>CM020063.1:54873694-55290928 GCA_009769605.1 Bucorvus abyssinicus
TGAATTCAGGTAAAACCAGCTAGTTAAAGAGAAAGCCACAAAGCGGGATGAAATTCTTTCTGCACATAGGGATCTCTGGACGAACTTGAAGTTCATTTAACAGGCCCCGAGGGAAAGAGGTGGTGATGCTCTTGCCAGCTTCTCCATGTTAGCTGTTCCAGGGTCATTTCTGCCATGTAGTGGTGAGGACTGCCAATAGCTGAAACTACTGGGATCCCCATACCTGGATGAATGGTTGCATGTAGATTATCAACATCATTTGGGTGGTTAACTTAAGAAACAATAGTTTTCAGAGTGCCAGAAGACATATTGCAAGATCCCGACATCGGATAGACCACTAATAACATTAACACAGAGCAGGAAAAAAACCAAAAGCAGCCTACGGTTTTTATCAGCTGACAGATTGACAAGAGATGATGATTGCCCAACATCTCGGGGAAAATTGAAGCAAACTAACAAAGTAGATAGCCAGTCAGTGATAGAGTAGAACTGATTGACCATTCCTTATGTTCAGACTGCTGGGTCACAGTATCTTGTATCCTCTAAGGTAATAAATGCCTTCGACATCTCTGCTTCCTGCCCATCTGGTAATAGGCCCTGACTAGTTTTGAAACCTGTATAATATGACATGTATTATGCAGCATTCTTCAAAGGCTCCACTTCACATAATTCCAGGACAGTGGATGAAAGTCCCTGATTTTTTATAATGCCAAAAAAATGTTTTTGCTGTATTTGTGCACTGCTCAAATGGGTGAAATTTTTTATTTTTCATACAGCATAAACGTTCAGATACCAGTTGTCTGCTAACTGTTTTGAGCAAATTAGTACAAAATTTAATTTGCGCTCATCCATCTGAATAAAGGGAAGCGTAAAATAATCTTGTTCCACAATATTTACATGTTACAGTAACTCACTCAACCCAGTTTCCTGGAGCTGAACCAGGTGGCTGAAGACAGCTAGCATTCAGGACTCTTACCACAGCAGTCAGTAACTAAAAAAAAACTCCCTAGAAACACTATAAAGAAACAAAATACAAAGATAACCAGACAGAATAGAAAAGAAACATTTCTTAACTCTTCATTAGCATTTCTTTAACATGCCCCCAAAGTAAAGTAACACCCAAGACATGGGAAGATGTATTGCAGAAACATTTGACTGATAAAATAATTCAGCAACCAGATATCCTGCTTTAATTTGAGTTTTTTCATGGTTTGCCATGGGGTGTTCCAAGAGATACTGAGCAAACTGGTTGACTGCTACACAAATCAGTTTCACAAGCTTTTACTCTCACTGTGCTTCAGTTTATTCTTCCATTTACTAAAGCTGTGTCTCACTCAAATGATGTATCATTTTAATCAGTGTAAATGGGGTAACTGAGAAGGCAATGCATTGCTTTAACACACCTTATGCAGCAAAGCACACAGGTATATGTTTATCTTTCTCTTTCACGGGCACCCCCTTGCCGTGGGGAAAGAGCTTGCATGCCCTTGCGAAGTTGAGAGCTATGCTGGTGGTGGCATATGCCTCCGGTAGGGTCTCCCAAGCCAGACAGGTCTCGACTGAAGGGTCAGACAAAGTGTGTCCACGGGCAGGATGGGCTCACTAGCCTTCGGGCAACCATCCTAGGAGAAGGACAACTCTAACTCCAAACCCGGGCAGATGGAGCTCGTTTAGCCCTGTAAGGCCATCCATCTAAGAGAAGGATACTCTAACCAAACCTACGACCTGAGGACTTCGCTGTCACCGTCCAAGCTCGCTAGGCCCTGGCAGATGAACCTCAGGTGTAAAGGGTGGGGCCAGTCTCGCGCACGCTGCGCCTCACCTAAAAAATCCACCGCGCAGGCTTGAAGGGTGTACTCACGTTTAAAGCCCTTCCCAAATCTTCGTCCGCGAAGCCAAGCCATGATGATGATGATGATGATGATATGTTTATCTTTAAAAAGGTGAATCATTTCAGTAAATTAAGCAATGCTGAAACTGAGAGTTTAAAGTCAAGCTCATGCTTTCGTACTTGAATGGACTAAGTTGCTACTTAAGTGTTTTTCAATTTTTACTCTCATGTGAGGCTTCTGCTTTAATGACCTGTGCTGTTTGTGCACCAATCTTGTGTAGGCGAAACATGCAGCAGCCACACTGCAGTCATCAACAGCATCTTAGCTGAAACAGGGTACAGAAACAAGTCTTGGGCTTTTCAGATCATTGATTCACCAGGAGATAACAAGGAAAGGCAAAACAATCCCTTTGTAATGATGGAGAGTCTCTTGGGCTGGCAAACAACTGCTGCTAAGCCTTTTTTTCAGCATGTGTCATTTTGCTGGATTGTTCCCAAGTGTGTGTAGAAATAACAGTAACAGTAGTTGAGGTTTATCTGCAATAGGATTACCAGATTTCCTATGACAGTTCTCGGACAAGGATTGCTCCGTTGTGTGCCAGTGAAAGAGAACTAAGACCTGCTCAAGAGAGGAAAGTCTCCACTGTAGCTTCTATTCAACAACATCCAGAGTTTTTCTCCTATTGTGTTGCACAAGCTGCTGCCTTTGCCTTCTCACCCACTCTGCCCTTATGCGCCTCTTTTCTGTTATTCTGGCACTGGTGAGGGAGCTGCTTAATCTTCTGGACTGCTGTGCCAAGATGCTCCACCCTTTCTCCTTCCCTTCCACAAGGCTGTGGCCACTCCCTTACCATTTTCTGCCTGCAACACCTAGAAAGCCATTTCTTATACTTTCCTGTTTTTTCCTGTTCCCCATCTTCTTAACCCATGAATTCAATGGATTTTTCCACATGTGGAAATAATCTCTCCTTCTCCATGTTTAGACTTTGTAAAGGAAAAATATGGCAGAGCAAAATTGACATTGTATTAAGAAAAGAAGGGATGAAAAAGTGTTTAGAGGAGAGAGAGCATAATGTCCCTATATCCCTTATATGCGCTCCCATCTCAGCTTTTCTATGGATCAGATGAGATAATCACTGCAGTAATTTGGGCATCCTTAATGCCCATTGTAGCAGATAGGCCTCTCTCCACACAGCCCTTCCTTCCTTCTCCTTGGCATGTCAACCAAGGGAGGGGTAGCAATGGTTGTGGCTAGTTCCTACTACAAGCAGGCATGCCAGTCAGCAGGCAGCTGCCAGGCAAAATGGATATGGCCGTTTTCCCTGTTTTTCTGCCTAAAGCTGGTGGTGCCGGTACTAGTTACAATTCTTTGCTTAGCTGTCAAAGGTGTTAAATGTATGGGAGCTTCATCTCCTTAAGACATCTCCTGTCTGTCAAATTTAGAGAAAGCTGACCAAAAAGGAATGTGATTGTGAGGAGTGAGGATGATGAGAAGCAAAGCAGTCACATGGGCCTTCTCTTTTCAAATGAAACAAACACACGCACACACAAACTCTCACCTAAACTTCTCCAACTCATTTGGCCTCCGGGGGGGTTATTTTTGGCCTTGCTGCATAGCACCCTGTTCTGTAATTCAAAGTCACAGTTCCTATTGTCTGAGGTGACATTTTATGTATAAACATAATTTAACTGTTTGATATCTGGAAGGAAAAAGTTACATGCAGTATGCTTATATGAAGGAAATAGCTGATGTGCAAAACATGGAAGTGAGTTTTCACTCAACTAATACCCTTTACAGTGTAATTTTACCTATTAGCCAACTGCATTTGGGCATTTTAAATCTAAAATTGAATGTTGGAAGGAGGAGGAGGTCAACTGTAATCTCCTAGAAAAACAAATCACTACAGAATAATGAAATGAATTTTTGTAAAGTACAACAGAAGGACTGAACCCTGCATTGTATTTAGCTTTACTAACCTTTGGCTTGCAACTCACATTCCCACTCCACTTACTATAGCCATTTGTTCAGTCTTTTTTTTTTTTTAAAGTTGCTGCTTTTACAAACAATCTCTGGTTGATTGCCTCAAGAGGTTATTCAATTATTTATAATGCCGATGCAGGAAAGCTATATATTCTGAAGAAGATATACCATTAATTAACATGTCTTCTTCCTTATCACTGTCTTTTTCACGTTTTAATCCCATTGTCAAGGATGTTCTCATTCATTAATAACTCAGGCAAGTGAGTCTTGCCACACAACAGAACACGTTTGTTGACTGGAATGTAAAAAGGACTTGTATGTTATCTCTGTCTGAGCAAGAAACTTCACTTTAGTGTGATGTCACATACCTTAATAGTTATTTTGGAGTTTATTTTGAAATACAGCAGTCACCTAGACTTTATTAGTGTTTTTTCCTGCTATTGTATAGGCCAGTAAATCAAGTCTAGCATAAGATCACTGTCTCTGCGTTAACTTATTTTTTTTGCTGTAGGTAATTGCATTATTGATATTGTTCCCTCTCCCTAAGTCACAAATCACTTATTTCATTCAAATCTGCAAATGGATTGCTCAGACTAATCAGTCCCAAACCACCGATTCAATCATTGATGCTGAGATAAACTCATTGCCCTCACATGCTGAGCCAAACGATTTGTCAACTTGCAGTTGATAGATGGTTCCCTAAAATGTTTGTAAAGTTGAAAACATAATATTTTTATTTCCTGTGTTATAAACTAACACATTATCAAATGGACCTTCTAACTCTTTAATGCACTTATATTGTGTTCAATGAGTATACCCTAGAAAACATTTGGACTCAGGTGAACAGTATCTTCCTCATACTGCACAGTAGGCTCAAGTCAAGTAAAACGTTAGTTGGGATGCTATGGTGAACAGGCATGGAGAACAGGCATGGAGAACTTTTTTTTTTTTCTAGCCTTTTCCTGCCCTTCTTGTCTCTGAACAATGAAGTTGATCTGAATGCCTATGTGTGCGTGGCTGGGCAGGGCAAGTACTCTGTGTCCCACTCATTTACTGTGGAGAAAGGGCTAGTTGTGCTCCCTCCTTTCCTGGGCTACTGTGTTTCCCTGAAGTAGGTGATTTATCCCCATATGGAGCCAAACAAAATCCCTTTGAGAAAGGGATGGTAAAGGCCTTTGAAATCGAGTATGAACACATGGATTCTATGGACATATGCAAAGGGATCAATCTCCTCTATCTTTGATACTGATGAAGTTTTCAACCTCTGGAGGAGTAATCTAGAGAAAACTCGTGAAAGAAATCCTTTTGGCATATTCCATCAACAATGTTTTGATCTTCCATATGTAGAATAGTATTTCTGAAAGTAGGTTCCAAATAGATACAAACATTTTGGTTACAAGCAAGACAACAAATGCATTTTAAACCTATGTTAAGTGATGGCAGAAAACTAACAAAAGAAGAGCCTGGGTAAAAAAATCCATGCAGTGCTAAGTGAGAAGTGATGAATTTCACTAATTAATACATTGAATTTATCTAGGATTTCTTATTACAAACTCTGAATTCTTTCACTAAGCATTTCTTATGTCTCAAGGCCCAGGGATGATATCTGATGACCACTGGCACATGAAGATGGAACAGTACTAATGAAGCATTTAAATTGCTAGGATAATTTTAAAGCACTAATAACAGTAAACTGCACTGGTTTTTATGAATTCAATAGGATTAACTGTGTCAGAAATGACCTGCTAAACGGCCATGACTTGGTTCAAGGAACCTTCAATAGTTCCATACTTAATTTAAAGAAAGAAGTAAAATTGACTTTAAATTCAAAATTGCTTTAAATTGTTCAAAAATACACCAGACTAACTGAAATTCAATTAATGAAAGAATATTTCATCCATATACAAAAACCTCAGGGTCTATTGTCCTCTCTGTATATTTGTGAAGATCTCAACAGCATTACTCAGACATAAATGAACAATATGCCCTTTCCAGCTTATGTCTTAATGACAGTGGTGCTTGCTAGAATCTACCGAGCTGAACTGATTTTCAAGTTTGAGGTCAGAAACAAATTTTTCTTCTGGGCCAAGGTTTTCCTTCCCTCTCCCTCTCCCTCTCCCTCTCCCTCTCCCTCTCCCTCTCCCTCTCCCTCTCCCTCTCCCTCTCCCTCTCCCTCTCCCTCTCCCTCTCCCTCTCCCTCTCCCTCTCCCTCTCCCTCTCCCTCTCCCTCTCCCTCTCCCTCTCCCTCTCCTTCTCCCTCTCCCTCTCCCTCTCCCTCTCCCTCTCTGCACCTTTCCTTGCCTTTCCTTGCCTTTTCTACATTTCCTCACTTTACTTTCCCTTTCCCTTTCCCTTTCCCTTTCCCTTTCCCTTTCCCTTTCCCTTTCCCTTTCCCTTTCCCTTTCCCTTTCCCTTTCCCTTTCCCTTTCCCTTTCCCTTTCCCTTTCCCTTTCCCTTCCCCTTCCCCTTCCCCTTCCCCTTCCCCTTCCCCTTCCCCTTCCCCTTCCCCTTCCCCTTTTCCCCCTCCCAATTCTTCTTAGTTTTATTTATCAAATTTCCATTTGAGTATGTTGATTTGTCCCACACAGACAATTTTGCACATGTAGAAGGGGAATGTGGACACCCTCATACTTTGAACTTTCCTGTTTTTCTTCTCCTTTTATTTCAAGTAGGTAGTGTGTATGTGTATCAAAGGAATTGCACTTTAAAGCACTGCTCCAAAGGACAAATATTGGCCTCAGGAAAACATGAGCAGTTAGAGTCTTTGAAATAACAGATCCGGAAAGCTGAAAAGCTTGTGGCATTATCTTGGTGAAGGTAAATGGCAGTATTGATAGCATGACCCTTGAAAAGTGAATTTCACTCTATCTCCTGCAATCACTGCTGCTCTTCTGCCCCTACTTCCTTCCTGGGGAAAGTGGTATGTTAACATCTATCTCCTTCTGTATGGGAGGTACTGCAGTCTGCAATACAACCAGACAATCGTGGAAAAGCACCTCTCTGCAGATGTTCTTGTGAAAGACCAGAAGGATATCCTGTGAACTGCAGAAGTGACAACAAAAATCTGTTGTGAATGTGTCTGAGGAAGATGATGACCAGGAAATCCTGTTCTAATACAGGTTTAGTATCCTAAGCATGAAACACAGGCTGCTCCTGTGCCCTGAGCTCAATAATTCTATGCTCTCTCCATATACCATGCTGTATTGCCTTTCCACGGCAAAGGTTTGGTAGCGAGGAGACTGCAGGGGTGGCTTCTGTGAGAAGCTGCAAGAAGCTTCTCCTATGTCTGACAGAGGCAATGCCAGCTGCCTCCAAGACAGACCTGCCACTGGCCAAGGCCAAGCCAATCAGCAACAGTGGTAGTGGCTCTGTAATAGCATGTATGAGAAGTGAGAAAAAAACCTGCAGCACATCAGCAGTTGCAGCCAGAGGGAGGAGTGAGAATATGTGAAAGAAACAACTCTGCCGGAGCAGGCAGGACCAGTGGGCCCATGGAAAGAGAAGCCCGCACTGGAGCACGTTTGCTGGCAGGACTTGTGACCCTGTGGGGGACAAACACTGGAGCAGTCTGTTTCTGAAGGACTACATCCCAAGGAAAGGACCCACACTGAAGCCCATGTGAAGGACCCAAGTGGAGAAGTTTGTGAAGGGCTGTCTCCTGTGGGAGAGACCTCACATTGGAGCAGGGGAAAACTATGAGGAGTGTTCCCTCTGAGGAGGGAGCTGCAGAGACAATGTGTCATGACCTGACCACAATCCACATGCTCCGTCCCCCTGTGTCACTTGGAGGGAGGATGTAGAGAAAATTGGGAGTGAAGTTGAGACTGAGAAGAAAGAGGGTGTTGGGGAAGGTGTTCTTATCTTGACCCATGAGCCTTTCATTGTATTTTTCTCTCCCCTGTCCAGTTGAGGAATAGAGTGACAGAGTGGCTTTGATGGTCACATGGAGTCCAGCCAGGGTCAACCCACCGCCAATGCTACTTCCACTATGTATGAAACACACCTGACTCCTCAGTACCATCGAATACATTTTTGGAAAATCTAACTTCTATTTAAAACTTATACTTGATCCTTCATTCTGACTAAAATTTGCAGCATGACAATTATACCAGAGATATAATTAACTCTATTTTATTTTTGGGACTTATTAAATTAATCTTTTTATGCATCACAGTGGTATGGGGCTACCGCAGCTTCTTCCAAGCTTGTGATAAAATGTGCATCACTAAAGGCTGTAAATTGCTTTTCCAATCTACCCTAACAAAATTGTGCCTTGACTTTTTTTGCTGCTCATACTCAGAAAGGCAACTCTGTTGACTTATGCTGATGTCAGTAGGAAGGGCACTCTGTCTTATTTGCCTCCCCTTACTGCTGTTTCAAAAACTTTTTTTGTTTTTGTTTTTTAAGTTATATATAAACAAACAACTTTTATGTGCTTTCATTTCTAAACTATTGCTGACATTTAAGGATGAATCTTAAAAAGAAGGAAGGGCTATTTTTCTTTCTCTGCTTTTTGGACATAATCTTTCTCTCAAAAGAAATTTTGAGGTCATGGTCCACTTGCAGTGGTTTTTTTTACGTTCTCATCCTGTCCAGATATGTCTACCAAAAGACAAAGAAAATGGTTTGAAATTTCTCTCTGAGGTCAAGGTTTCTGCACTATTTTCCATGCATGGTGAGACAGTAGTGGATGGACCCTCCAGTTGCCACCTCATGTTGCCACCTCACTTGGATAAGCTCATTTGCAATTCCTGGCTTGACCCACCCCAGTCTGAAGCCAGAGCTTCTTGAGATCAGAAGAAACTATTTCTTGCTGACCACAGTAAGGTTTCAACAGGATAAAAGGACAATCACTCTGCCTTTGCGTAGTTTTTAATAATAGAATCCTATACAGTTTTCCCCTTATAACATCTTATCCTCTTCAGTTTGCAGGCTGGACTGCAATTTCTGAATTTGTAGTCATCAACCTTGTATTTTATTACATGCCAGTCAATCCTTGTGCTCAGTGCAGAATCATTATTTTCTTCATAGATTTTCCTATAATTCTCTTCACTACATTATCTGAGAGCTTTGTAAGCACTGCCTTTATCCTTATAATCCCCATCAAATGAAGTGTTGTTGTTTCCCTCATCTTAGATTGGGAGAGATAGGTCACGGTGAAATCAAAGTGTTCAGAAGAGTGCATTAATTGTAGGTGTCCATTTTAAGCGAGGGAGGAGCTGACTTTCTCAAAAGGATTAGCTTTGCTAAAGCATGTTACAAGGTGCACAACACAGATCTCATTGATTTCCCTAACAGCAGAAAGTGCTCAACATTTCCTTAGTTCCTGGTGGCAAAAATATCTGTGAGTATTTGCCATGTCTGCAAGTTAACCCATACTTGATGGCAGGTGGTCAGTAGGGCATCTGTGGCTGAATTTCTCTAGAGATTCTTTGGAGAAGGGAAAAATTAGCCATTTCATGGCAAATGTGGGTGATCTAGTTCTTTCTCTCTCTTTGTTCCTCCCTCCACTGTAACCATGTGTCCACTAGGAAATAAATGAGGGCTCTGCCCCTGCTGGTCATATCCACTTAAGAAATATTAATAAATATTTCAGTATAGATTTCTGCAAGTGCCCTTGAAATACTCCTAATCTATTACTACAGGAAGAAGAAAAAAACAGCAGCAAAATTCCTAGTTAAAAATAATTAAAATATATTTCTATTATTCAGTACTGCAAGAACATACATGAATAAGAAAGCACCCAATTCCAGTAACTTCTGCAGGGATTTTCTTGCCTCCAGTAAAGTAAGAATGAAGCTCATTAAAGTCTCCGCTTGAGCTTTGTTCCCTGTGCAGTATGATAGATATTGTTATACTGTCTGTGAATGGACAGCAGGTTCCTGAGGCTAATACAGTCCTGATGGAGCATAAAATATGAACAGGGGAAAGTATTTAGACCCACTCCGAAAGGATTTCCCATGTTGGTATCTTAAACAGTGAAATCGCTGAGTCAACTTTTCTACAGCAAAATAAGAGATATGAAGAAAATAATATTATTTTCTGTGCTTGCTAGTGCTTCTGCCTGACTTCTCCACAATGAGACAGGAGCTTTGTTTAAACTGTCAAATGCTCAAATGCTGCACTCTTATCTCAAAGGAAGAGTATGTGGGAACCATTCCTAAAAAAACCACACCTAAACAAACAAAACTGGAATCCCCCAAAAGTTTCAGTACATCTCTGAAGGGCTGAAGTGCTCTTAAAAGACTCTGAATGTCCCAAGATTGTACACTGGATTAGCATTTGGATTTGCTTTTTCTCGTAGTTATTTGTCCAGCGACTATAGCAATACATTTAATGATTACAAGACGGCCCCAAGAAGTTCTCACGATGAATTGCAAAAGATGAATGGAAAATCTGAGAAAGAACAACTAACTCACAGAAAGAGAAAAATATTTGCATAAATGTGTGGATCTAAAGAAAGTCTGTGGAACCTGAATTTGCATAATCTAAATGATGAGAAAAGTCAAGGAAACTAAAGAGTGTTTAGACATGTTGGTGCCAGGGCTAGCTCTTAACTTGCACAAATCACTTTGTAAGAAGAAATCCCATGTGCCCTGATCCTGGAGCCAGGAAAAGCACTAAGATAGATTTCCCAGAAGAAAGAGACAAAAGGCTGTATTCTACAGTGGAACAACAGTAAAAAAAAAAAAAAAAAAAAAGTACTTTGGAGGTCTGTGTAACAGTATCTAGTGGAATCACTGGATGCTGTTCTGTATGGAGGAATGGAAATACAAACTTTCATAGCCTCGATCCTTATTGCATGTTTAGGGATCAATAGGTGAAGATGAGTCTGTTATTATCAGCTGTCTCATGACTTTATTACAGCCGAAATGTCCAGGAACTGCTGAATCCTCAAGCTAACAGCAAAACGTGGACAGGCAGATGGAGTTGCACATCCGCCAGAGGGAGGAAGGCAGACAAGATCTGCAGCCGTGGTGAGGTAGGGTTAGATACCGTGACACTCCTCCAGTGGCCCACTGACCACTTCCTTCTGCTGCATGCCAAACACTGCACTACAGTTTCCTGAGCAGCATGCTGGAAATGATACCTGTGTTAGAGCAGGGAGGAAGGGAGGGAGGGAGGGAGGGAGGAAGGAAGGAAGGAAGGAAGGAAGGAAGGAAGGAAGGAAGAAAGGAAGGAAGAAGGGAAGGAGGGAAGAAAGAGTCTGTTGAAGGAGAAACAGGCAATGTTTCAGGACTGCAGCCATCCTCCTCTCCCCTTTGTGCTTCACTCTCTTTAATTTCAGGAGTTACCTAGATGTAAATATGAAAAAAAACAGCACTTGTGGTACTTAGTAAAGAGCATCAGAGGCTTAAAAATCCAGAGGGCCCTGGGGCCTTTGGTTCTTCCCTATTCCCTTTAAAAATGATTTAACATTATTACAATTAAGACATACAAAAGAGTGTATCCTGTCAAGTCTACTCTTTCTGTGAAGCAAGTAAATGCCTAAAGCATCTTACAAATTCAGTTTGTGTTTTCAACTCCTTGTTGGGACTTATGAACAGAAAGCATAATTCAGTAAACATGCTGAGTTGCTTTTTAAGATTTAGAGCCTACCCAAGGAATTCTGATACTATCTTTAAACAGAATCTCCATTTCTGTATTTCATGTATTTCATGGGGTCATGATATGACTTGGCTCTTTGCCAAGTGGAAGGACTCTGCTTAAGAAAAATCTTCTGCTTAACTGTAGTATGGCCTTTGTTTTCTTGGTTTGCAGTTATTTGCGTCACATACTGACAGGGGTGGACTTCATGTTTGCAAAAATAAAACCAACCTCTCCAAAACTATCTATTAAGAAAGTGATTTACAGAGACAGTGGCGTAGCAGCTACCATTCAAAGGTGCATACCACCTTCCTTCCTGGTCCCATTCACATGCTGAGCACTTGTCACCCGAGAGCCCCTGTTTTCACTTCTCTCAGCAATGTCTACATTTCCCCCTTAATGGTTCTTATGGGTACTTATTTTGTAATGTTTGATGACTTGCTTGTTCCCTTCTCAGTAACAAGACCTTGGAAGGAGCCATGGTCCAGTCATCTCTGCAAGTAATTCAAGTAGGGATAAGTTGTTGTACCTTACGTGAAAAGCTGCAGGTCATAATTTGTATTATCTGATGACAGCATGTTTCCAAGGGAAAGTTTGCACTGTGCGAAGGAAAGGAACTCATTTAGCAAACAGGAGCTGCTATCCCTTCTTCTATAACTAAGCTTACCCATATTGTAGGACTTCCTTTTACCTTTCTTGACACATGGAGGAAGCTTTCTTTAAAAGCCCTTATATGAAAAACTGTTCTTAGGTGGAACAGGGTTAACAGAAAGTCTCTTTCCCAGTGTTGATTAGTTTATCATCACATGAAAGTAATCTGTATCATGTACAGCAAATCTGAAAGCTGAAAGACATACCTGTTGACATTTGCCCAAAGAAATATTAAGAGCTGCCAGTGCTTTCAGAGAGACGATGAGAAGCATTTCCTCACAAACAAAACTGAGTAATGACCAAAGGTCATTTTGCAATCTGGGATGCGTATGGATTTGTACTGTTATTCTGTATGCAGAGTGAAAAGAGTGGTTATACTTCATTGACACAGTTTTTAAATTTTATTGTAATTTTGTTTTCCACTAGAAAAGGAGTTGGCTTTTTTTTTTTTTTTTTTTAAACAAGCCTGGTAATTACACAATGGATTTAAGAGTAAGTCAGTGAATTTTCACAGCAAGGACCAAAGTTACAAAAATACGGAACCAAGAATTTTTAATTAGGTTTTTAAAAGGCAAAAATTAATGTACCGCTTCCTCATACAATAAACCTCTTACTATTTTTATAACCAAGTCTTTTGCATAGAGCAAATAATAAAATGAGAGAATAGATTGTCTGTCAAATAAAGAGAGTTTCCAACCATAAATGTTTTAAGAAAAAAGGTAAACGAGCTAGATACTTTAGAGGAATGAGATTACAAAGTCTCATCATCCACACATGTAAAGTCAGAGAGCAAAATCAGGCTGAAATAAAATTTTTGTAGCATACATTAAAGGCAGTGTGTTTAGCCTATTTTACACCTTTAAAACCAGTCACTTGGCCTGTGCTAGTGACATCATTTATTCTGTGCAAGCCAAGCCCACAGGTACATACAATTTGTAGACATAATAAATAAATTTGCACTTCCACAGTATCTTCAATCGGAGGATTTCCAAGTACCTAACTAGCAACTAATGTCTTTATTTCACAAAGCCACTGCAAAGCTATTAGTTTTCTTCATTTGACAGGTGGAGAAGTGAGATGACTTTGTTAAAGCTCACCTTCTTGCACGTGTCACCACACTCCCCCTGCACCCTTTGTGAGGCCTGCCTGAACAGTAGCTAGGTGCACCCTCCTGCCTGAAGGCTAATCAATGCTCAAAATTTCGATTTAGTTCTCATACAATCCAGCCCAATGCTTTCATCCCCATCATGCCCTTTTTACCAGGTGGCAAACTCTAGACTCTAGAGGCCTGTTGAATGAGGACTGGCTGGTACATGCACAGAATGCAATGTTTATGGTCACCATCACTAGGTAATGAGATAAATGTCATAGTCGTCAAGGATCAGCTAAGTGACTCTAATTATATGGCTTAGTCAGGACACATGAAAGAAGATAAAATTTTGGCTCTATTTGAAGAATGTCGCAGAACAGTGCACATGGTTCAGTGAGCAATCATATAAATTACATTCAAGTACATCTGAACACAAGGCAGCTTCAAATTTGTTCTTTGGAAACTGAAACCTTTAAGAAAATATTTACTTTGCAAATACAGTTAATTTACAATGTCAGACGAGGTGACTCTTTAACATCATGGCAAACACTAGAAATTCCAGTAAAATCACAGCACCTCATTAAACATGGAAAATAACCTTCATGCACAGGCGTGTTTTGGGGTTGCCAGCAGTAGCAAAGGAAATGTTACAACATCTGGTGAACTCAGTGAGTAGCCCTGGGGTGCAGGGATGTAAAATGGTGAGGAGCATCAGGCCTTGAGAAGGGTTGTGAAGAAAGCCATGAAGCTGGGAAAGACAGCAGGATGCAGAAGAGAGAAATAATTTACTGAGAAGCTCTTGTCCACGGTAGCCCTTATACCAATCCTGAAGCAAAAGAACTGAAGTGTGAGTTTACAGATCATGACTTTGTTTCAATGGCTTTACATTGATGTTGATAGCATGGTAATTACTTCCCATTACTGATATTTAGTTAAGAGAAATATTAATATGTATAATATATGTATATATTATTTAATATACAATATAAAAATAGTATTTTTGGACCTTACAAAATCCATAAAGTAGCACAGAAAAGAATTAAGACATCATGAGTACCTTCAATTTGCACTATTTAGAGATGATAATTTTCCTGTTTCAGAGATTTAAGAGTCGTGTTTAAGTAGCATTAATAACACAGCATTCTTCCAGGATCAAGATATATCCCTCATCTTCAGGTTAAACAGAAATATTCTGATATGACTGTCCTTTTCCCAAAAGATTCACTGGTCCTCCATAGTAATCCTGTCCCCACAGGATCAAAATGTCAAATCCAAGTCTTTAGAAACACTGCAGAGTTTGCCAGGATTAATAAGGAGAGAACGCAATTTTGCCCACAAGTGGATAGAAAATGATAGTCTTGCAAAATATATATATAGGTTGCACCCGGGAGTTAGTATTCAGAGCCTGTCTGAGCCTGCAAAACTTGTCCATCCTCCCCCACAAAAATGTAACCTATTCTCGTCCACAAAGCAAAGATCCAGCCTACAGATTTGAAGAAGTAATCAGGAAGATTACTTTAGGTTAACTGCAAATGTATCTGGTTTCTGGCTAAGCAGGTTGTGTGCATTCATTTGTACATATTTGCATTTAAGTAATTTATTGGCCTATTCCTCTGCTCTCCAGCCATCCTGAAGAAAAATGTAGCAACAGAAATAGCCTATTGTGGATTGGTTTACATTTCCAAGCCCTGTTTTAACAGGGCAGTCAGATAAAACTACATTTTCAAGAAAAGCAGAGATTCTCATTTATTTTTCTAGAACCTGGTCATGCAGACAAAACCAAAGGGAATCCTCTACAGCATAAGTCCAAGGGTACAATAAAAAGTCTATCATCATTTAAGGGTTCATGCTATTGTGCAGCCTATATAAAATAGCAGATAAAAGTATTTTCTGGTAAAAAAGAAACAAAGTTAAAACTGAGACTATATGTAGACTGTATTTGTAGATGTTTTCTTGCATGAAAGCTTCCTGGTTAATGGTTTCATTTAAAGTTAGGCATATTTCAAGCCATGCAACATCATATGACACTTTCTCCTCTTCC
The DNA here is from genome assembly GCA_009769605.1 of Bucorvus abyssinicus. NCBI lineage: Eukaryota > Metazoa > Chordata > Aves > Bucerotiformes > Bucorvidae > Bucorvus > Bucorvus abyssinicus. The sequence goes on from CM020063.1 coordinate 54,888,876, forward strand.
TTCTTGAGATTGATCTGTCTCTTTTTTACTACTTTGAACTTTGTTCTTGAGGAGGTTATTCAGACGCCAAAACTGTCTATGCTCCATACATTGATCTCTGTTGTCTGCATAACCATGAAAATAACTTTTGTGAATTATGCTATTTAGATGCATATTTATTTTTCAGTCTTTAATAAAAATGTTCCATGTAGGAAGAAGAGAGTAGAAGCATTTTTTTCCTAAAATGTTGTCCTAGGAGCCTGTTTTCTTTTCAGATTACTTCTCCTTTCCTCTGTTTTGTATTTTTATAACTAAATTTTGTCTTCTGTTTGTTGTGAAACTCCATTAAACATGCTCAATAACTTTTTATCTCATGAAAACAAGCTTTCTAGTTTACCCAAGGTGATAAAGAATCTATTGGAGATTTTACCAGGCTGTAAAATTTTAAAAACTCGCAAAAATACATTGTGGAACTTCAGGGTAGCGCAGAGATACCAAGGAGAAAAGGATTAGGGTTTTTAATAATAAATCTCAGAAATAGTCTTACACTTCAGAGTTGTGTGGGATCTTTATTATCTCTGTATGGTCAAATCTAATAAGCACTAGCACCCTTAACCTCTTTGCATCCTCTGAACAGTGTAACAGTGAAATAAATGAAGAGCATAAAGAAGAAACCATAAGGGCAATGTTTCTCATGTGAATCATTCAGGCTGAGAAAAAGAGAGCAGCTTGAGAAAAGCACATGAGAGAATGGGTAGCTTTTACTTCTAGAGTAAGTGCGTCTAAGACCTTATGCTTGGAGGAATCTACCATAGAAATCAACTCCTGAGCGCTCAAATAAATAAAGTGACACACGGAGATCAAAGAATCAGGATTCAGCCTGTACCTTGGATCAGTCATATCAGTGGATGTACGAGTATTGTACACACACATATTTTTTAATGGGCTATTTCCTAATATTAATGACAGGTGTCATCAGATGTAGGTTTAGGTGATTATGGCATTGCTATACATATCCTGTGGGTATTTACAGTATTTGGCCACAAATGCCTAGAAAAATCGTAATACAGGATTTACAGTGTGCAGTATGAAGCTCTCAAATTTCATAGAATAATCAAAATTAGTATCTCTGTACTCACCAGTGACAGTTACGACTTGCTTTTCAGTCTTCCAGGACTGGAATGGAATGTGGTGAAGGACTCTACATTTTCTAATTAAAATCCCCATTAGATCGTTACTGCTTATTTTCACTAAAACTTGAAATTAATCTTGCAGCAAACTGCCTAGGGACATCAAGTGAGCCACTGGATGCTTGCCTTTTCCATTAATTTAGTAATCTGAATGACAGAGAGATTTTTCTAGGAAGAGGTCAGCACCTGCTATCTCTGCTGTTCTTGCTGGGAACTGATAGACTGCAGACCAGGTTTGGAGATACTCAGCACCTGGATGGATTCTGCTGCACACACCACATCAACACCTGTGCTCTTTCTGTGCAACGAAGTTTTCTGATTTACTTCCCATTTAAAGTACATCGTATCTCAGCAATTACGGAATAGATTTCAAACTTTAAATGAGAACTTAAGTGTATACTAAGACAGAATTTGGGTCTGGATTTAAATATAATATACACAAATGGCATCTATTCTACAGTATAACGGCACTGATCATGTCCTGCTCACCTTATTCAGGTTGAAGAGTAATAGCAAAGTGAAACAAGCAGTTCTTGCACCAGTGGTTTCACAGTCATAGTTAGGAAATATGATGCACCTAATTAATACAAGGGATTAGGAGCTTTGTCACTGTAGAATGCTTTCTTCCCTATAGATCTGAGTCAGGAACTTTGCTTAAACAACTCCTTCTTCTTCCCCAAAGTGAGTAAGGCTCGTTCCTTCTCCCTGGCCTACAGCAGGAAATATTTTCTGGCACTCATAAAAATACTTCTAAAGAGCCTGTTTCTGGGGTAGTATCATATCTCACAGATTTAAACACTGCTGTTCTCAGCCGAGCACCTAGGGAAAGATGTAATGAAGCTCTAGTTTTATGCTTACTGTGAGCTTTTTGTTTCAGGTTCAGTCAACAAGGATAGAACTCCCTCGTCACCTCCAATCTTCAGTCTAAAATACGCACTCTCGCCACCCCATCTAGTCAATGTTTTAGAGAACAGAGTTTAAACTCTAACAGGTGCTGTTTGATGTATGTGCTTGTGAAATGGTTCTGCCTGCTGTCTGGAGGTCGACACAAGGAATTCTTCACATATGATTTCCCAGTCACGCATCAACTTTGTCAGTCTTAGGGGAAAAAAAAGAGGAGGAGAAACATTTGCTAAAATATTTGCAATACACCCTCTGATCAGATGGCAACAGCTGCTTACAATCAAAATGTGTATCTCTATATTGGGTGTTCACGTTGCGAATACAGAAATGGATTCTGCTTATAAGAAAATGAAGAGAGTTTCCTCTGAAAAGAAAAGCCACAAAGCAACAGACCCCTTTGATTGTGCCATGAGTGACACAGAGATAGTCACCCTTCCTTTTTGTATTAGAAATAATTTTTCCAGGACCATGAACCTACCACTGTTATTACAGCATGCATTTGATTCTAAGTGTACAAAGAAGCTTTGTTCTGCCACACAAGTTCTTACATTTCTTGGGTCTCCCTCTTGCTCCTTGGCAGAAAATTTTGCTGGATTAACCATGGCACTTTCCATGCAACTCCCGTGTTTGTGTCTGGTAATTAAACACACAAATGGAAACTGCAAGACAAAAAAAAGCTATAAACAGGGGTTAAAGAAGACACAGGCACATGCATACTATATGTAAGAATTGGAGTTTGTTTTAGAAATGTTTATATAATTAACACAAACAAGCATAGAGCTTGTGCTATTGTGTTGTTTGCAACACTGCAAAAATCTGTTCTGTTTAAAAATAGAATTATTACATCATGTTTCTATCTTATAAAGATGTACCAACCATGAAGAACTTGGCACAAGAAGTAGGAGCAGTTACGAGGCTGCCATTAAAGCAAACCAGAGTAGCACATTTTGCCGAGACGCAAGAGAGAAAAGCAAATGAGCAAAGTGAAATGGCAATTTTCAATGTTTGCATTGACTATTCATAGGTACCTGTGATTGCTCAAGTGTTGCAGAAAATCAGTTTACCTTCAAAAATCTGAGAAACGTCTTGAGTCAAATAAGCTCTTCAGGAGGAACGGCTAATTCTTAATGTGCTTAACCTATTCACCAATACTAAGCTTCTACAATAAGTGAGCCCAGCCATGCAGAAAGTTAAAAGAAACATATCTCATTGTTGTTATTTCAATTTCCAGGTCCAAAGGAGAAATACAAGACATGTTACCTTTGATGTTTCCGAAATACAACTGAAAAGTCTTATAGCTACCCAGCACCTACATTTCAGTTTCACCACTCCAGTTCAAAACAGCCTAGAACAGGTTACTGAATGAAGTCTAATATTCAACGCCCTTCAGTTTTTATGCTTTTAACTCCACTAATAACTGGGGGACAAGCTAATGTATGGTAAAGCAGGCATCCTCCGTTTGCTAGTAAAATGAGAATCCCTGTTTTATTACAAAGGAAGGCAAAACTTACATTATTATGTCTTGCACCTTATATGACCATAGTACTTAAAATCCTCATTCCAGACTGCAGTTCTGTTGAGGAAAGCCAGAATTACACTTACCATAGTCTATGCTCCAAAGATCTCAATGTGTGCTAGGAACTTTTAGGAACTGGCCTACATGTTTCGCATCTGCAGCCCAAGAGCATGACATCTGTAATTTTATATGCCCTATCATTTTCTGTGTTATTGACTTAGGATTTCTGAACATGCAGACTCCCATTTGAAATAGCAGCACAATAGTAAGCATGGAAACACAAATTCTTCACCTTTTGAAAAGTAAGGATTCTCATTTTACCAAAAACAAATGGAAAATTCTTACTGGTAAAGTTGCTACTTCTGTTCTAATGATGCACCAATATTGCTGTAAACTCACAAACAGCTGCAAAACTTTAGATTTAGTAGATTAAGTCCATATTACATACACGCAGAAGAAGTGTCCCGGTAATCCTAGGGATATATTGCACATACATGTACATGTTTAAGAAAACCTTAGAACCTGTCACTTTTTGAATGTCATATTGAGAAGTCTAAAATAGAGCAGCAAGTGTTTCTGGAAGATAGAAGTGTGTTGTATCAGTTCTGCATCAAATATGGTTTTACAACATCCAGTTGAAATTGCATTTGACTTCCCATTTCAAAAGGAAAGATGCTGATAAGAATTTGGGACATTAAGATGGAAGTGAGCAAAAATAGGGTAGAAAGCAGTACGTCAGTGAAGAAGGGAAAGTCCAGGAAAGAGGAAAGGGAAAAGTCTTGTGGAATGTAAATCTTTTGATAAAGTTTCTCTGTACTCCTGTTCTTTCTGCTCTTCACAGATAGCAACCATCTTCTTGGAACTTGAACTATCAGTTTAATGGATATACGGAGCTTGCATACCATGGGGAGGGCCTCAGTCCCCAGAAGTACCAAGGTGCAGAAATAGCTACACAGGAGGAACAGCTGTAATGGCAGTTTTATTACCTGGACTACTACACCACTCTCTTCAGAAGACTATCTGACTTAAGGCTAAGACAATGTTCTTTATCAATTAAATAATAACACAGAAATTTCACCACCCTATAGCTGTATTTCAGGCCTCCCCAGAAGATAAGACTTTTTATTTCCTCTCAAACTATTCTGTTCATGGATTTTGCTTTTATGCATGATGTATCAGAGTAACAATTGGGCAATATTTGGCAGGTGCAAGACAATTTGTTCAGCTTGGACTGCTTGATGACTCTTTATGATGGCCGCGACACTACATTTGTTTGACTAGTGCACGGAACATACCGTAAGAAAGCTGACAAAAGTCAAATTAATGATGAAAGAATTGACCGGAAAAGAAAATCATCAAAGGGGCTTGTTTGTATTGGTATTCTTTACTGATTGAGCAGTTTAAAAGACTCTGTAACAACCACAGTCATGAAAGCTATTCCAGCATGTTACAGGCTTGTATAGAAGGTTTGCAATGTACTGGGTATCTCTGCTCCTCTCTATAAATTTTTAAAAAAACTGTAACAAAAAAAGTATTTTTTAAAATCTTAACTATTTTTAAAGTATTTAAAAAAATATAAATATATTTTTAAACCAGTTGTTTCTCTGACAGAAATATTACATTTTTATAAGGTGAACTTCATACATCCATAGGCACTTATCAAGTTATTTATATTTTCAGAGAACTTCCTTTGTTCTCACTTCACCTACTGCTCCAAGACAGAATTTGTGAGAATGGTATACAGGTAAAAAAACACTAAAATATTGTACAAAACCCTTTGAGAATTCTTGGCCAGCTAGAGTAAATAGGTGTAAATTTAAATCAGTGACACATGCCAGTTTGCACCTGAGTCTTTTTGTTCTCAGGTGAAGGTCTGTCATTCTATTTCCCAAAATGACTTTATATAAATCTTATGAATACTAGGTTTAAGTTTCCAGACACATTCACTGGCACATTATTTTAGTACTGCAGTATTTTTTCCCCCAGTCTGATTTTGATGTCCTAGAATCCTGTCTTCTGTTAAGATTTAAATCCACTTTTATATCCTGTATTGAAAGATTAATGTCTTAGAGCCCCCAGTGGTGTCCTCTGTCCTGTAGGCACAAAGAGCCAAAGGTTGCTTCTTGTATAATTGCCTAAATGCGTTCACTGGCATGGCAGCAGGTCCTGATAACAGATGTGGCAACAGCTGGAGAAATCTTTTGTTCATATTTGAAATTGATGCTTGAGTCTATGTTCAGCCAAATAAATCTCTGGCATTACAAACACGTAAATTCTTGAGGATGCCTTTTACTGCACTGAAGATCTATTTCTCTAATTATGACTATTTTCTCTAAGGATTGATAGGCATCAGAAGCTATCTATCTAGCACAAAGCACAAAATTTTAAGAACTTTATAAAAATGAAGTCGCATGGTTACATATGGAATGTCTTCATGTAGGTGTCCTATCCCCATAGTGAATCGGCAACCCAAGCCTTGCTTTAGTAAAATTGAAATTCTCCGCCATTTCAATGACTTTGCATAATTCTCAGGAAAGATAAGAGCACAGGAATACAGACAAATCTCTAAAACTCAAAGGATTTGCCGTTGTTTGCTAGATGGTTAGGAGTTGGATGCTATCTCAGCACTTCTCTGAAGCAACCCTGAATTTTGTGGAGGTAGATACACCACTATGATATGCAGTAAAGAGTGAGGGATCCAGGATCTAGGCAACAGAGAGTAAGAATTTATCATACATTTTTTATTTCTCCTTTTTTATTTTTTAAAAAATGAGCTTCTTATAAACCTACAGTACCTAGTCTTTTAATCAAAGTTTAAATTGAATAAAAAGTATTCAGAAAAGCCTTACTTAAGACTTTATGAAGCTTTCAGATATAAAATTTATAAAACCGAGCTGTTCCTGAGATGTGATCCTCATTTCAACTCCCTCTTTCAACCATGCCTTCAAACTTCTGGTTAACGTTATTGGGTGAAATTCTGGTTTCAGCTTCTTGTTGCAATAGGTATTGAAGAAATGCTGACCAGCCTCCAGTTTCTGCAGGGCCCTGATTTCCTGCAGTAACTCCTCTGATGCCCAAGCTTTTGTGGTCAAGCCTAGGCCTTTCCAGCTGTTACCTAGGTGCTGCGATGCAGCAGATAGATACCACATACGGGATCTAGAACAGCTTTATAGAAGAAAATGAGAAATCCCTTTGACCAGGTGGCCTCTCAAAACAGTGAGCTTCTGGCAGCATAAAGCTTAACCACAGGCAACAGGTCTTTGATGGCTTAAAGTCTGTACAGAGTAAACTCATGTTGTTTCTCTGCCACCCACCACTCTCCTTATCTTACCTGGCTTCAGGGAAGCAGGGACCTGAAATCAATTGGAAAAGCCCATATTCTGAAAGACTCTTCCAATAACTATTAAACACAAATGTGGGATTTCAGGTAGCAGCTGCAGGTATTCTGGCTAAGAAGTTTGACTCTCCAAGCTGAAGAAATTCACCCCTTTATGAGGTTAACATAAGTATATGGACTTGTATGTAAGTGAAAGAATGACTCTCTACATTTTGTATAACAAGTCATTTCACCCAGAAATGTTGAGAGCATGTCTTGTGCTTTCTTTTCCAATGCATTTTGAATCCAAGGGTGAAATGAGACATAAAAGGACTAAAGTTGAAGAATAGTCCTGCTTGGGTCAATGAGGATTTGAATTAGGCAAGGAATTCTCACCAGTCAGTGTTTTATTGCAATATATCACTTACCATAATATATAAGGCAGTGTTAGCTATATGCATATGTGAACTCATAGCTGGCATGACTCCCATCAAAATAATTATATGAAGCTGACGATTTCTGAGATTAACCACCTACTTTCGGTTTTTACTTCCTGGGACTCAAAGGCATAAGACATATGCTGAAGCAGCACACATAGTGACCTGGGATTTAAAAGACAGCTTTCAACTTTGCTTATGAATGTTTGCTTTGTATTTTCATGATAAACATAAAGCAGAAAAAATGCTGAGGTTTTAATCTTTTGTTTCACTTTTACCTACTCTTCTACGCTATGAATCCTGAAAGTTTCATCAACTTTTAAGGAAGCACGTGTCCAGTTTTGGGCAAATATGGATTAGTTTCTAAGAAACCAGTAACTCATTTCAGTGTATTATAGGTACAGAATCAGAATTTTTTTCCACAACTTTGAACCCACACTGGTCAAAACACAAGGTCAGGCTGATTTTTTGGATTACCGATTTAAGCTTCGGCAAATGCAGGCCCTTCAACACTCCTCTGAGGCATATAGAAATTCTTATCCCTGCGTTTCAGTACAGAACAAGAAACCGAAGAAAATACATGCCACAACTCATTTACCAATCATAAACTTGGGTTCCCTGTCATAAATGCAAGATCTGTAAACTAAATTTAACATTTTAACTATTTGATTGCACTTATTTTCATATACATTCTCCTCAGAAATTAATTGTCTAGACAGAGCAAGGTTCATACAAGGTCTGTGACATCACAGACTTCATAAGAATTCTGTATTTCTGCAAATAAGATTGTTTTCAGGAGTAAGAACTACTGCTTACATAACCCACTGCTCTCTGAAATATAATAGAAAGTGTTCTTTGATCACAAAGTACAGAATTAAAATCCTGAAGCAAATAAAAAGAGCTCTTACAATAGGGCAACTGCCACTAAAATTCTGTTGTATTTGAAAAATCAAAGACCATATGATTAGAGTGACAGTTGTGAAAACTATAACTGCCGTTGTGTGACATTCTACAGTGAACGGGCAGTACTAGTAACCATATACTCAATGGGACACTACAATGCTAAGATTCATTATTACCTTGTCCAACAAGCAGATTTTTTCCCAGATTCATGTTTTCAATTCCACAAAGAAATACCAGGGGTAAACCCCATGGCTTGGAAGGAAGTATGAAAAATCATGAAAGAATACATATAAGGTTTCATAGATAAAAGAACTTGGGAAACTCTGTGTGTGAAGTTAAAAGGAACCCCACTTCAGCTCCCTAAACTAAATCGTTTGTTACATAGCAACATGTGTTTGCATTCTTAGAGAGTCACCCTCATATGTTCTCACATTACACATGAGTGATTAAGATGCAAAATATTTAATATATTAAAAAAATAAAGCCTCAACAAGACAGAGGCAACATCTATGCTTCATGTAGAGAGACATTAACTTACATTTTTCTCATAGCTGTTACTATAATAATTTAAAATATTAAAACTACTATAAGGAAAAGTAAATGAATGAGTCATCTTCAGGTATGTTTGTGGTGTGATCTTAACCACTTATGCAGCAAATAAAATAAGTTCATATAACCTAATGCAAATATCCTGGTTCATGTCTCATTGGTGCAATTTTTGTGGCTTCCCTGGAAGTATGTCTAACTGGAATGAGACAAAGCACACATCCAGGGTAGTCTGTTCACCAAATGTGAGGAGACACTCAAAGGAAAAAGAAGGACTCATGGTCCAGTTAGTTCTGTGACCTCTTCATCCTAGGAAACTAGCAAGTATTAGAGAAGTGTAATAGCTGTTCTACTGTACGCTATCAGCAATCAGCCTTGCTGGGCCCATACAACATCTCAGGATAGCCAATAACAGATTATGTCAAGAAATTGCTCAGGACACTAGAGGCAAAAGCTACTACATGGGTGATTAAGAGCTCCCTGGTGAATACCTCCCACTTGTAGATAACTCCTTTCCTGGCTTAGCAATGCTGGCTTTGGAGACAGAGAGCAATTTAAAGCTTGTAGATAAGAACTGAGACCAAATTACTTAAACTTTTCTTTCTTGGAAAGAATTTCTCCTAGAAAGCTAACTTAATGGTTGATAAAATTAAGTCAGAGATGACTTACAGAGCAGTGTCTAAGGCTTGCTGAGACCTGGAGGATTACATACTTTCAGCTCTTTCTCATTTTAATGAAATCCAGTAGGGTTTTTATAAGTATTAAAAAAAAGGAATTTTCTCTTTTTTTAAAAAAAGGTCTTAAAAATGTTTTGCCATTCCTAAAAAGACAACTTGTATTAAAAGATGGTCTATATGTTAAAAAAAGTCTGGAAAGCCTGGAAACACTACAGGCCTTCATTCCATAGAATGGGACTGCCTATGAAGCTATGCATGTGTAACAGGTTTTTTAACAGCCAGTATTTAAGGTGGCCATAGCAACCTGTAAGGAGTTTGAATGAAGTAGCACAGGTTGCAGGAGAAGAACTTGAAATAAGCTGCATGAAGTCAATCCATAACTAAATGCGTAACTATATCACCGCCGTAGCATTCCTATGTTCAGTTAATATTCAATGAATCCCTTCATCTGGTCATCTAAAGCACGGCAGTTGAAACAGCAAACATACTACTACAGGTTTTATAGGCATAACATATTTCTGTGACACGCACACTATATCAAATGTTAATATTCACTGTCACCGGTACTGAGAGGGTCCGATGGAGCCATGTGATCTCCCAAGTCGCCTGCTGAGCATGTTTAAACCAGAACCCTTCCGGCTGCGGGTCCAGAGGCAGCTTTGAAATCCTACCCAGAGATTCACAGGCAAGTGCCGAGCATCATGCAACTTTGCAGCAGAGAGAAGTGGGGCTGCAAACAGAGGAAGGGAGCAGGAGAAGTGAAAGAACCGGGGTAGAAAAGAGCAAAGGCAAGGAGCTGAGCCAGTGATGAAACTAGAACCTTTCAAAAACAAAAGAAGTGTGGCTCAGACTCTTTGTTTGTATACTATTTCTGTTCTCGCTACTATTTTCTCCTGATACATGTTCACCCACAAACTTCCGTACTGAGTGTTTAATTCCACTCGTGCAGATTAGTTGATGAGATGCTTTTACGGTCCTTTCTGACCCTTCACCAGCTCATTTTTAGGCAGCACTTTCTCTCCAAAGGACTGGCAGGAAGATCCATTTCAAAGAGAATGCAAACACTTAGTATTTGTTTACCTTTTCTAAAGTATTAAAACATTCCAATGGAAGGTAATCTTCACCCAAACACTGAAAAAAAATTGAAAAGGGTAGCCTGTCTAGGTGACAACAGCCAGGTGAGTGGCCTTGGGACTCTTGCCATGAGCCACCTTCAGCAGAAACTGTTTATTAATTCTTCAGTTGTAACTGTAATCAGGAGACCTGTCCTTGTTTAGATGTCATTGGCACAAAAAATGGGCAGGGGAGAAGGAAAGGCAGTTTTAACCAACCTCATAGGTTTCTCTTTTCTGGATTTAGGGATGCATTAACTTTTTCCATGGGTTCCAAAGGGTCCATGTGGTGGGAGGTGTGTGATCTGTCAGCTCCTGACATGCCTGCCCCTCTGTAACTCCTGTGGGAAGGAGGCAGCACAGACCTGCCACCCGCCTTCAGGCCCAGCTTCCAACGCCTGCTCCAGCAAAGATGCTCCTGGGTCACTGCTCCATAAGCGGCTATGTGAAATGGCATCTACATGCTGCCCTGGAGTGGAAGAAGAGGAATGAGAAACCCAGAATCAACCTAAAACCATTATTTGGAGGAGGCATATTAAACACTGATGGTAATAGCAATTAATAGGTCAAGCAACAAAGGTAGTGGCTTTGCATTTTTTTCAACAACTTTACTTTTTGCTATATTTATTTTAGGATAATTGTGGGTTAGCAGTCTAAACTAATAATAATCTTTCTTTTTTTCTTTTTTTTCCTTTTTAATTCTGCCTATTTACATACATTTATATTCCCAAAATTTATCAAGTAGCAGATGATAGTTCTAATCACCTTTTCAATGCACCAAGCTTGTCACGTCATGGTTAATTTTTTTTTAAGTTTCTGACCTTTTAATCAGTTGATCAAGAAAATAAGATGATCTAGGTTGCTTTGGCAGTAACTGCTCTGAAGTAGTTTGGGTGACTGCAAGGGTAAATAAAATATAGTGACAATAACTGCAGAACTCCTTGAAAAAAAGAAAATCATAGGTCAGTGCTGCTTCTGTAATGCCATTTCCACAATGTTAAAAGGAATTGCTATTAATTACCAAGTTATTACCATACTTAATTCTAATAATTCTAGGCTATCCAAACAATGTAGAGAAACACAAATCACATTATTTTGTTCCTCCAGCAAGGTGGCAGTACCAGTCCTGCATAATTTGTTCTAGCAATGCTGTATTTTTGTTAATGAATTAGGTTTACCACCTTACAGGTGGTACAGAGAGGTTAAAAATTATACTTTGAGACATCAACTCTTCTATTACAGGATGCTTTATGGGGTGATACACACATGGTCTCTTGAAAACATTACTTCTAGTGTTGTGACATAGTTCTTTTTTTTCCTTATTTAGGATCAATCTGGCAAAGCAGGAGGTTGTGCCAAGCAGAAAGAGGCTTTACTGACTACAAAACCTCGTAGCTTAGAATCTCCAGGAACAAAATCTCACCCAGACTATAGTTGAAAGGAAAATAGAAAAACTGTGACTCTAGGGGAATACTGGGAAGTAGACCAAAATTATTTCATTTTCATTATGACTAATTCAAGAAAATGTCTCTCTCCTGGAAAGTGTTTAAGCACATGCCCTTTTGATTTCATTGGGAGTTGAGGGAACCTTACAAGAAATGAGCTGTCAAATTTTCATCTTGATGGTGTATTTTACTGTTTTGAAAAGAAACATGCATTTTTCTTCTCTTTAGAAATGATACAGATAGCTTTTTAAACACTGATTTGAATCAAAACACAAAGTTAGACTCTGTGTTTATGTGTGTAATGACTTCTCATTGGTTTTTGATAATTTTTTAGAAACTGAGAAAAATAAGATTCTTCAAAAAATCCTGTATCAGCTCTGCAAAATCTAAACGATGGTTCTAAAACCTACTGAAGTGAAAGCATACTTACTGAAATCCTAGCTGTTATAGAATCGTGGAATGTTGCCTTGAAAAAGAGCTGGGTTTATTCTTCAAAAAGTCCTTGAAATTTTTCTAGAATAAATGTGAACAAGATGCAACGCTCAGCATTTTTTCCCTGTAAAACCAATAACAAATGCCCTTCATGTTTCCCAGTGCCAAAGCAGTCATTTCAGCTATTGTCTTGTAAACTTCTTATTACCTTTCCTGAACTTTGAATAGAAAAATTTTTCTAGTCAGCAGTTTTCCTGTTGTCTTGGTAGCTTTCTTCATGAAAACCTGTTGAAAGTCTTGTCTCCCCAATCTTAGCTAGATTTTCTTCTTATTATCGTGCAAGTGATAAAGCAGGAACTATTTTTACCTGTGTTATTCTCCTCCTCTGGTTCTTTCTGTGTGTAAGGGAAGAACAATTCCTGAAGCAAGTATGTCAGGGAGTGGACAGGAGGTGACTATCAGGATCTGTTGGTTTGCAGTGCCGAGTGATACAAAAATCGAAGGCGTGGTTGACTTCCAAGCATTCTGATGCTCTCACCGTTCTTCACTCTATATACTGCTCTCTCTTTTACATTCATGAGTGAATGAATCCAAGGTGCTTTTCACAGTGACATACACACAAAAATGCAGTCAGGCTTAGTCTAGATCCCATGACATCTCTTGCAGCTCCATGCATTGACTAACCCATGTCAAGAATTCTTTCCATTCAGTGCAGTGAATTTCAGAATGGGTTCTAAAATATTCTGAGGTCCCAGATGGCCAAAGAGTTAACCTTCTTCAGAAAGCTGTCATCAGCTTGTAAAGGGAGCTACATCACTAAGGTTGTTTTTATAGGGTGTAATAAAAGTTAAAATTTGTGTGAGGAAGTAAGGATTGATACTTAGAAAATTATCTGTATCATAGAGTGATTCCTCTAATCCCTCACTATTACTGTTGACAAATGTTTTTTTCTACAGGACTGGGCTGGTTTTGGCTGGGAGAGTGTTAATTTTCTTCATGGTAGCTAGTATGGGGCTATGTTTTCGATCTGTGCTGAAAACAGTGTTGATAATACAGGGATGTTCTCATTATAGATGAGCAGTGCTTTAACAGTCTCAAGGCCTTTTCTGCTTCTCACCCCATCCCACCGGTGAGTAGGCTGGGTGTGCACAAGAATTTGGGAGAGGACCCAGCTGTGACAGCTGACCCCAGCTGACCCAAGGTATATTTGTAACCATGCTCAGCAAGAAAAGCTGGGGAAGAAGGAGGCGGGGGGTAGATGTTCAGAGTGACGGCATCTGTCTTCCAAAGTAACTGTTACACACGATGGAGTCCGGCTTTCCTGAAGATGGCTGAACACCTGCCTGCCGATGGGAAGTGGTGAATGAATTCCTTGTTTTGCTTTGCTTGCATGTGTGGCATTTGCTTTACCTATTAAACTATCTGTATCTCAACGCACGACTTTTTTCACTTTTACTTTTTTGATTCTCTTCCCCATCCCACCGGGATGGAGTAAGCAATAGGCTGTGTGGTGCTCAGCTGCTGACTGGGGTTAAACCACGACAAGGACCATAGTTTTTCACTATAATCCTCTGTAATAATTAAAATTAGTTAAACTGAATTAGTGTTTTAGCACTAGAATGTAATGACCCTTTGATAGTTGGAATTTCAGATCTTAAAGAAAATCTGAAATGTAAGACTGTGATACTACAAAAGAATTGAATTCTCCCTCCCAATTTGGTACTGTGAACTACACGGTTTCAACTTTTCCCTGCATTCTATTTTTGAAAATGTTAAATAAGGAGCTAGTCTTAAAATATCTGAAAAATACCATTGAAATGTATTAGCCTGAAATACAACAACAATAAAAACCTAGAGAAACAATTGATCCCTGAGAAATTTTGTGGATGTGTGTTTGGGAACAGCAGAAATGTGAAAAGCTTAGCTGACATATTTGTAAATTCATTAGAACTAAAATTTCATTACTACAGACCAGAGTTTTGTACATTTGCCTTTTGTTTAAAGGTGGTGTCAGACATTTGAGCTATATCCCTCGGGCAAAATACTGTATCTTCTCTTTTCTAGTGATTTTTAAATAGATGTTTAAAATTCTTTGTAATAATTTGAAAAAAGTCATAGATTAAAAAAAAAGTGTTCCTTGCTTATATTCCCTCTCTCAGCTAGTACCACTGGAGATTAACATAGATTGCACTAAAACAAATGATCCTTACTCTAAGCTGCCAATTGCTGAATAGGTGAATTGGAACATGTGTCTGCACATAATTAATTTGTAAGCAGAGTAGAAATACTCAGAGTTTTAAGATGCAGTATGTGGAAAGCATCACATAAGACGGTATAAGAGATGGTATTTCAGTCATGAATGATTGAAGTTAGTCTAGTACCCTTTAAACACACAACCCCAATGTCCATCACTTCAGTGTGCCAGGTGTGCAGGCTGTAGTGCAAAGATGTCAGTTAACTTCTGCAGCAGAATGATGTGTTGACTTACATGAACTTACATGAATTGGAAGACAGTTTCTTCAAGTGTTAGTGCTTCAGTAAACCCTGAAGTTATTTTTCATTATTGAGTTGGCAGTTTAAATCAGTTCGTATTTTAAATGAACTAAATAAATCAAAGGTTTAGTTCAAAAGACAGTAAGTTTTAATAAAATACTGGTACTGTTGAAGTTAGCTGCAAATACTCCTCATCTTCAGTATGAAGATCAGGAGTGAATGCTAACTTTTAATTTAAAATAGCCCTTTTTCTCCTGAACCCAATGATCTTCCCTTTCTCTTCAACCCAATGAACCCAAGGGCCTGGCCCAGGAAGCTTGTGCTAATTATTCTACATTTTACCTAACTAACATCAGTCATTCTGTCTAAATCATTGAGATAACTTGCATGGGGAAGAAATGCACAAGCTTTTTTCCTAAAGCTTTTTTTGCCAGCTGACTGAAAGAGGAACTGTTAAAAATACGTAGTTTGAAAGTCTGGTTAAAAAACCCAAAATGGTTTTATATTTTCTTTCCTGGAAATATCTTGAAAGATACAGCCAGTGTTTAAGGATTCCATTATCTGGCTAACAGTCTGTTTTATTTAGCAGTAAATGGCCAGAAATACCCTTTCAATACATTTGCAGTTCTTTTTCACAATTTATGCCTAATTTATAACAGCTCCTGTGTGCTTCAATGATGTTACATTATTTTTCTAGCTTTAGTGAATTTTCAAAACTCTATGCTCGTGTATAAACAGTTTTGCATTTTGATGGAGTTTGTTGTTTGTTTTTTGGGGTTTTTTTTTTGAGAAGGCAGAGTCTGAGATTAATAGCTGTCGATGAGAGTTTATGATTACATCCTTCCTTATAGCTGAAATGTTTGCAGAACTGGCATAGGATCTTTTGAAAACTGTACCTTTTGTTCTTTATAACGGTAGAAGTTTATATGGGCATAGGAACCATGATTTCTGCAAGAGGAAGCAGGGCCAGTCCTGAATGGTATTACTCATTCAGGAAACCGAATAGGCTTTGGGGGCTATTTGCATGAGAAAGGACTGTTCCTTAAATGGGGAAGGATTGTAGAAAGGAATCTACACAGACAAAACTCCTGACATGTCTGACATGTTGATTAAGGCCTTTTATGAGTAGAGAATTTTGTTTCAGCCTCCCACTAACAAGTTAGGAGTTATTAGCTACTCTGCAGTTTTACAAGTAACGTGCTGGGAAAAAAGGGAGATATGTGCTTTACTCAGTGTTTTTTCTCAGAGAAAAACCACGAGGACTATGTGGAAAACAGTCTGCAAGCTCTTCTTCTAATTGAGTCCTCTGGTAAAGACAGTGTGTAAAGGAACAGCAAAACCACTTCCTGCAGACCCCTTTGGAGTGGCATCAGAGTCAATTTGCCCTGCCTGAGCCATGGTGCCGGAGACTCAGCGGCGCTGTGCTGGATATAAGCAGAACGTGCTGTCCTTTCATTATCAGGAAATAATGCTCCCTCAGGTGGAAAGCCAGTATGAGAAGTGTGAAAGCAAGGCAGGGATGTCTGAGGCCAAGCGAAGACTTCTGTGTCCAAGCTGAACTTGGGGAGGAGTCTCCTGCTAATCCAAGTGTGAGCAATGTGGCCTCAGAGGCACAAATGCAACTTAGAACTGGTCTTGCTAGAGGCAAGCTGTAGCTAGCAGGCTAGAAGACAGTTGTGATTTCAACAAATGGCTTGACATCTTGATCTGTCTGAATCACCTCCAACACAGCCATGAAAAAGGACATGCTTGGCAGACTACTTCAACTGAGACTGCTCCCTCAGGGCTTTTTGGTTAAGCTGTGAGTCGTGCAGCAGCATAGAAAGGGAAGCTGAAATGGCTGGTATCCATCCTCACTCATCTTCTCTCCTTCTCCCCAGATAAGTTGCCTACAAGTTATCTGTTGTGTGGGTGACAACTCTAGCACAAAGTTTCACCCTCCTGAGCAGGCACCTCCAAAAACACAAGCTCTCTGTTCTGGGGGATAATGTTAAAGACACTTATCTTTACAGCTAGAAAATACATCTCAACAGTTTCCTCAGAACGTTTCATCCTAATGAGAAATGGGAGCCCTAAGTCTTCAGGAAGATACTTAGGGAAAAGGAAACTTCTTCACAAAGGCTATATGCTAAATTTCTTCTGGCCCAAGAAGCTTGTTGAAAGGTAGATGTAATGCTCAAGGGCTCTGATACAACTAAGCTGGTGCCTTGGGCAGATGGCCCAGAGCAGTCATATTTAAGAAGCCCATGCTACAGTTAAGCTAGTTGTATCTACAGGCTTATGGCAGCCTTTTCTCCCAGAGCAATTTACAACTTAACGAAAAATGCCAACTGCAACATAGGCACACACATAGATGGCCAAACTGGAGTTTCAGTGGCCCATTACTCAGTGGCATCAAAAGTGATGTCTATTTGAATAATGAAAGGCATCTCTTGTAAATGAGGAATAGTTTCTGACCTTCAACCTAAAGTCAAGAACCAGTCTCAGCAACTGATTGAAAAAATGATCTTTGCAATATTTGCTAGAAGCAAAAATAAAGAGATGATGGGATGACAGTGTTCAAGGCCACCAGATTTTAAAAGAAGACCCATTTTTTTGGCCTGATTTGAGTTTGTGCTTTTGTCAGCAAATATTAAAAAAGGGATTCAGGACTTATGTTTAAGTGAAAAGTTGCAAATGGCTGGCTTTCACTGCAGCTTAACAGAAAAATTGTATGCTCAAATACCAAAAACTCCTAAGTATTGAGCTCTACTGTGCACATCATACATTGTTTTGGAGCATTGCTTATGTAGAGGAAAGTAGTGATTGATCAAAGAGAGTTGAGGAAAGAGGAGAAAATGGATTAGGTGTTCAGAAGGAAAAAGGGAGGGATTAAAAGAGCTATATACTTAGAATAATGAAGTGACCATTAATGAAAGTAGGAAGTCAGCCAGCATGATTATACATATCTGAATCGTGTGGCTTTGTTTTCCTCCTTAAGTCTTCATGGAGGAAAAGAAACTGCACAATGGGATCAAGGCTTGAAAGTTTAGAATAAAGTCCTCAATGGGTTGTGGTGCTACAGCCATTGCTACACTTCTTTGGATGCTGACAACAGGCCTTTTCTAAATCATTTGCCTGTGAAGTTACTCTGCAATGTGATTCTGGTTAACAGTTGCCATATTATGAAAAGTGTCAGGGTCTTGTAATACTGTTAGTGAGTGTCACTCATGAAAGCAACCCTAAGCCCTTTCCAACACTGGCAGTTATTGCCTCCACACCATCCTCTCCTCCCAGGGGCACAAATGGTTGGTGTGGTCAAGTGGTAAATGAGATCTAAGGCATGATCCAGATCACAGTGAGATGCCAGCAGAGTATCTGGAATCATGCCCCATCATTATCACCCTCACGCACTGTTTCTTTCAATCCTTCACAATGTCTAAAGAGGAATATAACTGTGCCTAATACACCTTGAATCAAATTGAATGCATTTGGAATTTGATTCCCATACAAACTCAATAGAATGAAAAGCAATATGCAAGAAAGCAAGCTTCAGTGGCACAAAGGGATAAAGCGGTGGTGATGCAGTGTCTCATAGTAAGAATAGAAGAGTCCTATCTTTATTCAAACAATGAAATTAAGCAAACTTCTGGATATGAAAATAAGGTTTACAGCCCTATAAAAACACATGAAAATATGCCAAGGTAAGAAATACCAAGTTTTTACCTGGAATATGCAAGGAACAGTTTTGAGCCAGAGAAGACACTGTGAGTTGGCATCATAGGTTCTGATAAAGTAGAGCCTGAACTCTGCTTTCACTGCAAAGGGAACATGAGCAGTCCTTCTTTGATCAGTGACCTTCATCTGGCTATGGCTACCCAAATGCCCATTTTGATTTGGCCTGAGCAGAATTTAAGAGGAATATTCACTGAGAAATACTTGAATGTTATCCATTAGGAGGAGACCATTGTGAAGATGCTTCTTATGCTGTAATATTCTTGTTCCAAACAAAACTCAAGCTTTTTCTTGAAAACCTTCCAGGTAGAATGAGAATGCTATGTTCAGGCATATATGCACTGTGCATGGACATTGCTAGGCCTGAAAAAAACTCTATTCCTTCTGCCACTTCTTCATAAAACCCTCTACGTTCCCTGTGCCATTTTCCTGCCCTATATGAAAGGCCAAAGGCAGGAGAGTGCTGATAACGTTGTTAACTTTAGCATCAGCCTGCTACGCTCTAGAGCAGGCTGTGGTGTGAGGAAGGGAGTAATGAGTCCACGCTCAAGAAGGTGCCAGAGACAGAGTTTTTCCTTTAAATGGAGACTGCTGAGGTCCCAAGTCATTCTCTGTATACAAAAATATTGATCAGACTGGTTTTATGACCTCCCAAAATGTATACAATGACTTTGACATGAACTGTTATTCTGCGACTATACGTTTCAGTGTGAATTAAGAACAAATTGTAATACTTCAGCTCAAGCTGTGAAATTATTCATAGCTTTGAGACTTGGAATACCTGTAGCCGAGTGAATGAACCAAACACTGAGGATGTGATTGTGATCTGTTGCTCTCTGCTGCAAACCCCAAGTAATTTATGGAGTTACTGAGGAATATAACAATCTTGAGGGAAGAATTTGAATACAAATATTTGTAGACAATGGCTTGTTTTTAAATTACAGTAAAAAAAAATCAGTTACAGTTACAGTTAAATTTTTAAATAAATTCTCTCACATTTTCCCATTTTTTCCTCCTCATTTGACAAGCTAAGGAACAGCTGCATATGTGCCTGGAAAGTGCCATACTGACAATTTTCTTCTTTCTTTTTTTTTGAATTGTTATGATCATTGCTAACTGTCATGAGACATTTAATCAGGTACGAATATGGTGGCAGTGACATCTTAACAGATACAAGTCCTTTTACATTTGAGCAAAACACTGACTACAGAGATGTGTAGAAACATATAGCATAAGTAAAGCCACATAGGTGTTGCAATTACCTCTGAGTCTTGAAACTATCCTTCTGAATGAATACAATTTTCTAAAGCAATCAGTAGCAGTCGGTGGTTCATGCAAGCTAGGGGGACAAAGAACAAGGGGTTACAGCAAAACTAATAGCACATGCCAATATATTTGAAACACTTAGCCCCTTGGCATGTCCTATGGAGATTTAATTTTGATATTCCATTGACATGTTTTTCTTTTAAGGTGCTCTTCAGCTAAGTAAAGCTCACATGAACATCTGTTCACCACTATAAAAGTTTATAGTGACCTGTGAATTTGAAATTTAAATCAGGTAACATTTCAGGTTATAACTTTTAGATTAAAAAGAAACAGCTCGGCATTGTAAATGAACTAACATTGGCAGAATGGTTGGACCGTAAGTACCTTTTTTTTTTACCTTAAAATAAAAACCATATGGGATTGATGTTAGCCAATGCCGTTTTTTCAGAGTACAATTATATACATCTGTTGTTGCAATAAACTGTTCTTCAGCAAGATGCATCTGCTGGCAGAACATTTTCCAAAATTAATATTAGCATATAAACCTGTTTTTTTACGGATAATTATTCTTTCTATTCCAAATGTCTCCCTCATATTTTCCAGCTACCTCCTGCTATTTTGCTCCATTCTGCTTATGGCTTCTCTGATTGAGAGCCATACAGAACCAAATCCTGTTCGCTCACACAACTAGCCCCATCTGTCTTACTGTGTAGACTTCGGCTGTGTTTTCACTGTCAAAACCCCATTTTTGTTACAATGAGGTAGCTGGATGCATTAGCTAGCTTTTTGTCAAATCTTAATGGAAATGAAATTTTGTAGCATAATGTAGGTAGGTGAGGTGAGGCTGTAATGTTAACCTTACCTAGTTACACAGTGGTAGCAAAAAATTTTACACATCTTGTCTCTGTTAGCATCTTAAATTGAGACCGCTAATGTAAATTAGTTATCTGGCTGTAAGATAACCACCTGTTTTTGGGAAATAATTGAAAGAAAATGGTAAAAACATTTTTTTTAGTATCACTGCAAGTTCATTGGTATCATACAGTTCTTGATCTTTGTATCTGCCAATTTATGAGATTCAATAAATTGAAAGTTCTTTCCAGCTACTGCTTGCAACCATGCATTTCACCTGTGTTCTGACTTCACTCTAGAGCAGAAAAAATGCACGAGAAAGGAAGTCCTTGTAAATGAATACAGAGCAGGATATAGGGCAGTACAAATGGAGGGAATATTGAATTGAATATTGAAATATGAAGAAATGGCTAGACAATAGATAAAATTATTCTGAACTTACTTCAGTCAACATGTCTAACTGCCATTTTTTAGCCAACTCCCACAAATATTTCCAAAATATTTTTTATGTGTTACAGTAATATAAATGAAAATTCTATGTGACTTCTGCCTTTTGAAAATACATGATGAAATATAATGAAGTACTTTCTTTTTTTTTTTATTCCATGCTCAATTTTTTTCTTTTTTTTTTTTTTTTCCCTGGAAAGCTATGAATGTAGCCAGGATTTGCATTGTGAGCTGGATCCTCTTTCTGAGCACTATGTTCTCTGGAATGTGACATGCCTTCAAAATTATGCAAATTTGTCCCTCTTCCTTGCTCTCTGTTTCTCAAGCACAACTGGCCCAAATCAAGCTTCCAACTTCACTTTCAGATTTTCTCTATCTCTTTTTCAAGCTCTCTCTTATACCTGTCACCATTTCCTTACTTGCTCAAGACTACTTCTGTCACATACTCAAAAAGGAGGAATAAAAACTGCAAACTTAATCTATTCTCAAAATTTTCCTTAAGAAAGGTTGAAGAAATACAAGTCCAGCATGGCAGCTTGGTAGATATCCAAGAGCTGAGGCCACGGAGGGCTTGAGCAAGCATGTGTTATCCATTCACCATATATTATTTTTTTATGATGATAAGCTACTTGTGTAGGCTATATGGCTCTAAAGACTTCAATTCTCTTTAATTTGTGTAGAGTAGAGCGTTAAGTTTATACAATGTGTACTTGCAGAACAGAACTTCATTCTGCCTGGCCTCACATCACCACTATGCAAGCATACTGCAATTAGTCTAGAATGACTGAAAGTGTGTTTCAAGAACTCTAGATTTCAGTAGCAAAGTGGGAAATATCCCCCAATAATAAGTAATAATTGGTTTTCCTAAAAGTCATTCTGCTAACTTTAGTTTCCCACTCCCTGAACAGAGATTACAGAAGTATCCCTGCACAAAAAATTACACATAGCTCTCTATATAACACAAAAATATATACCTGACTGCTCAGCACTTTTTCCATTGGCTAATTCTGTCATACCCTAAGAAGTCTGCAAGTTGGGTAATCTCACATCTATATATCCTGAAGAAAATTTGACTGAATGTTAAGGTGGAATAGTAAGTGATACTGCCTTTCAATAATTAAAGTATTTGATTTTAGAGCTGACACTTACTTGAGGTCTTAAGAAATTGTGGACTGGCATTTTCGAAGGCAGGAGATATAAAATGTTTCAATATTTATCTTACTCCTAAGTTCCTTCTAGTTCCCTATGAGAAGGAAAAAATATATCACTTGTGGTTGGGAAGAGAGGGGAGGAGGGAAAAGAGGAGTGTTGATGTATAGATTGGAGACACCCAATACGTGATTACTGCAGGAGAAATTTCAAGTCCCCTAATCTTGTTTGAAGATTTTTTTTTTTTTTTTGACCTTACTTAGTCTCTGCATTAATTCTGTTTATGTTTACTTCTAGTATTAGCAGCCTAATCCTCCACTTACACCTGCATGCATCAATGAAAGGTGCTAAGTTGTACCTTGAAAACCTGTTGGAATAAGAGCTTTCTACTGCACTAAATCTACAGTCATGCACTACATGACACAGAAAAATATTATGACTGTTGTCCTAAGTCTAGTGTAAGGATGTCTTCCCCGCCGCCCCCACCCCCCCCCCCCCCCGACTGTAGTTTTAGTAGTGATGGAGAAGCTTTGTGTGAAATGAAAGGACATATTAAATAAAGTTCAGTGACAACTGGCCATGCAGGCATGTTACAAAAAGTGTCTCCCCCTAAAAATGCAGGAAGTGTGGACAAATATTTTTGACTGTATATTTCCTAGATCAAAAGAGGAGAGTAATTTTCTGATTTGAAGTGTCATGAGAGTCATTTCTGATAGAAATGGTAGCATTTTTGGATGCTTTTCAGAAACAGTTGACTAGTCCAATAGTAAGAGAAGCAGCCAACAGATTGTTCTGTATATCTTTAGAATTTCCTCAGGGCTAAATCAGGCATCCTATCAACATGCTCCAATTTTATTCTAGATGTAAACATTCTTGTGATTCAGATGAATCTGGATTTAGTGATAATCAGTGATCCTGTACCAACTCAAAAAACCATGCATGGTCACTAACTCTGTGATAATTCTGCACAACATACATATTCGTGTCTTTGTCACAATTAGTCTCTTTCACAGAATCAAACCATAAACAAATGTATAATTTACTCTAGATGTTATGGCAGGTCCCAGAATTTGGTGACCTGTAAAGATTCATGAGAGTGAAATATAAACCATGGAAAATACATTCGCAGCCTTAGAGACAAAACAGTTCTGAAATGCTGTAAAAGATGGTGTATGAAGCAACGAATATTTGTACATTTCAAAGTTCTGGCAACAGATGTACAAAAGGCCTACTTAGTGCCAGGAGCAGGAAATGTCCCTCCACGGTGCTCTACATGCAACTTCAACCTGATCTTCAGGAAACATGATGCTTCCAGTCAATCTCTATTCTCAGAATTTGCCATAAAAAAAATCTATTCTTGCTAAACTGTGCAAGTCTGTAAGGTGGGCACAGAAAGCACTACATATAGGTCAGAGGCTTCCTGTGTTGAAATCAGGGTATATCCTCAGGCAGCAATGCAGCTGCCCACACACGGTTTCTAGTACCCTTTTGAAATTGCTAGTGTACTCCTTTTGGTCTTGTGCTGCTGCTCCAGACAAATGGGGGGTTCCCGGTAGTCCCATGTCATACTATATTACCCTGCAGGTGTCTTAGATAACTGAAGGCATCTAAATTGGCATTAAATAGCTATGTCTTGTTTAGGCACTGGAATGACTGTGTAAGTTACTGGAAAGCAGAATGTTTCCAAAAAGCTTTTTCCATTTTGAAATGCAGCACCCCTGGCAAAGAAAAACAGTCAGCCTCATTCCTGCTATAATGTCATTTCTTTCCTCCTTGAATTGTAAAAACTTCAAAAATGAAAAAACTAAGTAAACCAGGGAGGAAGTTATTGCTATGATAAAATAAAGATACAAACCCGTATACAAGTACAGTGTGAGGAAACTGGAACTCTGCTGCTTTAAGTCCTCTAGGTGACATCTTAGTGAAGCTCTGCAAAAAGACTAGAGTTGTACAAAAAATATCTTGAACTATGCGAACCAAATTCATGAACTGTGTTGTACTAAAATACATACCTGAAGTTCAGATGCATTTTACTGCACAGTTGAAATAGACGAAAAGCAACAAAATACAGTGCTAGGTACTCTCATGAAAACATAGAGGAAAAAGACCAGATTGTACAAACACTGGGAATGCTACCTTCAAATCATCACTTGGGGTAAGAAGAAGGGTAAGACGCTCATGCCTCATGGTAATATTGGGGGATTAAATGTACAAAATCTTTCACATCACTTTTAAAAACAGGAAGCTACTAGCTGAGCATTCTTCCTCATTTATGGGGATTTGTCAAAGGGACGTTGGATGGACAAGGAAGGGTGTGAGGATACCCTGGGGAGCTGCTGCATAAAATCACCAGTTTTCAACTCTCTTGGATGTGGTCTGTTCAGTGTTGTATATTTTAGAAGGGTAAAAAGCTAAAAGGCAGAGAAATAGGTTCAATAGAGAAAATCTAAGCAGATTTAGTTATCTCTGCCTCCTAAAGCAGAGGTCGCAGAAAGACTGCTTGGGGTGGGGATAAGAAGACACTCAGGTTTTAGTCCAAAGAACACATCATATAAAATATTTAAACATGCAGTCACATCATAAAGGTGTAGATTTCAGTAGATCTATTTTTAATGTATTTGTAGCAAAACAAGCCAAATAATAGAGCTCTGACACTTAAATTGGAGGAACCACATATATTGATGATTTTAAGTGACAGTTCCTTTTAAAGAACAAAACAGAAGATCCTACAGACTTTTTACAGAAGCATGTAAGACAAACTCTTTAGACAAAGGGCTAAGTGAATATAGGCAGCTAGACAAAAATGCTAAAATGAATAGTGTGTTATTCACAAAATAAGCTCAACAGATGTGAAATTTTTTGCCCTGAAGTATACTGAATAACTGGATGATATAATTGCACAATGCAGTAAGATTGGTTATGCTAACTTGAATGAAAAAGGAAAAAAACCCAAAATAAATGAATGAGAAGTACCAAAAGAAAGAGAAGTGAATTTATGTAAAAAATAATAACAATGACTAAAAATGCCAGGAAAGGAAACTCAGAAGAAAAAGATGAATTGCCTATTCCTGTATTCCTGTCCCAAAGCCTGTACTATCAAACAGCACTAGTAGTTTTTATTGAAAATGAAGCAAAGCATCAGCCCATAGTTATGGAATTGAGCACAAACAGAAGATGATCATTCTATCAAAAAATAACCAATAATCTCCATAGAGGAAGTTTTAAAAAAACTGCTTCAAGATGTGGGTGAAAACCTAAAAATGCTGGTATGTCGAAAAGTGTCTGACTACTTGGTACTGAACTATGTCAATTTTTGTCAGCATTACAATGTCATGTAATCTTGGCTTCTTCAGTAGTCCCCTGGAGCCATTTTCTGTCTCCTGAAGTTCCATTAGCAGAAGGTTAAATCTGTATAAGTGGAATACTGCTACCCTTACATTTTTGCAGACAGTCTTGACCTCAGTAGTTTCAAAGTTTTATGCAGAGATTTAGTAAGGAAATAATCATAATGGTGACATATGGAAAGAAGATGCCTCACAGGTGCATACCATCTAAATAATATGAGATGGATAAAGATGAAATTGGAGTGACATATTAACATGATTTCAGGATGTGGAGATGGCTGGCACAGATAACAGTTAGAAAGTGATGTGCAAGTGGTACACCAGATGACAGTTTTACAGAGGAAAATTAAGGAAACAACCACAGGAAAAAAGCACAATGGTGCTTGCTTCTGTGTAACTACCAACTGCTGGTAAAAGTATGAAAAGGAACGGCTGAAGGATAACTGGTGATTTCCTATGAAAGACTTGGAAACCAAAGACCAAACTCCTCATGCTAGACAAAGAGGAAAGCAGAAAATGATGGGCGGGAAAATATCCCCTGTAGCTGCATTCAAGATGGACATTTGGGTAAAGACAGCATTTGTCAAAAGTGATGAAAAGGAAGCTGGAATAATTGATCCCAGGCTGCAAAGAGTCTGAGATATTCACATTCACCAGTTCTCAGACAACTGCAAGAGAAGTGTAGGGAACAGAACAAGGGTCTCTATGTAACTTTCGTTGATCTCACCAAAGCCTTTGACACTGTGAGCAGAAAAGGTCTGTGGCAGATCTTGGAACGATTACGATGTCGCCCCAAGTTCCTCAAAATGATTATCCTGTTACATGAGGGGCAGCGCGGCCAAGTCAGATATGGCGATGCACTCTCTGAGCCCTTCCCAATAGCCAATGGTGTGAAACAAGGTTGCGTTCTCGCACCAACTTTATGCACAGTTTTCTTCAGCATGATGCTCCAAAGGGCCACGGCAGACCTCGACGAACAAGACGGCATTTATATCCGATATCGTACCGATGGGAGCCTTTTCAACCTAAGGCGACTGAAGGCCCACACCAAAACCCTGAATCACCTTGTCCGCAAGCTGCTTTTTGCTGACGATGCCGCCCTTGTTGCCCACACAGAAGCAGCTCTGCAGCGCTTAACATCCTGCTTTGCAGAGGCAGCTGAGCTTTTTGGGCTGGAAGTCAGCTTGAAGAAGACAGTAGTTCTCTACCAACCAGCACCACAAGATGATTACCATCATCCCCACATCACCATTGGCGAGTCAGAGCTTCAGTCAGTCCAGCAGTTCAGCTATCTGGGTAGCATCATCTCCTCAGATGCCACGATCGACAAAGAGAGAGACAACAGAATAGCAAAGGCAAACAGAGCTTTCAGAAAACTCCATCAAAGAGTCTGGTGCAATAAACAC
Source organism: Bucorvus abyssinicus (assembly GCA_009769605.1). Classification (NCBI taxonomy): domain Eukaryota; kingdom Metazoa; phylum Chordata; class Aves; order Bucerotiformes; family Bucorvidae; genus Bucorvus; species Bucorvus abyssinicus. The sequence continues at coordinate 54,916,003 of CM020063.1, forward strand.
CTGAAGAAAAGTACAAAGATCAGTGTCTACAGAGCCGTGGTACTGTCTACTCTTCTGTACGGGTCTGAATCATGGGCCATCTACCGCCACCATCTGCGACTCCTCGAACGCTTCCATCAGCGCTGCCTCCGCACAATCCTAAACATCCACTGGACTGACTACGTGACTAACGCTGCTGTCCTTGAACAGGCAGACATCACCAGTACTGAGGCCATGTTGCTGAAAACGCAGCTGCGTTGGGCAGGGCACGTCTCCAGGATGGCGGATCACCGCCTCCCTAAGATCGTGTTCTATGGTGAACTTGCCACCGGCTGCCACAAGAGAAGAGCTCCAAAGAGGAGATATAAGGACTCCCTGAAACAACACCTCAGCCTAGGCCATATTGACCACCATCAGTGGTCCACCCTGGCCTCCAATTGGGAGATTTGGAGACACACCATACATAACGCTGCTGTCTCCTTTGAGAGCACGCGTAGAATCAGTCTCGAGGAGAAAAGACAGCGCAGAAAGAACCGTGCCTCAACTATACCACCCAAGGAAACCCTCCGGTGTGCTCTTTGCAACCGGTCTTGCCTATCCCGCATTGGCCTTTTCAGCCATCAACGCGCTTGCAATAAGCGTGGGCAAAACCCTTCCCAAATCTTCGTCCGCGAAGCCAAGCCATGATGATGGCACCATGGAAGTGAGAACTTCGTGATATTTCTAAGAAGAAAATAATTGTTTGGAATGATGTGCCTGAGTGATAAAATGCTTTACAGATGCACCAATAAAGAAAAGAATCTAGAGAATAGGTGTGAATGTTAGATCTGTTTATGTAATGTTGCGCCTGAGGTAAGCGTAATTTACCATTGTGGAAACATCAGAAAGCCTGCCTGAGCTTTTGCTTTGAAGGCAAAGAGGAAGGTTGTGAGTGGACAGTTGTCATAGAGATGGTGATTGTGTTTGTGCACTAGGTAAGATGAGGAAGGGTAACTAAAGGGTGGCAGTGAAGACTTTTGCAGAAGAAGAAGAAAATAATAACGTAGATCAGTAAAACATTTATTGTATTTGTACTCCAGAGGTGCGCAAACAGAGAAAGGGCAGAAAGGGGGAAGCACAGGACTGGCAGGTACTTGACAAGTCAAGGAAAGAAGAGAAAAACATTGCCCCAAGGATTTAAGTTGAGAAAAATTGTGAAAAACAATACATAGTAGGTAAGGAAAGAACAGCAGATGGTAGGGGTTTAGAGACAAAAGGAGAGAGGGAAAATCATATAAAACATCCATGTTTTCTGGGTGCTTTAAAGATGCTTAACACTGGAGCATCTCTAGGTATTTTATACTATGAGTTGAAAGAAAGAGAGCAAAATGCTGAAGAGGGCACAACGGGAGACATGAAGTAGTAGAAGCATAGCTGATGAAAAACAATGGAACCAGCAAGAAAGAGGGTTAGGTGTTAAAACAGGCAAAAAGCAGCTTGCAAGAAATCTTTAGCGAGAAAATGGTAAAAATGGAAGAAGTAAAATAAGGCTATATGTGATATTACTCTGCATTCCTAAGTTATTCAAAACCATGTGGTATGTAAAACCAAAGAGGAACAATGGGATTCAGGTTATTCTGAAGACAAGAAGTTATTCAGAGCTGCCTACTCAATGGATACTACTCCAAACTACAGTAATCCATAATGATAAGCATAAATGAAAGACTTTGCCCTTGTATTGAACAGCCAGGTCAGAACTGTTTGTGTGATCCATACAAATGGAGATCCCTTGAAGACTCTCTGCTATGCTATATATCATCAACTAATCTTTTCATTTTTCATTCATTATTATATCACCATAAGCACTCTTGTCACTGTGAGGATCTGCCATATGGGTTAGCTTTGGCAGCAGCTGTTTTTCCAGTTATTAATAGATAAGGATCTGAAAAGTCTTCCACTAAGATGCAGACAGATGATTTAATGGCTGTTGAATGAGGGCTAACAAACTCTTTCAAAATCTGACATAGCTCTAAAATATTTGGAAGAGTATAAAAAGATCATTTATAGGACTTTCTTTTTTTAGAAAAGTGACAAATTTTGTTGTTAGATTGGCAAAAATTTAAGCAACCCACTTGCGTCTACGCTCCATGAGGCTCTAAGAAAACCTGAAAAGGATACAAGACAAAAGGCTGAGAGAAGCGGTTCTTTGTATGGGATCATCTTGGTAATCCTGAACCTACCTGAGTTAGGTATTTCAAAGGGAGGACTGAAAAGACATTTTATGGATCACTGACCTGCTACATGTGATAGTTCAATGCTATGCCATCAGTAAACTTCAGAAACAGAGCTGAGGTCAGTTTGGAGGACTCTGCAAAATTCCAGGCTCACTTTCCCCCTCTTTTACTAGCATGTGCATGTATGTGTGCATGAGACAGTTACATAACAAAACCAAAATGCATTTTGACATTGCAGAAGGTGAGAAATGGAGAGGAAGATGTTAAAAGTTAGAAAAATCAGCAGCTATTTTGGTACTGCAAATTGACTTAGATAAAGGCAAACAGTTAAATAGAATCCGGTTCGATTAAAACAGACAGTTTTGACATTTAAATGAAATTTCCAAAGCATGTACTGTGGTTAAACAAGGAGTGTGGCTAGCTTCCAGATACATATGGTAATTGTGAGGAAGCAGTTTTACTGATGACAATCAAATCTGGCAAGAGAATTTTTGGGCCCAGGAATGCAAGAAAAAACCAGAGGCCTTTGCATAATCTAAGTCATCTTCCCTCTTCATCTAATAACTTTTCCTTTTCACTATTTTCCATCTATGTCTTTCTGAAACACTCCCTATCTTTCCATCTAAATGCTCCTCTCCTTGATTGCATCCTCCCTTCGATTGATTGTTTCATTCTCCCCTTTCCACATCATTCTCTTTCTATCACGCTTCCGCTCTAACCTTCATCATTCTCTGGTATGCAGATAGACTAGAAAAGTACTGCCATAATAATCTTGCAAAATTCAGCTGAATGTTCTTGTAATGTCTGTACTTGATGGAGTTACAAATACATATTTAGCAATTGCAATCAAGGAGAGAGCTGTCAAAAAGAGGACAATGGTTTTTATTTACACCTGAAGAAATTAGTTTTTAAGTATTGACTGTTCACAAAGCATGTGTAACAAATGTTTAATGATTGCTGGTATATGAATGCATCATGCCATTACCAATGTTACAAATAAGTCTCCAAATGCAGCATAACTAAACTAAGTTGCATAACTAAGTCCTGTAATGTGTTTCCTCTCTGCCTGTTCCTTTCTACGCACAAAAGCAAAGTTCAGTCTGTGTCCCTATAGTGTGGCAGGTCACTTTAAAAATGGAACAAAACAAGGCACTGTCCAGAACAGTGTTGCTAGGAGCAGACTGCAATCCAAGGTGTGGAAAGGCAGAACAAAGAGATGAGCCTTTTATCCTACCCTACAGGAGTTCAGACCAGCTCAGATGGATCTCTAGCTGCATTGAATCCCACCTTCAAGGGCTCTCTCAATTGAATGCATCTTGTCTCTGATAATTCTACCCACTGAACTGAAAGCCAAATCCTCTTTTCCCTGGAAAGAGAGAAGTATTACCAGAAAAAGCTGTAGGGATGCGAGTCAGAAACTTGTATTAAATCCCAAATTGACTTAACAGCAACTACAGTGTTGGGCACAAGACAAAAATTCTCCTTGATCTGCCCTGTCTTTGAAGACTTCAGTTTCTCGGCAGCTCTAGAGCAGTAAAAGGTGGTTCATTTTTTAACTCCCTGCTCTGGAAGGGATTCTCACAATTCTCACTAGTTAGATCTGGAAGAAAAAAAAATCAAGTCTTAGAATTACCTTATGATACAGAAAGACCAAAGGAGCAAAAAGAAATCCAGAATGCTTTGAGATTACTCTCCTATTTCACAGAGAAACAAACACACCTTCATAAAAAAGGAAAGTCAATACCCATGTAATTTCATCCTCTTACTGGTCAACATCTCCTCATTGCATCTTAGACTGAACACAAGGCAAGCACTTGTGGCCATCCATGCCTCCTCACTGAAATCGGCAGCAAACGTTTTGACCTCACTCAACAAAGATCAGAGTGCAGTATGAAAGTTAACAGGAGATACTGTTTTACCAAATTCTGACATTTTCCTGGGTATTTATAACCTATAAAGTAATATCAGTTGCATTTCATGAAAAAAAGACTCTTTCTGGAAGTGTTGAATTAGTTTTGGTAAAGGTCAATGTACAATTTCAGTGAAACAAAAAGAGATTTTAACTAAGAGAATACATTATACATAAAACCAGACAAAAATTGTTTCTAGTATGTCAGTTAATTTAATGTATTTTGTATGTTTGACACTGAAGTTGTTGCTGGAGGGACTGTTTAAGAGAAATATTTAGCTACCATAATCAACATTTTGAGCAAAAAGGCCCAATAAGGCATATACTATTTATTCTAAAGACCACCTTATTTTTCCCTTGATCTTTTCATTCCCGACACTGTTGCTAAGTTTGTTTTTCCTCACAAAATCGGCAAATGATACCAAATTGATGCTGTGCAATGGGCATGTAGTGTCTGATGCATATTCATTCTCAAGCCTCTGTACTGAATAATAACCTTTCAAAATTGAAGGTAGTTTCTTTTGATTAGAAACAGGCTTTTTAGACTCCAACTCAATCCGTGATTTAATCTGCAAACAATAGCTCTCTCTCTCACAAGTTATGTTCAGATATTCATCTCCTTTCCCAATTGCTATTAGGAAGCTGTTTCAAAATAAAATTTTCTTCTTCGCATTTAATGCACAGAAAACTGTAATTTCTAGGTGGGCTGCCAAGGTGCAATTAGCATGTGCTTAACCCATGATCAGCCAAATAATAGCACACAGGTTATATGAACACATTATAGCTGTTTCAGCTAAAATCAGATATTTGAGTTTGTCTGCCATCACCGTCATGAGGTCCTATGTGAGCATGTTTTCATGTTCTGTTTGTCCGTGTAAAAACTCAGGTGTTCCTTTCATGACTATCAACATTTCATAAGACCATAAATACTAATAATCTCTCTTAAAATGCTCAGAGAATACTGGAGCGTTATTACACTGTTGTCAGTTTAAAAGGTAACTGGATTAAATATATAATAAATAAAAATTATAGAAAACCTGCTACAGTTCCAGGGAAACATATTTACATAGGTATATCTATATGACTGATACGTGACTGATATGGAGGAACAACCTGAGTAATGAGTGAGACAGGCCTACATTTAAAATCCGAACATCTACAGGGTAATTTTAGGAGAAAATAAAATTACTAGGTCTGTTATTATGTAAGTATTGAAATATGATGTTGAAAATCTCTGAATACCAAGGCATAAAAAGTGAATTTTAAGAATCTTTCTGAAGAATAAGGAAATGCTTCAGAGAGAGAGAGGGAAAGAACAAGATATGTATGAATGCATTATTCCGCTCAACTGAAGTTCCAACTATTTAATGGTTACTTGAGAAATTGTGATTTATGCAGCATTGCAAGGTACATGAACCAGCCAGGCTATTTCCAGCTAAGAAAAGGAAGCATATTTGCCTCTGACGTGTTCACAATATTTACCTACCAACGGCCCAGCTGAACAAAAAGATGCTTGTGTCTTCATCGTCCAAGCTAGGCCCTGAAGAGTATGAGAACCATGGTACGCATTTAATAATTCAAACACACAAGCAAGAAATGTCTACCTAGCTAGCAACTCTATTCACATGGAAACATTTTAATCTATAAAATGTGGATGATCTTTTCAAGCACATAATGTCTCCCTGAGCTGCACGAGGACATGACTGTCATCTTCCTGAAACTGGTACATGCTTTACCCTTTATATAACCAAAGTTGCATCACTACTGCTAAGGAAATTTCCATGTGGCTTTACAGCCTTCCTATTTTTGTCTTGTTTTACTTTTTTATTAACAGTTTCTTGATTCTAACTATCAAATTTGCACTTCTTTTTTTCTAATTCAATCCATGTCTAGCAAAAAATGTATGGCTACATTCAAACCCAAGAAGGTTGATATGATTAGAATGCACACAGTACATTGAGTAAAACAAAGCAAGACATTATTTTCTTTTTCTTGTCTCAGGATGCTGCAAATAAAAACACAGAACATAGTCCTTCTTCAGTTGTCTGTATTTTCTATATGATATAGGTTGTTTCAATGTATTTTAACAAAAGCTGTTATCTTCTCACAAAAATTGCTTGTATTTCTATCCCTAAACCATCATAAGCCACTGTTGCTCTTCCATGTGGGCATGAATAACGATGTGAGCCAGAACCTCGGCAGAATCAAGGAAGACTACAAAGCCCTGGGGGTGCAAGTGAAAAACGTTGGTGCCCAAGTTATCTTTTCTTCCATTTTAATAATTACAGGAAAGGAACCAGCCAGAAATAGACAAATAATGCATATCAACTTCTGGCTATGTGGCTGGTGCTGTCGTGAGGGATTTGGGTTTTATGACAATGGGGCATTCTTTGACAACTACTACCTGTTAGGGAGGGATGGAATACACTGGTTTTGAAGAGGCAAGGGAATATTTTGCAGCAGGCTGGTCAATTTGGTGAGGCAGGTTTTAAACTGAAGGACTCGAAGGGTGAGATCCCAGAGGGCAGTGCTCATGCCATCACATCCAACTGGGGAATAAGCCAGGCTAACCAGAGCAGCGACAAGTGTTCCTTCCAAGATGAGAACCAACCACCTCAGCGGTATGTATGACTATGGTGGATATTCTTGCATCACTTCATGCTCAATTACCTCTCTGAAATACCTGTACACCAACGCACGCAGCATGGGGAATAAACAGGAAGAAGTAGAGGTCTGTGTGTGGATGCAGGGCCATGATCTCGCTGCAATTACAGAGACGTGGCGGGATAGCTCACATGACTGGAATGCTGTCGTGGATGGCTATGTACTTTTTAGGAAAGACAGACCAGCAAGGCGACATGATGGAATTGCTCTTTATGTGAGAGAGCAACTGTACTGAGCTCTGCTTAGGAGGGTAATGAACACGTTGAAAGCTTATGGGTAAGAATTAAGGGCCAGGCTGGTATGGGTGGCACTGTTGTGGATGTTTACTACAGGCCATCTGATCAGGAAGAGGAAGTTTTTGAGGCCTTCTACAGGCAGCTGAAACTAGCCTCACGGTCATATACCCTGATTCTTATGGGAGGGAGTTCTATCACCCTGGTATCTGCAGTAAAGGCAACACAACTAGACACACACAGTCCACAAGGTTCCTGCAGTGCATTGATGATAGCTGCTGTCCTGTGACAGCATAATCAGCTGGGATACTGTTGGTGTTCTGCGGGAGCTGATTTCTCCTGACAAGGGAAATATATCACATACTTGCCTAGAGTTCTGACTGTTTCATGAAATAGGTCTATACTCCTAACAGCAGGTATCTCTATAGCAATATGTAGAGATAGTATCCTGGGTAAAACATCCTTAGTGGTCCTTTCGCAGAAATACACTCTTGAGATACATGATCTGAGTTTGAAGGCAACTTGTCCTCAGCATCACAGCGTAATTTTTGTGATGGCGCTCTGAAGGGTCCTGGCATGCCAGAATACTGGTTATGACCATCATCTCCACAGAAGCTGGAGATTTCAGTAATTGCTTTCCTCTTTGCTTGAAAGTTCTCTGTGATTCTTGTGCCAATATTTAACTTCTATTCCTAAATTATCTCTCTCATTATTATGGGATTTTTCTAGCTTTTCAATTCTTTGTCTGGTTTATCATCCTCTTTGGAGTTATCACACCTCAACATACTGACTAACTTGCAAAATTGCAGATGTGGGGCATAGAGTGGGAAAAAGAAACACAGATTAAATATATACCCACAGGAGTTAAAACGAGATTAAATATTTCTCTTCCTCTAGAATATATGTAATTTTTGGCAGCAAATCAAAGGGACATCAGACACCCAGTAATAGTGTTCCACATAGACCCAGAGGGAGGAGGGTAGCTCAAATGAGAGACATTGCTTAAAATGAGATGCAACTGAAAATTAAATAGTGTACCATTTAACCAAAATAGTCTACCTCACAATCAATACGCTTCAAGCAAGAAAAACACAGAAATCCCTCTCTAAATTTTACTTTCACACAAAATTAAAAAACCGAGTTTTTCTTTTATTTCATTCAGAAAAGTCAGTTGTTCTCCTTTATGCCTAAAACAAGTAGCTATATATACCATGGTATTTCTTAAAACATCTGTATTTTCCATTGACCTTTTCTCAAGATCCCCTAGGTAACAAGTTAGGTAATGCTTCTTGTGTGCACCACCAATATACACAACACAAGGCTGATGTTTGCAGCTGCCAGATTAATGAAAAACAGGACTCGTGCATAAAAAAAATAATTCTCACATGGCTTCCCCACAAATACCAATTTACCAGCTCTTTGAGAGTTTGATAAAGACTCTTTGAGTCTCTTTCCACCACTGTGGGAAAAAAATGACTGTACTATGTATACGTTTCTACAGCTATGAATGTTCACAGTCAAAATAGCGTACTTCTCTGATGCAATGCTTGGTAATATGTACTGCACAGTTAAAAAAGAAACAAAAATTCAAGACATATGAGGCCAAGCAAATTAAACATTTTGAGAACAGACTCTATTAAGCTAAAATTATTGCCAGGGTTATACCACTGGAACACCATTTTCAGAAAGACGAAAAGGGAGGAACATCAGCCTAAAGAAGTACATAGAGGCAGGATATATTAAAACAGCAAAACCAGATGAGCAGGAAAGTTGTTCAGTCTTCCAAAAGCAGTTTTGTAGCTAAAATATGACAATTAGAAACCAAGAGAACAAATATGAGAGAGGTGTTTAAGTGTCAGATATGAAGACATGAAAAATAAACCTCTCTAACTTGAAAAAAACATATTAGTCAAATCTTCTGCAGTAAGTCTGAAGACAGCTTTGTTCTTTAAAGCATTTCTAATCCAGTGCCGCACCACTTCCGTTGTTTATAGGAAATGCGTAAGTGGATTTGAAGCCTTTCAATTGGTTGTGAAAGCATGTAGCTGCTTTCATTGTTTATATACATAAATTAATGATCTCATTCATTCTGCAGAAGTAATATGTAAATCTTGTAAAATATTACCCTTTTCTTAGCAGCTATGCTGAAAATAGCAGAGATATCATAAGTTTTACCTGCTCTCCTCCTCTTGTTGCAGAATAATATTCTAAGAGTGGTGCTGGTCAGGATTTTTCAAAATATCTCCTTCGTTTTCCTGCTACGGAGGGATTCAAAGATGTAACATCTCAAGCTGTAACCCTGTTATATATTGCCTCCTTTTCTTTGACTTTAGAACTTGTTCTATGAACAGCTGATCCTTCATTTCTAACATTTCTGGTAAATATTGCACATTAGAAAAGAAAAATAACTGAAACCATAAAACAATTTAATCTGAGTTGTAATCTGGCAGCAATACAGGAAAGTACTGCACTAACATCTTTAACAGAATTTTTATTTACCAGTTGGAATGCCCACTTTACTTTAGTGACTCACATTCTAGCCAACCATCACAATCTTATGATTGCATTAATTTGGAAATATTCAGCAAATTTTTAAGACAATAACTTGTCATGCTCTTTCTGAACATGTCACATGTTACTATTTAGTCTCTTGAATTTGATGTATTCTAAAAAGCAACATATCATTTCTGGTTTGAATTTTGATGAATCAGTAACTACTTAATGCTAACATGAGCACAAAAGCTGGAAAATGTATAGGCACCTGATATGTTGGTAGGGGTTTCATAAATAATGAATGATGTAACATCACAAAATATAACAAATCACACTATTTTGTGATTGTATATGACAATTAATGCATTTTGCTCCTTGAACAGCTCTAGTAAAAGGGTTGCTGTTACTAACACAAACAGATCTTTAGTTAGCCTTTGTGATTATTATTAAACAGGTGTTACTTTAATCTGGATCAAAATTTAATCCATTTAATCAAAAAATCAAAACCACGGATTGCAAGATTGCTAAATTTGGAAAAGTTTAGAACTAAAGCGTGATTTGGCTGTGGATTTTTCTCCTTTGTATAATTTCTACCATTTACAGAACTGCTGGTTAATAATATGTCAACTTAAAATACAGGACACTAACGTCGTTTCTAGCTAGCCTCCTGTTTCTATTGGGTTGAATTTCAGAGAGATGGGAAAGGTAACTGGGAAGTTGGCCATTGAGTACCCTGCAGCTACATTTCTCATAGCTTATGGTCATTTCAGTGGAAAAAGATGCATGGGAGCTAGGTTTGATGACAGTCATGGCTTTAAGAAAACAGGTCTCAGAACATTCTGCTCTGTGAATTACAGAATGAATTGGTAGGAATGGCAGCCCTGCTGCTCCTTCTCCCTTTTATTTGCTCTGGATATTTTGTTGTCCACACTTTTTTAAAACCACCTACTGCTCTTCATGAGGAAAAGATGTTGCTGACAGCTTTATGAGTGGACTTCAAACATGACAAATTGGAACAGTCTTGCCTATGCAGTCTTGTGAAGTTCCCAATTAATGACCTAATCCAGTCATTCAGATTTTAAGTCCCTTTCTCAGGCGAGCTTTACTCTACTTCCAGGGTAATCTTGTTGAACCACTGTTTGGAAATCGCAAAATTGGTCTTTCCAGGTAAGGGAAACAAATTTTTTTTTTTAGACAAAATTATGTCATTGGCAGTTACAGAGGTTTTTTTTTAAAAGAAAGATGAAATACTTGAAGAAAGACTACCAACACAATCTGACCAAACAGGAAAAATACCAAACACTTTCCTTCCCTTCCCCCAAAATCTCAGGAAATAATGAATAAAATCAAACCTGCAGTACCTAATAATGTACTTAATATAGCAATCTGCGAATAATTAACTCATAAAGAGATACACATGGAATCTTGCATAAACAATTATCACTAATCATCAAGGCGTTATTAACTCCATTAATTCCTGATGGAATTTCTGAGAATTGTTAAAAATTAAGAAATAAAATTAAAACATGCATTATAAATAATACCTGAATTGGCAAGAATGAAAATGTGGAGAGAAAGATTGTCTATCAAAGAGCTTAAATCAGTTTTATATCTTCATGAATGGAAAGTGTGTGTGTGTGTGTATATATACGAGTATGTGTGTATGTGAATGCATGTGTGCATGCATGTGTAGCTAGCAGAGAGCAGAAGGCAGTCTGAGTTCAATTCCTTGAAAGATTTGAATTTGAGCTTAGACAAATTCTACAGAGTTAGCCAAGAACCAGCCTGTCACTCTGAGATTCATGGTACAAACAGGCTTCAGACTGGCTTCCACCTAGAAGTCTAATAAATGTAAAATAATTTTCTCTTTTGTGGGCTGGGAAGAAGGGGAAGAGGCCAGGGACAGACTGGCTGGAGGGAAGACTAGAGTGACAGACCAAGACAGTCTCCTACTTTTGTGCAGAGGTAATACCACACTACACATTTTTTGTAGGTATTATTCTACTCTGACCAAGAGTTTATACTCCCTAATATGCCCTACTGCTCCCATCTACCTGCTTTGCTGCCTTTACTAAAAGTGTTTCTGCCAATACTGTCACAAAGCTGGTCCTTCATGCCCCCATCCTCCTACACACAGTGCTCAGCCATTAAAGCTAACCCTAGGTAGCCTAAATAATGAACTGAAGATAACATTTATCAATCACAGATGTCTCACTGATGTTACAGGCAAGTACTGTCTGCAGACTACATGCAAAATCTTCATGGGACAGATGAGTAGTATCTACCCAGGCTTCTGCAGAGCACTGCACAATATCTGCCGACTAAGCCAAATCTGGTTCCAGCTTCTAGTGCCCATGGGTGCTGGGTCCCTCATGTCACATGCCAAGATACCACCTCTGGCGGGCAGTTTTACAGTGAAGAAATCTGCCCCATAAATTCTTTCTTGAAGTGAAAGGAAACTTCATCAAGGTTACCAAGTAGCTATTGTTTCAGCTTCATAGTGTCACCGGTTGGCTGAGGCAAGCCAATCACGGGGACGTGTCCTCTCCTATCCCTAAAACCCCTCTCCTATCCCTAAAACCCCTCTCCCCTGCACCGGGAGAGAAAAGGGTTAAAAAGCGGAGATAGGAAAAGGAAAGAAAGATTTTGTGAGACCTCTGAACGTTTGGAAAACTGAAACAAAGTTTAATAACACCAGAACAAAATATATTATATGCAGGAAAAAACCAGTACAATATTGGAGGGTTTGTACAGGATGGAGCAGCGAGGGTTAAATGCGGGTGAGGGAAGGAACGGTACCGTGGCAGTGTCCAAGATGGCGTCAGCCACGTGGGCGCTTTCGTGGAGCGGAACAAAGGAGCCGTGGCTGTTACGAACGCCGGGATCCCGCGTGCAAACCGCGGGCTGCGCTGTTCCTACCGGTCTGGTCGTGCAAGTTGAAGGAAGAAAAGCAGCAAAAGCGGCGGCGTTGCGGCAGGGAAAGGGCAGCCCCGAGGCGCGGCGTCTCCAACGGCGAGGGGTCTGTCCCAGGCGGCGCGGGCGTTTCCCCAGTGACGGCTCCGCTCCAGCAGTGCGGGGTGCCGTAGCCGCAGGCAGGCAGGCTGGCAGGTGAGTTCCTCTAGAGGTTTGAGCCGAGGGGACACAGCCTGTAAGGTCCCTGGAGCCAAACCGCGAGCCTGGAAAGCCTTTTCCCGGAGAGAAGCTGCAAGTCCGCGGCGCCCCCCGGAGTACAAAGCAGGAAGTGTATGGGACGCCATCGGAGTGCAAAGAGCAGTATTCAGGAAGTCCCGCGGAGTCCCGAGAGAGTGTACGGGACGCTGTCGGAGCACAAAAAGCGCGTGGCAAGCGCAATACACGCCTCTTAAAGAGACAGAAACGCTCGCGAGAAACTTTTACAACCAATGAGAGGTGCTAAACGTAACATGGGAGGGAATAGTCCAATTGGTCAGTTTAAAACAAACCTTCCAAACAGGAGAAACTGTTTTTTTTTTCCTCAAACTGGGACACATAGTATGAGTTTAAGTAAGTCGGCAGTGATCTTGGGCTGGTTTAGGTAAACTGACTTGATCTCGTTAGTAATTTTTTCCTGAAACATTGGGTAAACTTACCAGCTCAAGTTGCCTTTTTTTTAGGAGAGCACACAGATTATGTTACCAAGACTTGTTTGTGTGGTTTTATCTCAGGGCATTACTTTATCTTGGAGTTCAGAATTTACCACCACAAGACAGTGCAGAGGTAAGATTCATGTACAGCTATAGAAAAGATTACAGGTTTTTTTTTTCTCTTTTCTGTAATAAAGACTTAGTCTAAATGAAACAAAATGGAGGAGCCACCTCGAAAAAAGTAATCATAAGGAAGTATCTCTTTCCACTCTGCTACCAGTTCCTCCTTGAGAAAATAAAGTGTTAAACTTTGTATTTAATTTTTGGAAGAAACAACATAAAGAGTCTGGAGTGAATTTTCATAAAACTTCCAGAATTTATGAATAGATTTTATTAAAAATCATTCAAAGAACAAACTAAAAAGTAAATGTTAATGTTCTCAATATGGAAGCAGAATATAGATACTAATGTAACCTGAGTTAGACCAAACCCTGATATTAAAACAATGTAATATTAAACAATATTGGAATAGTTGAGTGACTGTTGACTAAGTGCAGCCTGTTACACAGGCTGCCAAGTCCATCTTCTTATAGTACTCTGTGATGACTGAAGAGTAATCCTTCTTTATAGGAGTTCCTGTCTTGAAACCTATAGCTGTGTAAGGATATAGCCCTTCCAAAAGAGAAAGGTAAGTATGCTTTAGCACCCTGTCTTTAGGCAAACTTGAGGTGACATGGCAGCTGTTCTGCACTACACAATGCTTTTATATATGTAACTGTGGCTTTTGGAGTAATATGCAGTAATGTCTTCTTGGTGGGATTTGCTAGAGACATGACAGATTTATAGCCAGTAACAGATGTTCCTTGTTCCTTAATAGCTGTAGAAGATTTATGTTTATTCGTGAAATTGCAAAATTATCTACACATAGTGTGGCATTAGATCCATTATCATTAGAAATGTGGATTGGTTTTGTGATGCTGGCGGTTTTTAAATACTAGGGCAATTGAAAATCAGTGTCAATTTGGAAAATTTCACTTGAAAACACTTTCAGAAAAAAAGAAAACCAACACACAACCAAAACTCAGGTTGATTTCTTTTTTTGTCTCTTGCTATCTACTTGTGAGCCATTAGTTTTTAATCCATTCTGAAAAAGACAGAGGTGAAGGTTTTGTTTTTAGGTTTTTCTCTAGTTTATTAGTACAATCTATCCATAAATTCTGAAGGTTGTATGAAAGTCCATTCTAGGATCTTTATATTATTTTCTTCCAAAAATTAAATGCAAAGGAAAAAAAAATTGGATAGTCATCAAGGCAATTCATTATATTTCCTCAAGAGAAAGGGAGCTAAGAGAAATTTTTGTCTGGCAGGAAGAATGAAACCCCAGATAATATATTACAAAGTCTTATTTCCTGAATTATCTTCTCGTGTCAACATACTACATCTGAATCATTTTTATCTCAATCACTGATTAGCTTGGGGAATGCATTAGAAGAACGGTTATGCTTGTGGTACTTGTTTCATGTGAAATTTTAAAGTGGGTTATGTTTAATGCTATATTTAGAGTGGTATTATTATGGGAGTAAGACAACTAGTAATCAGCTTAATTGGTAGCAAAGAAGATTGAGGCTAGATATTAGAAAAAGCTTTACAACTGTAGGATAATTAATGCCACAACGTAAGGCAGCTTTGTAAAAACACACATTTAATGTTTTCAAAAACAGATTAGGCAAGAACCTGCACATGAGTATCTAATCTTACCTCAGATCACAGTGGCAAGCTACATGACTCCTTGAGGTTCTCTTCTGTCTTACATTTCAGTGTTCTACTGTTGCTGAAAACCAAGAAATGTTCATAGGCCAACGGAGGATTGCTGTTTACAATACCTTCGGTACTTTTGTTTTCCCTTGGATCCATGTTTCTATATATCAGGGAATGAAATAAAATAGTTTTCCTTTCCTGCACTCTAGTTTGCAGAAACTGTGACTGAAAGACAAGTGTCTTGCCCGGATGCAAAGATCTTATCTCACTAATTCTAACAGTGATGTTAGTGTCTGACTGCTGAATTGCCAGAAGACTGTGGAAATACTTTCTAGAGTCTATGATCTGGATACATATGTGTCACATTTTAAACTGCATTTATTTTCAGCTATGGCAATTAGGTCTGTGGCTGGTTGACTACTTCTGAAGATGTTTCTGATGTTAGCAGTCATGGAAGTCTGCAACAGTGGAATGGGCTGTCTCTGGAAAATATTTCTCCTAGAAATGTTATTCCTAGTGGAGAACACATCTTCTGCGTTCCATATGCAAAAATAAAGAACTACATAATGACTCCATGAAATCTCAAATACAGTCCTTAGCCAGAGTATTTGCACTGCAAAATGCTACAACTGCAATTTTTTAAACTCAAAACCCATTGTGTTTTGATACATAAGATGATGGTGAAGCTTCTTTTATCATCCCATACTCCTTTTCTTCCTGCTGTGCATTTGTGAAGGACCCTTGCAGATTTTGAAGACTCTCAGAAAAAGAATAGAGACAGGATTCAAAAATTTCAGAGAAATCAGGAGGTAACATGCTTAGTTGATTGATTCAAGGTGTCTGAGGCCTGTTGGAACTCGTGCATGTGCAATGACTCAATTAATCACATGTAGACCGAGCATTTATTTAGCACTGGCGAAGTATTTGCAGCCTGTCCCTGCCATGAGATTCACCATGCATTTGCTCTGTGACACATGCCTGTATTTCTAAGCAAGACAGAATGACAGCTAAAAGCACATGCTCCTGCATAATGAAGATCACAGGGTGACCCCCATTCATGGTTTGATGTACTGTAAATAGTTTATTAAATATTACTGAAACAACAGGAGTTCCCTGACATTTTTGTTTCCTTTTTCATATTCAGGGTTCCAAGAAATTGAACTCACAAAAGGATCTTGTCTTAGAACACAGGAGTGTTTGGCTTATAGGTGCTTTGCACCCATTTCAGAAGCAGATGTTGTGCATTCAAATGTCCTTTACAATACCTAGGTAGTGTTATACACCCAAGAAGAGAGCCTGACTTCAGCCAGGATGCAGAGCAGTGAGCGTTTTGACCTATTCACTAGGAATTTTCACCAGGAGGGCTAGTTCTTAAATACCACTTCTATGGGAGTTTTGTGCCTTAAATTGAAAGACAGGAGAAGTTCCTCATGAGGAACTCATGAGGATAATTCTTTACCTCCTTTTGAATTCTTTCTTTTCCATTTAAAACCTGACAAGCATTTATCACAGGCAGCTTATAGGTAGATGGAGATGAAGCTGTCTCTCTGATCCTTTTTCTGAAGCCAATTTCTCTGCTGATTTCCCCTATTCTTCCCATACAAACCCCACCCACTGTTAGGAGCTTTAGACAAAATATCTGAATCCTCTTATACCCTCAACTGGAATGGTTTCAAAATCTTTGTCCCGAAAGTCCTGCTCAGAGTGGCCTGTCAGTCTCTTTGCTCTGGGTGAATTAGTAAGAATTAATGGGGTTGTGACCATGACTTTACAGTGCTGGCACTGTCACTGGTAAGAGGCTGGGGTCCCAGTCTCACTGCTGGGAGCTTTCTGACAACTACTTAAGATGTATTTAATTGCCTGTGCTCTCTTTTCTCCCTTCTTTTTGACAAGGTTTCATGGGAGAGGAACACAGCCCAGTGCTGGATCAGCTGCGGTGTGTCATGAGATTAGACAACTGAAGGCAAAACAACAACTCTCAATGAGTATGTTATTATGAATTCTTGCAGCTGCCAATATACATCATGATCACAGATCAATTCGACTCGAGTTTCAGGATATTAGCCAACAACTCGTTATGACATTTTTTCTTATTTCAAAGGATTGGCATATCACTCACAACAGTCTCAAATGAAATAGGTCACAGTCAGACAATCTGTCATATGGTATGAGCAATGCTAGTACCGTCCTTGTAAACACCAAGTCTTGCCCTCCTGGAGCCACTGCACATGCCAAAGCAGTAAGTAGCTAACACTGTTGAGAGGGAGATATTAATGTCCCTGATTTAATCGGTCACTGATTTCTTCAGCAAATGCCTCAACTCTGCTAGTCTTCCAGTTTACTTTACTTCTGCAGTTTTTGCTTCTCAAAACAGAGACCATCTTCTTTTTGTAATGCAACTTCTACCATTTGGCAGTGTATGAAGCATGGGCCTCTGTACCTGCTTAAACAAAGGATTTACTGTGTGGAAAAATAACATTTACACCCACGTGTCTGGGTCACCGGCTGGCATCAGGAACAAAACTGGTTCTGTTCCCTATGCTAAGTGTAGTGAAAATTGAGCTGCAATATGCTTCTGTTTTAATATATACACTGAAGGTATGGTAAGTTCCACAGAAGTTTCCTGTGCTCAGTCATGACAGAAATCCATTTGAGATCTCCCTTTACCTTTCTCTCTTTCTATTTCTTTTTTGAAGTAAAGGATTATTCTGACTTAGACCAAGGTTAAAAACACTTATCACAGGTCCAGAAATTTTTTGGTGCATTCCTCAGAGTTCTTAGCAATTATTACAAGCGTCTTTAAGACTTTAAAGAAATAAGGAAATATGTTAGAGCTGGGGAAGGAAGACAAGTATCTCCAGTGAATTGTGCCACAATCAGAGCTTCAAAATTGCACTTACCTTTCAATTCCTTCAAAACTGGTAGTCCAACAGATTTTGGGTTGACCCTCTCTGTCGTCCTTTAGATGTACGTCGTCAAAGATATTTATAGATACATACTGCAGGAGGGTGTACTAGGCTCTCAAACAACCGCTGGGATAAACATGGCCAGTTCATCTCAAAAAAGGAATATCCTAATTGTGCTAGAATAGGATGTGAAGAATTTCTAGATTCTCTTCAAAGGAGAGCAGATAATGAATTTGGGAAATTGAGAGAAAGTATTTCAAAGCACACTGCAACAGCTCACTGGATCAGTTTTAAAAATACAAGCTGACAAGAGGATTGACTTACCAGCCACAGAAAGACTCACAGCACCCCTCTGCTTTTAGCACATGAAGGAAAAAAGTAACACTACTTATCTGCAATTTTTATGCCTGAGTCTGAGGCTCTTCAGAGAGCAATGGCCACTGCCATGATAATCTTTCATGATCATCACTGCCATGGTGAGTTTACATAAGGTTTCCAGGTACAAATGAACTTAAAATCAATTAGGATATTTGTGAGACTGATTCAATCAGAGATGAAAGTGAAAAACAAAAAACCAAACATGATCAAGACAGAAGAATTTCCCTGGAAGAAAAGGTTAGCAAAATGAAAATTGTTTCCTTGCCTAATGAGTAGCTAGAGAGAGCGTAATACTCATGTACAAATATTTGAAAAGTGTTACATGCAGAGGAATAGTAGGATTTTAGGGAATAGAAAGAAGAAATAGAATTTATCAGATAAATATGAAGAACGTATTTGGGCAAGGTATTGGGTTTTTTTTTTATTTTAGTCATTGTATGTGTTTTTTGTCAGTAACATGTACAGATTTACTAAAGGAGAGATAAGGGTGGGTTACAAATTTTTAAGGTGAAGCATACACAATTTATAAGCGGGTGAAACTGTGGAATAAATCTGCTGTGTTGGGGGTGGGTGGATGACGAGCAGAGCGAACTTACATCATGGTCTCTGCAATCTGACCCTCTATTGAAACAGGTTTTTGCCACAGTTGTGTGAATAGCTAATCACCCTGCTTTATCACGGTTCCACAAACAGTAGTTGAAAATGTGCTTTGTGCTAAACTGAAAACTCTGTTCAAGTTTGTTGGTTTTTGGTTTTTTTTTTAAACTTCTATTGAAAATTTACTTAGAACAGATGAATTGTAAAGAGAAGCTGTGTTTTTCAACTAAGATGATACCATTTTGTTTTGCGAAGACTGAAATGGAGTATGGAGGGATTTCTTTAGGCTTCCTTCCCATGCTGACATAGCTTGGCAAAATCAACATGCATTCAATGTTTCCATGAACTTGAATCTGCATTTTTCAGTAAAGGTAGTTTTTAGCCAAAATATGTTGGGACTTACTTATAAAAAGAAAACCAAAACAGGTTTTTGATTCTTTGGAGAACATGGTTTTTCTCACTAACATTTTACACTAAGCTTCCTGTCTGTCAGTATCTGGCAGTTTTCTGGATGCTTTTGTGGTGTAGACCTTGCTGTTTACCTGCAATTATGGCCTGCAGTTCCACAAAACCCACTGGCTTTTTATGCACACTACCCTTCCTGTGTCAGCAGGAGGTGGTGGTTGTTTCACAAGGCAAAGCAAACTCTCCCACATATGGCAGAAAACAATCCCATTCAGGCAAAATGGAAAGAAGAGAATGACTAATAGGCCTTTTATGTCTAATTTCCATCACTTGCGTCCTACAGTAAATCGTCCTGGAAGTAGCTCTGATCAAAGAATCTAACAGCAAAGGGTCTCCGCAGGAACCAGTATTTCCTAAAATTCAGCATATGTGATGATTCCCCAAGTAAAACCAGATCAAGAGAATAAATCCAAATTGTCAAGGAAAGATCAGAAATACACTGAACTGCACCCAAGAAATTGCTATTTCCACAGAAATATCAAGTAATTTCTAAAAAAAAGAATAAAAAAAACACCCTACCATCTGGTTGTTCAATTGAGATTTTCCAGGTTTTATATATTACAATTACTTCAATCTGTTAAGATCCCAAACAGTTTACCTCTTCAGGTTTCCTTTTTCAGTGTACAATTAAGGAAGTAACACTGAAATAGAGGAGAAGTAATACCAAGTAATAGAAGCAGGAAGGTGACTTATGAAAGAAAGTGATTTACACATAAAAAGTGGAGAACGAGCCAATGTTTATGGATCCTATGAACCAAGATCAATGTTAAAAAATATAATAGTGCCATTGAGCAGGACATTTGTTCGTGCCAGACATACTGAATGTCTGAAGTAATACATGCTTACAGAAATGATTAAATGATTCTTTAATAAACTTTAAAAACTTAAATTAAAAACTGCAGAATTGGATCTCCAAATAAAATCTTAGTGACTGAGCAGCTGTTATTTAAGTGTGATAGCCAAGAAAAGAATGGCTAAAATTACTTTTTTGGCAGATTTCGAAATGTTAAAAACATTAAATCATGAATATGTAATGAGGTAGAATAAATGGATCAGATCAGCCCTCTTCTCTGTTACTCTTAATTGCTTTCATATTGTCCATAATTTCTATTGTCTTCATTTAACAATGTTATAATATTTAATTTGGGGTAGAGAATCTGACTATTGGAAAATGAGAATAAAAATAAAAAACACGTGAAAACTCAAGTTCCAATGAGAAATTTAACACATTTGGAAAGACTGAGCATCTGTCTTCACCTGTAATACCTTCTCCCCAGTGAAAAAATGTAAATATTCGTAAATCCAGTATGAGAGTCAGTTCACAGATATGCTCCTTCTCTGCATGTGCCACAGTTGTAGCAATTAGCAAGAGGAGGGAAGAAAGGATTGATGAAAATCTGGTGTTAATTAAGAAATTCTCAGAGGAACATGTCCCAAAGCCAAAGAAATTTTAGGCCAAATCCGTGACTGCAGCAACTCGATATAGATCTCTTGAAGTCAGAGACACAATACTAATTGATGCCAGTTGAGTAGTTGCCTTATGAAGTTAAAAAAAATATCACTAAAAATCATAAAATAGACTTTATAGCAGTAGATGTGAGCGGGTAAGTTCTGAGTGTGGAGCAACTGTCCCAGAAGTGTGACCTTGAGGGAGCATCTGCAGCAAGCTGTGTAAATGGTAAGGACTGAAAGGAATGAAGCAAGGAACGAATACACATACCTCATCATCAGACATCCCCAGATGAAAATTAGCATTTTCAATGTGGATTTTTTTGTCCTTTAGAGAGTCACTACAACAGCAATGCACTATCTTTTTTTCTATGTGGAAAGATTCAGCAAAATGGAGGGAGAAGATGGGATGCAGGAATTGCCGTACATATGAGAATATCCACTTGATGAAGTCATTTGACCTCCCCCCAAAAGCAAATAAAATTTAAAAATATAAAACCAAACCCCGACTTAAAAAACCCAATATACAGAGAAGTTTACCTGAGAAAGTATCTTCTACTGAACACAACAGTCTAAGTGAGATAGATGGAGGGCAAATAAGGGTCAAAATGAGAATAAAATTCTTCAGGAGTGAAAACATCTCATACATCTTCATATCCATTTTACCATATTTTAGTTTTCCATCAAAAATAGGTCGAAGTCTGCAAAACCCATCCAAGTCGGAGTATTTCATAAGTTTGCATGAGTGTGCACACAGCACTGTTCCTTTCAGAGATCTGAAGACACTTGGGATACTTTCTTATGGAAGAAAAAATAACGTCACTCAGCTATTTCTGTGAGTTAAACAATAAAATGCAATGGTAACCCTTTAAGGTACAATATACAATGATAACTTGTTAGGTATATAGAAGGGATTTTGGACTGCATCCTTCATAACATTCAGCAGTCAGATGACAGAAGTGATAATTTTTCTTTAAGGTCTCTTTCAATCCAAATTATTATATGATTCTGTGATTCAGAGTAATGGCAGGCTGCAGAAAGCCACATTCTTGCACTCTGTCTCCCAGTTAAGCTCAGCCTTCAGTGTATTTCCACATAGTTGTGTCCTTCAGTTTAACTAATAATTTCAGTCTGTCTGAATATTATTTCAAAGACTGCTTTCCCTTCACTATCTCAAAAAAACCTGTGAAAGGACATAGAGAATATTTACAATATATATAGGAAAAAGCCTAGCAAGTACCTGTTGAATTTTACAGCTTTTTAACAATTGCTGTAAGACAGTGAATTTGATTATCAGCCAGAGGGCAGGGTAGAATAATTACTAAGTTATTGAAAAAAATCTGAGGCTGAGTACCAAGAGAATAATGCATTCTTAATTATAACTGGCCACAGTGGACAGGCAGTATTTCTAGACATTTTGAACTAGATGTTCAGTCGCATATAAATTTGATTATCTCCATTCCAAAGGAAATTGGTTTTCCTCCCATTCAGGTTTTCATGTTTGACCATCTTCAGAATAACTTACAACAAACACTGATCTTGGTGACTAGCATTTTAGCAGAATACTAAAAAGCGTCATACTGAATAGTCGTGAGAGGAGGACAGATTTCACGGTTTTGAAATGGCAAAAGGTAAAAGAAAGTTAAGCAAGTGTCTACAATGACCACGTGTCTACCTGGGGAGGAGGTTGTGAGAACTGTGGAACTGTTACAGCAATGCTACTGGATAACTCTCTGGTGTGGAAAACGTGCTAACTATCCCACCTCATCAGGCAGCCTTCTGGGAACATTCTTCTTTTCTGGGATACAGATTTTCTGCTTGTTAAGGACAAAAAAAAAAAAAATCTGAAAGGATCATCTGAGCTACAGCCACTCCTAACTACTGAAAGTATTTTATTTGGATGAGTATATTTTAAAAAAAAATCATTTTAATATATCCAAACAATTATACACATATCTGTTGTTCTAGTAAATGGCTGAAGAGTGCTTCATTTCTTCTGAGGCCTCATATATATGTAATATATATTGTAATGTATATTGTACAGTAAGCAGAAATCATCACAAAAATTCAAAGCTATGCAAAATTTGCCACCATTTTGTAATTAGGATTAACATTGGGCAAAACTTTGATATTTTTAGTTTATTTATCAAAATATGCTGATATATTCTCAGCCTTTTTCAATCGTAATGAAACGCAACTTAGCTTAAAATCTTTTCCACTGAAATTTGACTGAGACTATATAGCCTCCCAACTAGACAGCTAAGAATGAGCATACAATCCCAGTCACTGAGATGGTAGGCAATACCCCACAACGTTTTGATGACGCTACCACATCCTTAACTTTTATTGGTCTTTTCTTTTTATCTCTAGAATTATATATATTTTTGAAACAAAGCAGAAATTTTGCAATGAAAAATCTAAGTATTTTATTGTGAAACAAAGCATTTCAAACATTGTTTGTTTTAATGAATTCAACATCAATTTGATTGAAAACTTTACAAAGTCCTCAGATTTTTTTTGTCTATGTCACATTTCAATTCATATTTAAAAACCAGGTTGCAATTTGAGCTAATCAGACTTTTAGATTTCTTTCTTAAGAGGTAAGACCAAATGTCTATTGTTTATAGTCACTCCAATGTCCCACCCTCACAAGCATGTGTGCTCTGAGCAGTCTTCAACCCCGCCCCTTTCTGTTCTCCCTTGTCCTTCCCTTCCCCACAATTTTGGGATTTTACGTATTCACACTCTCCAATAATTTCTCATTTGTTTTCCAGTTCTTTAAAACAACATCTGTGACGGTTTCTGCCTGCTTATATCTTCATCTCACCCTTGTGTCCTTTGAGTCTGAGGGAGGATATGCCTCCCTCAACTTCTTCGTCTTTTTTCCCAACAGATGCATCTAAAATTATATCCTAAATTTATTCCTGTCTTCATCAGAGGATTCTACTAAGCCTGCTTTGGGCTGTGTTGGTATTTCCACGGGGACTAAATATGACCTGTGACTCATCAGGCTGAGACGTAGTGTTTACCTGTTTCTCTTCACAGTTTTGGGAATAAATGAGACACATCCCTGAAGAACCACCTACTTGATTTGCTTTCCAGATTTCTCAAAAGGCTGTTGTTGTGACATGTCTTTCATGGAGGACATCTCTCCATGACCTTTGTTATACTGAAATAAATTGTTTTTATGTTACAAATATATGAAGAAAAAACCCTAGATTGTTTGTAACTTTAGTATTCAATAAAATTGTATTGGTAGTTTTAATACTTTCCAACTCAGCAACCATTTATACTGACTCTGTCTTTTCAGTGTCACCTGCCAAATTTGTTTACATATGCATTAATTAGCTTCCAAATAAATAAAATTTCTCTACTAGTGTTTAATCCTTTTTACCAATACAGTATCACAATGCTATTTCCCTCATATTCTTTAAAAAGATGGGGTTAATAACCATTTTCATTTATCAAATACTCTTTATTATTTAGTCTTTTTAACTTTTAAAGCCATGCTTGCTCTCCTTTCCCAAGAAAGAGTTTTATTCTGCTGCCAGTTTCAGCATCTCCTTTTGTATATTTGGTCACCTTTGCTCTTTTGAACTTGCTTAAGTTGTTTGCCTTTCTGACCACAGAATACTCCAGCTGATGATCTTGGTTTTGCTGATTTCACTGCAATGTTCTCTGTGTCCTACATCGAGGCAAGTATGTTCTCTCGGTGTCTGTAAATCTGTTTTTCCTGTGTCGTTACCCAGAAGTCAGTCAGACTTCTCATCATTTATGCCTGGCACAGTATTAAGCAAACAAGAGCTTCATATACGCAACATCTTCTGTACTTAGCATCTGTATTAATTGCAACACAAATTCTTTGCATTCATGTTAATTATATGCATACACAAGCTACTTTGTATAAAACAGATCTCCATATATATGCTTGTTTTGTATATCTATTCATGTGCCAATTTCATTATATATTTGCATTTCGTTATTAATACTATGTATTCTATGATATACTAATACAATTTCCATAAGGTATCTGCAATTTGCCGGCCCAAACTATTTGGCTATCTTCATCTAAAACATTTCTCAGCTGACACAGACGCTTCTTCACCAAAATAACTAGAAATTCTGATCAGCTGGCTAGTGTGCAGAGAAAAAAACATTGAGTACTGAGATTCTCTATGAAAAATTGCCTTGGAAATATGTGAAAGAGATGAAGTTTTGATCCCTTGGCTAATACACAGCTATAGTGGGTGTCAGTCAGTCCCAAATTTGCAAATAGTCTTGCAGGAAGATTGTTTGCACATGTTTCATTTTCCAGCCACATTCAGAAAATCATTAAATAATCCATGAATTCTTTTAAGCCTTTCAAAAAAGTAGAATATTCCATGGAGAAAAGTTACATCACAAATTTGTAGTATCTATCTGACACAGGCTAGACATCCAGAACTGATATCTTCCCTCAGATCTTCACAGGCTTCCTGCTAGTTCTCATGGGACTAAGCGTGCAGCAGAGTCACAGGTGAGAATAGCTCCATGATACAGGGAGGCTGACACTCCAAAAGTATTGATGGTTGTGTTAATGTAAAGCACAATGCACAGGCTATTCTGTCTTCAAAAGAGCAAAGCCACAATTAATAGCTCAGATTTACAGTCTTTTATTGTTCTAGAAATTCCTAATAAATTTCAATGAAGTCAATAAGGAGAAAATTATTCTTCACACAAACAGAAAAGTCAACAAGTTAGTATCAAACCTCAAAGCTGAGAGTAATTCAAAGTAGTTTAGAATCCTAATATGTTTACCTAGCAAAACACACTTTTTAACCTTATCAGGACAATACACACATACTCGTGTTACAAGCCTTGGATTAATTAGGAACACACTTTTTCCTAATGCCCCAAAGTAGTATCCAGGAAATAGAGTTGGCAAGATTAACATTCATATATTCTGTATATCAATATTAAATATTCATATTTTAATATCTTACAGAGCCTTAGCAAGTTTCTGTGTCATTGTATTAACTTAGCACGATACTGTGTGAGTCAGGACTCTTTCCATCAACGCTTTCATTATATTGCTGCACTAGACAGAGGCAGGAGTAAGCTGCTTATACGGTATGGAGTCATATCAAGCTAATATTTTGATAGTAAATGAGTCAAGCACTATGCAAATATGAATCACTGTGTTGAAAACAAATGGTAACACAATAAATGGTTCATTTGAACAGAGCCACCCACTCTACTCAAGTTAATGTAGTGGTTGCTCCTGGAAGGATTGTTGGAAGAAGTCTGGGGGAGGTGTGGCGTTATTATTTTGAAACAGTAGACAGATTTTTCCCATTACAGTTTCCACTGTTGGAAACTACCACAGCCTGAAGAGTACTCACTGTCTATACATCTGTTCTAGGTGAACTACTTTAGGAGACCCAGTCCCTTCCAGTCATCGCACTTTCTCACATCCCCAGAACATCTGCCAATTTTCAAAAGCAAGCAGACCTTGTTAGGTTTCTATGCTGGGATAACCACTGAAAGGTGATGAAGAATCACTTACTGTATCATAAATTGTTCTCTGCCAAGACATTGCTATTGATAAGGTGGTTTTGGACGTAGTACCAGATCATACCTACAATCATTTCAATTCCACTGAAAGAACAGAGTGAATCTAGGGAGTAATAAATATAGCTTGCAAACTACTGCAACCCTTTATGAGAATGCATACATACAAGAATTATTATGTGAGCTAATTGAGTAATTAAATATATTCTTTCTTTTTCCTGTTACACTGGCAGTTTTCATACCGTGCTAATAAATCATTAAATGTACATTCTTCTTTTCACAAGTCAGTTTTAGAAAAGCAACAACTTAGGCTTCTTCAAAAATGCTTCTTTTTCTTATGTTCCATTTTTCAAGGTACCTAAAGATGCAGCTAAGTGCTTGACTTACTTATAAGCAGAAGTACTGAGCTTTACCCAACCACCTCTACTAATGCTACATGCATGAAATGAATATAAATAGATTAAAGACACCTACACTCTTCTCACAGCAATACCATCACAGCAGTCCCACAGCAGACAAGCTTTTTCCGTAGCTGTGGAGGAAGTAGAAAGATATGCTTCACAGGAAACAGAGCCAGAAAACATCCATTTGGTCACACTAGATTTTCCATGGCAATGCCACCAGCAGATCCCAACAACCTTATCTTTTTCCTCAGAATTTCTAGTCCCCCATCCTTCCCTCTGCCAAACCTCCTTGTTGCTCAGTTGCCTTGCTTGAATACTTAGGGTCCAAACTTGCATTGATTGCTCTACTTTGTTTGGCCCTAAGGAATTTCCTTCTTTTATTTGTACTATTACTTTGAAGACGTTTTATAAGCTATCATCATGCCATCCCTCATCCTCCATCTCTCCCCTTACCATAAGGCTTCTCTTTCTAGGCTATAAAATTTTGTATTCTCTCTTATGGCATTCTTCAAGAACTGTAAAAAAATCTTTGTTGTCCTTCTGTGTATTTTTCATGAGAATCGTATAAACACAGAGTGAGGATTTTTGCCTAGTGTTTATTCCATTCAACACTGTGTGAAACATACAGAAAATTGCAGAGATAACTCTGCACCCCTTCTTCAATAGTATGGGAAACCATGTCAACTCTTTCCTGAGTGCTGTGCAGTAAAACACTTCCCCAATGAAAAAAAGGTGTTCTCAAAACAGTTTGCTGATACGCATAGATTAATAGAGTTGCATTAAAAACATAATCTACTGGAGAAATAGATTTTAGTAGTTATTTTACCTGATCTTATACTCATTTATACATTTTACAGTTATAGATTATTCCATTAAACAAACTGATTTAAGTATATTTAGAAAAGGCTTTTTTTTTGGATGGTACGTATGCCCGCACAAGAATTTCTTTAAGCACTACTCCCTTTGATGGCAGTAGTTTTTCATAGCCATGTCATCAAAATGATAGACCTTCAAAACTTCAGGGCAAACTTTGTCTGAGCAGAATTTGCCCCTTTGCAATTTTAAGAAACTTCTTCTAAAGACACTGCCTTTCATACTACTGGGACATTTCATAGGCTTTCTTTTTCTGCTCCTTTTGCTTCAAATAACTTCACATGCTTCCACCTCCATGAACTGATGCCTACCACTATGTTACTTTCTAAGACATCCATGCAAAACTTTTCAGAGTTTCAGCCAGAAAGGCAGAAGAGAGAACCATGATGAAACCCTGTATGTTTGTAATCATCTGCACCAAAGAGGAAGGGTGGGTGAAAATTTTCCTCTGATGCTCTAACACAACATAAGAACTTTTTTAGAACATCATTCAGCTTGGCTTCCATCCCAAGACAGAGTTCATCTGTTTCCTTCCAGTGACTTTGGTTATAATTTCCTGAAGCTGAACAGCAAAACAATGGTTTCCAGGCAGAATTTGAACAGCTGATACTGGGGTGTCTCCTTGCTTTTGTAGAATTCCTCTGTCATTTATTCTGTGGACTGAATTTAGTGAGTAAAAGAAGACCCACCTCAGCAGATACTATTACCTTTCATTAACCCATTATTATTAAAGTACTGTTTTGTAAATTATTTCCTGCAGTTTATTAATAGAAAATCCTGTGAATAGTTCTGAGAATAGCACTGACCTTTCTTTGTCTTATCTGTTAAAAACATACTTTGAACAATGCCTCCATGCCATAATAACTGTATGTAATAACTGCGTATGACACATAAAACTGGTACAAGAAGCCTCAAGTCCAACCCTCTTTTCACCTGCTTAATAGGCTTTATTACATTGCCCACCCTACTGATTTGTGCATAAGGTTTTAAGTTACTCCTTCTTTTAACATGAAAACACACATTCCCAGGTTTGCCCTCTTCTGTCATCCAACATCCAAAGCCAGATCACAGCTATGGATGGTGAAACGGTGCTACCAAATAGGATGATGCAGCTCCAGACTCAGCTTCAGGATGCAAAAAGACAATTTATTCCCAGCGATTGCGTCCTGAATCCCCTGTAAGTATCTCCTAAATACAGCTTGGCAGTGTTAGTAATATTTTTAAATTGCTAAAAAAAGGCTAAGTCTGTTCACCAGCTCTCGTCAAAGCAATTCTGCTTTTTCTACATGAAGGGCCAGCACACTGTGGAAACCTGCTGCACAGATTATTCATTTTAGTCCAAAGCTGGCCCTCAAGCTATGATCAAGACCATCTGAGCAGTGGCCACAATAAATACCGTTTTACTACTTCATACAGTAGGAAGGCCTCTCTTTCAGGGGGAATTTGTGAGCTGTGTCAGCAAATGAAGCTCAGTAAGGAGACATGTCACTGGTTATAAAACACCGCGGGCCAGATCTCCGATTGCAGCTTAGGAGCTCTAAGGTACCCATCAAGAGATGGCAGATGAAAGCCCTCTGCCTTCATCTTCACTTGCCAAAATCTCAGTGCAAGGCGCAACATCCACAAGGAGCTGGTGTTAAAAGCAGCTTAAAACAGAAGTAGATATAGCTACTTCCTTTACTTTATCTGTTTAATGAAGCAAAACAAAGAGGCACTGTGGAGAGAAAAAATTGAGCTTACTCACAAAAATAAAAAAAAAGCAGCCAAAGGAACAGAAGTTGCAAATAAAGCACAACAGTTTTAGAGCTGATCAGCAGGGTCTGATGCAGCTCACTGGGGAGTAAGGTCATGACGGTTATGTATGTTGTCTTGTGTGCTGTGTGCAGGGTAACATACCAGCTGTTGCCCAAGGAGTGAATTCAGTCACGCTGTGCCTTCTGCTTCCTTTCTTGCTATGGGCAAGTGACACATGGCACGCTGCTGCTGTTGCTGACAACAGGTAGCTGCCAACACAACTTTTAAGGAAGCCAATAGTCTTGTGTGTTCACACAGGTCCCCCATCCCCCCACCACATCAGATCAGGAGCAGTATCCTTCAGCCATGCCTCCGCTGGTGACCTGGACATTTGGCACAGGATGGGAAAGGAGAAGCTTGCTGTCCTGTGGACAGACACTCATGGGCCGCAGTGTGATACTGCACAAGCACCTGAACTAGTTTCCCAGTTGCTTTTGCCTTTCCTGGGCAGCAGTGAAAGGTAAGATGCTAAGATGGAAGCCTGGGAGCTGCCTGAGGGAACACAAACACAATGGAATGGTTGGACACACTTAAGCTCACACCATCGATTGACAGGCAAGTTAAGCATGCCAACAAAAGGTTATACAAAATGTTTTTCATCTGACACTATTTCCTCACAAATAAGTTCTTCACAGAACAGCAGCAGTTGAGATGAATTCAGCAGTCTGGAACAGGCATCCCGGTTCAGAGGCTGTATTCAGACAGATCTGTGAGATCTTGGCACATCTTTAAGGACGCTTTCCATAAAGCACATGAGCTGTCAATCCCCAGGGGTAAGAAATAAGGCAAGGAAGGAAAAACACCAGAATGGCTGAATTGATACCTGTTGGTCAAACTAAAGGGCAAGAAGGAACCGCACAGGCAGTGGAAGCAGGGACTGGTATCCTGGGAACAGTATAGGGACACTGCCCGGTTGTGTAGGGATGAGCTCAGAAACACCAAGGCTCATCTTGAACTGAATTTGTCAAGGGACACAAGGATTAGTGAGAAGGGGTTCTGAAGGTATGTCAACCAGAAAAGGAAGGTTAAATAAAGCAGATCCCGCCTGATGAACATGACTGGCAAGCTGATAACAACAGATGAGGAGAAGGCTGCTGTACTCCACAGCTTGTTTACCTCAGTCTTCACTGATAACCTCTCTTCTCACACCTCCCAAGTGGATGGAACACAAAACAGGGACCAGGGAGACAAAATCCCTCCCACAGAAAGAGAAGATCAGGTTTGTGACCACCTGCGGAACCTGAACGTAGATAAGTCTGTGGGAGCTGATGAGATGCATCCCAGAGTCCTGAGGGAATTGGCTAATGGAGTTGCCAAGCCACTCTCCAGGAGACTTGAAAAGGCCTAGCAGTCAGGTGAAGTCTTGGTGACTGAAAAAAAGGAAACATCACACCCATGTTCAAAAAGGGAAGAAAGGAAGGCTCTGGGAGCTCGCGACCTGTCGGCCTCACCTCTGTGCCTGGGAAGATCATGGAACAGATCCTCCTAGAGGCTCTACTAATGCACGTGGAGCACAGGAAGGCGATTCAAGAGAGCCATCATGGCTTCCCCGAGGGCAAATCCTGCCTCACCAACCTACTGACCTTCCATGATGAAGTGAACTACGTCAGTGAACAGGGGAATAGCCATGGATGTCATCTCTCTGCACTTCTGTAAAGCCTCTGACACGGTACCCCACAATATTCTCTCCAAATTGGAGAGATAGGGATTTGATGATGAGATATGGGGAGATATGATGGCTGGACTGTTTGCTGGATGAGGAATTGTTTGGATGGTCGCATCCAGAGGGTAGTGGTCCATGGGTGGATATCCAGACAGAGATCAGTGACAAGTGGTGTCCCTCAGGGGTCTGTATTGGGACCAGTGCTCTTTAGTGTCTTCATCAGTAACAGAGATAGTGGGATTGAATGCAGCCTCAGCAAGTTTGATACCAAGCTGAGCGATACTGTTGTCACGGCTGAGGGATGGGATGCCACCCAGAAGGACCTGGACAAGCTGGAGAAGTGGGCCCATGTGAACGTCCTGAGGTTCAATAAGGCCAAGAGCAAGGTCCTGCTCCTGGGTCGGGGCAATCCTCGGTATCATAGAATCATAGAATCATAGAATCATCTGGTTGGAGGAGACCTTTAAGATCGAGTGCAACTGTTCACCCTGCACTGCCAGGGCCCCTAAACCATGTCCCTCAGTGCCACATCTACACGTCTTTTAAACATTTCCAGGGATGGGGACTCCACCATCTTCCTGGGCAGCCTATACCCATGCTTCACAACCCTCACTGTAAAGAAGTTTTTCCTGATATCTAACCTAGATCTCCCCTGGTGCAACTTAAGGCCATTTTCTCTCATCCTGTCCCTTGTGACATGGGAGAAGAGAACAACCGCCAGCTCTCTACAACCTCATTTCAGGTAGTTGTAGAGAGCAATAAGGTCTCCCCTCAGCCTCCTTTTCTCCAGGCTAAACAACCCCAGTTCCCTCAGCCACTCCTCATAACACTTGCTCTCCAGACCCTTCACCAGCTTCACTGCCCTTCTCTGAACACGGTCCATCACCTCAATGTCATTCTTGGAGTGGAGGGCTCAAAGCTGGACACAGTACTAAAGGTGTGGCCCCAGCAGCACCGAGTACAGGGGGACAATCCCCTCCCTCCTCCTGCTGGCCACATTGTTTCTGATACAAGCCAGGATGCTGTTGGCCTTATTGGCCACCTGGGCACGCTGCTGGCTCATACTCAGCTGGCTGTCGACCAACACCCCCAGGTCCTTTTGCACTGTGCAGCTTTCCAACCACTCTTACCCAAGCCTGCAGCATTGCAGGGGCTGTTGTGGCCCAAGTGCAGGATCTGGCACTTGGCCTTATTAAACTTTATACTATTGGCCTCTGCCCATCGACGCAGCCTGCCCACATCCCCCTATAAATCCTCCTGACCTTCAAGCAGATCGACACACTCACCCAACTTGACGTCATCTGCAAACTGACTGAGGGTGCACTCAATCCCCTCATCCAGATCATTGATAAAGATATTAAAGAGAACAGGCCCTAATACTGAGCCCTGGGGAACACCACTGGTGACCGGCCACCAGCTGGATTTGACTCCATTCACCACCACTCCCTGGGCCCAGCCATCCAGCCAGTTTTTTATCCAGCGGAGAGTGCACTCATACAAGCCATGAGCAGCCAGTTTCTCCAGGAGAATACTATGGGAAATGGTGTCAAAGGCCTTACTAAAGTCCAGGTAGACAACATCCATAGCTCTTCCCTCATCCACTAACAGGGTCAACTTGTCATAGAAGGACCTGCCCTTCATAAACCCATGCTGACTGGGCCTGATCACCTGGTTGTCTTGTACATGCTGAGTAATGGAACTCAGGGTGATCTACTCCATGACTTTTCCTGGCACTGATGTCAGATTGACAGGCCTGTAGTTCCTTGGGTCCTCCTTCAGGCTCTTCTTACCTTCTTGTAGATGGGTGTCACATTGGCTAACCTCCAGTCGATTGGTACCTCCTCCGTTAGACAGGACTGCTGGTAGATCATGCAAAGTGGCTTGGAGAACACTTCCACCAGCTCCCTTAGAACCTTGGGTGGATCCCATCTGGCCCCATAAACTTGTGCACATCTAATAGGTTTAATAGTTCATTTACTGTTCCCTCATCGATTATGGGGCCTCGATTCCTCTCCCTGCCTCTGCCTTTTGGTTCAAGAAGCTGAGCACTCAGTGAGCTGATCTTACCGTTAAAAACTTACCATTGAAGACTGAGGCAAAGAAGGCATTCAATAACTCAGTCTTTTCCACATCCTTGCTCACTACGCTTCACCCTGAATCCAGCAAAATATGGAGACCCTCCTTAACTCTCCTTTTGCTGTTAATGTATTTATAGAAACGTTTTTTGTTGTCTCTTATGGTAGTGGCCAGACTAAGCTCAAGCTTGGCTTTAGCCTTTCTATTCTTCTCCCTGCATAGTCTCACAAAACCTTTATAATCATCCTGAGTGTCCTGCCCCTTATTCCATAGGACATAGACTTTTCTTTTCTTCCTGAGATCACGCCAAAGCTCTCTGTTCAGCCAGGCCGGTAATCAATACAGGCCGGTATCAATACAGTCTGAGGGATGAAGTGACTGGTAGCAGCCCTGCAGAGAAGGACTTGGCAGTACTGGTGGGTGAAAGCCTGTACAGGAACGAATAATGTGCGCTTGCTGCCCAGAAAGCCAACATCACCTGGTGTACTGCATCCAGGTCTGGAGTCCTCAGCTCAAGAAACACATGAACCTGTTGGAGTGGGTCCAGACAAGGGCCAGAAAAATGGTCAGAGGGATGGAGCACCTCTGCTATGACGACAGGCTGAGAGAGGTGAGATTGTTCAGCCTGGAGAAGGCTCCAGGGAGACCTCATTGCAGGCTTTCAGTCTTTAAAGGGAGCCTATAAGAAAGATGGGGACAGTCTTTCTAGTTAGGCCTGTTGTGACAGGACAAATGGTAATGGTTTTAAACTAAAAGAGAGTAGATTTAGACTTGATATAAGGAAGAACATTTTTACACTGAGGGTGGTGAGACACTGGAATGAGTTGCCCAGGGAGGTGGTAGATGCCCCATCCATGGAGACATTCAAGGTCAGGTTGGATGGGGCTCTGGGCAGCTGATCTAGTTGAAAAAGTCCATGATCACTACAGGGCATCTTGGACTAGTTAACCTTCAAAGGTCACTTCCAACCAAAAGCGTTCTGATATGACACAGAACTTCTAGGAAACTGCATTGCTATGGAGTAGCTGCTGGAGGTCAGACAGGATAATTCAGGGCTTCTCAAATGACTATAAATGTCTATGATTAGGTAACTGTGTTCCATCTTAGAGTACTTTGTCAGAGAAATGCAAAGGTAATTATCACATTATTAGAAACCAAACTCTTTCATGGACACCCCCTTGCCGTGGGGAAAGAGCTTGCGTGCCCTTGCGAAGTTGAGAGCTATGCTGGTGGTGGCATATGCCTCCGGTAGGGTCTCCCAAGCCTGACAGGTCTCAACTGAAGGGTCAGACAAAGTGTGTCCATGGGCAGGATGGGCTCACTAGCCTTCGGGCAACCATCCTAGGAGAAGGACAACTCTAACTCCAAACCCGGGCAGATGGAGCTCGTTTAGCCCTGTAAGGCCATCCATCTAAGAGAAGGATACTCTAACCAAACCTACGACCTGAGGACTTCCCTGTCACCGTCCAAGCTCGCTAGGCCCTGGCAGATGAACCTCAGGTGTAAAGGGTGGGGCCAGTCTCGCGCACGCTGCGCCTCACCTAAAAAATCCACCGCGCAGGCTTGAAGGGTGTACTCACGTCTGCAAAGCCCTGTAGCGACAGGCAAGGGATGAAACGGCAGGTGGAAAGATGTCACTGGAAGCCGCAGACCCAACCCTGCATGCAGGCGGTTCAGGACATTGGTCGCTTGAGACTGACCCGGGAGATGACAGTCTCGTTCGGCAGCATCCTGAATGACCAAGCAGCCTTTTTCAAGGAGAGCACTGCTTGCTCCACATGGAGAGGGGCCTAGAAAAGGTGGCCTAACCAAAGCTCATCTCCCCTTCCAATCCGGTTGGCTAGCCGCGGCCAACGGACATCTTCTTCTGCGGTCAACCAAAGACAAAGAGACAAAGGCATACACCTGCCTCCAAAGGTGTGTCCAGATTGACACTCGCATGTTGGAACATCAGAACCATGCTCGATACAGCAGACAGTGGGCGTCCTGAACGCCGTTCTGCTATAATTGCTCACGAACTGTCACGACTCAACATCGACATTGCTGCTCTCAGTGAAGTTCGCCTTCATGAGGAAGGCAGCCTTAAAGAACATGGTGCCGGCTACACACTGTATTGGTCAGGCAAACCCAAAACCGAAAGTCATCATTCCGGAGTTGGCTTCATGATTAAAAACTCCATCACCTCTAAACTTGAAAATCTGCCAACAGGTCATTCCGATCGCATTATCTCCTTACGCCTCCCGCTACACAACAAGCAACATGTTGTTCTCTTCAGCATATATGCCCCAACTCTCCAAGCTGCCCCTACAGAAAAAGACAAATTCTACACCGATCTGCGCCGCCTTACTCAAAAGGTTCCTGCGGATGATAAGATCATAATCCTTGGTGACTTCAACGCCCGAGTAGGTAAGAACTCTGAAGCCTGGAAAGGAGTACTAGGCAAGCATGGAGTTGGAAACTGCAATGACAACGGTCGCCTCTTGCTAGAGTTTTGTGCTGAGCAGCAGCTTACCATCACCAACACTATCTTCCAGCAGAAAGACAGCCTGAAGACAACCTGGATGCATCCTCGATCTAAACACTGGCACCTCATTGACTCTATCTTAGTGCGCCAGAGAAACGTTCGCGATGTCTGTCACACCCGAGTGATGTTTATTGCAGAATGTCAAACAGACCACCGCCTTGTGCGCTGCAAACTTAACCTCCATTTTAAGCCCAAACCTAGGAGGGGCGGCATTCTGAGGAGGAGGCTCCAAGTTAACAATCTTCAAACAGCTGCAGTGAGAGACAGCTTCCAGGCAAACCTTCAAACTAGGCTTGAAGACTGTCCCATAGACTCTTCTCCTGAAGCGCTTTGGCAACATATTAAAAATAGCATCCTGCAGTCCTCCGAAGAATTCTTAGGGTTCTCCACAAAGAAGAACAAAGACTGGTTTGATGAAAACAATCCAGAGGTCCAGGAATTGCTGGCAAAGAAGAGATCTGCTCACCAAGCACACCTCGCACAGCCATCTTGCCATGTAAGAAAAGCAGCCTTTCGTCTTGCATGCAGTAAACTCCAACAGAAACTTCGAGACATCCAGAACAAGTGGTGGCTCAACCTAGCAAAAAAGACTCAACTATGCGCAGATTTGGGTGACCACAGAGGATTCTATGAGGCTCTGAAAGCAGTGTACGGACCCACACACCAAGTTCAAAGCCCCCTACTCAGCGCAGATGGCCAAACGCTTCTCACAGATAAAACCTCCATCCTGAATCGATGGTCTGAACACTTTCAAACTCTCTTCAGTGCCAACCGTGTAGTCCAAGACTCAGGAATCCAGCTCATCCCAAAACAAACGGTAAAAAATGAATTGGATATAGCCCCTACTATGGGAGAGACCCTTAAGGCCATACAGCAGATGAAAACCGGCAAGGCAGCTGGGGTCGACGGAATCCCGCCTGAAATCTGGAAACATGGAGGCCACACGCTCCATGCTAAATTTCACGAGCTAGTTGTGCGCTGTTGGGAACAAAGCGAACTACCACCAGATCTCCGTGATGCAATCATCATCACCCTGTACAAGAAAAAAGGAGTAAAGTCAGACTGCTCAAACTACTGAGGCATAACTCTGCTCTCCATTGCTGGAAAAATTCTCGCAAGAATACTATTGAACAGATTGGTACCCGCTATCGCGGAAGAACTTCTACCTGAAAGTCAGTGTGGTTTCAGAGCCAACAGAAGTACCACAGACATGGTATTCGTTCTCAGACAACTGCAAGAGAAGTGTAGGGAACAGAACAAGGGTCTCTATGTAACTTTCGTTGATCTCACCAAAGCCTTTGACACTGTGAGCAGAAAAGGTCTGTGGCAGGTCTTGAAACGATTACGATGTCGCCCCAAGTTCCTCAAAATGATTATCCTGTTACATGAGGGGCAGCGTGGCCAAGTCAGATATGGCGATGCACTCTCTGAGCCCTTGTCAATAGCCAATGGTGTGAAACAAGGTTGCGTTCTCGCACCAACTTTATTCACAGTTTTCTTCAGCATGATGCTCCAAAGGGCCACGGCAGACCTCGACGAACAAGACGGCATTTATATCCGATATCGTACCGATGGGAGCCTTTTCAACCTAAGGCGACTGAAGGCCCACACCAAGACCCTGAATCACCTTGTCCGCGAGCTGCTTTTTGCTGACAATGCCGCCCTTGTTGCCCACACAGAAGCAGCTCTGCAGCGCTTAACATCCTGCTTTGCAAAGGCGGCTGAGCATTTTGGGCTGGAAGTCAGCTTGAAGAAGACAGTAGTTCTCTACCAACCAGCACCACAAGATGATTACCATCATCCCCACATCACCATTGGCGAGTCAGAGCTTCAGCCAGTCCAGCAGTTCAGCTATCTGGGTAGCATCATCTCCTCAGATGCCACGATCGACAAAGAGAGAGACAACAGAATAGCAAAGGCAAACAGAGCTTTCGGAAAACTCCATAAAAGAGTCTGGTGCAATAAACACCTGAAGAAAAGTACAAAGATCAGTGTCTACAGAGCCGTGGTACTGTCTACTCTTCTGTACGGGTCTGAATCATGGGTCATCTACCGCCACCATCTGCGACTCCTCGAACGCTTCCATCAGCGCTGCCTCCGCACAATCCTAAACATCCACTGGACTGACTACGTGACTAACGTTGCTGTCCTTGAACAGGCAGACATCACCAGTATTGAGGCCATGTTGCTGAAAACGCAGCTGTGTTGGGCAGGGCACGTCTCCAGGATGGCGGATCACCGCCTCCCTAAGATCGTGTTCTATGGTGAACTTGCCACCGGCTGCCGCAAGAGAAGAGCTCCAAAGAGGAGATAGAAGGACTCCCTGAAACAACACCTCAGCCTAGGCCATATTGACCACCATCAGTGGTCCACCCTGGCCTCCAGTCGGGAGATTTGGAGACACACCATACATAACGCTGCTGTCTCCTTTGAGAGCATGCGTAGAATCAGGCTCGAGGAGAAAAGACAGCGCAGAAAGAACGGTGCCTCGACTATACCACCCAAGGAGACCCTCCGGTGTGCTCTTTGCAACCGGTCTTGCCTATCCCGCATTGGCCTTTTCAGCCATCAACGCGCTTGCAATAAGCGTGGGCAAAGCCCTTCCCAAATCTTCGTCCGCGAAGCCAAGCCATGAAATGATGAGAAACCAAAGCAAAACTTTTCAATTCATTTTGCTAATATTCCTCTCTTTAAAAGTTCACACAGATATATACCTGTGTAAATGTTTCTATATATGCGTCCACATATGTATATACATACACTGTTAACTATCCGATAATGACCACAGAAGATTCTGCCATTGTCAATGGAGCAAAATGTCTTTATTGGTCTTTGATTCTTACCATTCACCTAGTGACTTTATTTGCTGAAGGAAAAATTTTTTTATTTTATTTATTTATTTTTTTTTTTTAAGAATTGTTGAGAAAGAGTCAAAGGGATGTAAAGAGTTCCAGAAGACAGAGAAAACTCTGAAGGATTTTTGGTTCCCTCCTCCCCCTGCCATGGCAAAACTCATTCTGCAGGCAAAGCATAGGTAGAAACAGGGACAAAACATTATTTCAGGTAGTTTTTGTTACAAAGGATATTTTAAAATGAGTTGAGCCTGCTTGCCCTCTCTACAGGTACTTTATAATGGGTACTGGTAGCTCTAAGTACAGTAGACACATTTCTTACATCCAGAAAAAGGTGGAAACTGATGGTAACTGAGCATTTCTGTATGCAAATTAGTTTAGACCCTTGGGAAAATACTTCACAGTTTCAAATGGAACTGTATTCACTGTTGTGTTCTGTTCCCCCTCCAAAGCTGTATTGCCAAATATCAATAGGTTATTGGAATATCAGTATCACTTATGGGAGAGACTGATAGGATGCCTGTTATTAGGTCCAAAACCCACTGAAATAAGGGAGGATAATCAGAAGGAATAAATAATAGAAAACAAAACATTATTTATAGAGAAGAGCTTAGCTTTCAGCAAAATAGCTTTGTACTTCAAGACCTGAAGAAAAAGAAGTTCCATTGACAACAGCTGAAATTCTGCCTGTGTATTGACAAAATGATTTCAGTGTCTGTTATGGCAATATTACACATCCAAACAATCCAGGCAATTTTAATAAATAAGGAAAGCTGGTAATGAGAAGCTGAACCTGCCTTGGACTTCTTTGACACAGTGAATTTCTATACCTACCCTGAAGGGTAATCAGGTGACATTAACCTTCCATAATAGCTCACTAACATCAGTTTATTAATTTAAATGAGTGACAACAGATAGCATATTTTTTCTTTGGCATATTTAACCTCAGAAAAGCTTTTTGCATTATTCATAGAAATATACTTAGGAGTAGGTACATACTTGAAAAGAATAACAAAAGGTCACATATTGTCCAGATGTGTTAAATAATGTTATTTCTATAAAACGAAGAAAAATATAAACAATACCTTAGTGCTCTTTTCCAAATTTATATGATATGAAATCCACAGAATATATATATATATATAAATACACACCAAGCATGCTTTAACAAACCCAAAACTTTGATGTATCAAGTATCGTTACTATGATTTAGTAAATGGTACTTCATGACGGGACAGATGCATATTATGCTAAAACATGTAAAGGTCTCAAATGTAAAAAAAAAAATTAAGAAAAGGCACAAAACCAGAAACGTTTCTCTTCTTTATAGGTAAATAATTTTTCATCTTTCAGGAGATCAGGTATGTCCTATTTTGAAATGACTAACAGTCACGTACAATTTGATGACTTCAGGTAATACTAGAAGTGTCTGGACAATTCTTTATAACTAAACCTTTCCAAGTAGTTCCAGTATTTTGTTCTAAATGTGCTTTTGTTCTAAGCAGGATTTTATAACATAAATTTAAAAAAAAAATGTGCAAAAGTTGCTTCCAGACATGTTAGAATACCTGAAACTTTGGATTCCATTTTTTAAATTAACAGTCTGTCACTAGTACAGAAATGATAAAACAGTTTCCTCTTTTGTGTTTAGAGGTCAGCCTGATCATAAAATAATAGTTCATACCTAACTTTCCTGGTTTCAGTGGGGCAGAATCATAACCAGCCATGGTATGCAGGCCGTTATCAGCATGGCTGTTGAGTCAGCCAGGGCAGCTGACCTGAGTTGGCTTAGAAGTGTATCCCATACCATAAATGTCACGTTCACTATAAAGGAGGAAGTTTGCTGAGGATGGGATCTCCTTTTGCTCGGTCTCAGGCTCAGGCTCCCGATCCTGCTCCTCATTTTACTTCTCCTCCTGCTTCTCTTCATCCCTGCTTCTCTCCTTCTCCATTCCTGCTTCTCTTTGTCTCCAGCTCCCCAATGGGGCTCGCTTAACATTTTGCTCCCGAGGACTGCTTTCCCATTTGTTGTAACAGCCGTTCATTCACTGGAATGAGTATAAGTGTCTGTACTTTACATTGCCATAGGTCTCTTTGATTAAACACACTTTCATTTTAACTTCTGAAACTTCCGTCCTTTTCCCGATCCCCCTTTTCTGTTGGGGAGGGATCACTGAGTCGTAGAGTGACTGCTATAATTTAGACCCTGATATGAACTAAACATAGACATTACCTAAAGTGACAGTCTGAATGGAGTCTTGATGGTTACCACTGTCCTAATCATGAAAAGAAAGGTGTAAGTAGGAGTCAGAATCTCTGCTGTGAAAAACTATCATCTAAACAGGTAGAGATGAGAAGTTAGAGAGTACATGAAATAAGCAAGGTGGCAAGACTAAAATACCAATGGAGAAATATGATGTTAATTCTAACCAGGATTTTCCAAAGATTCTGAAGGAATTAAACAACAGCAGTCACTACAAAAAAGAGCAAGTTAAGTGACTAACATTTTCAGAGAAATAAATTCTTCCTAGTTTTTAGACCAATACATCTTTCATCATACATCTAGTGTAATTAGACATCTAGTGGTGTCTAGAAGTCATCAGAGCAGTTTTTCAAGGAACTGACTACCAATATTCTTAGTGTTTGTCAGGGAGTTTGAACTACAAATGCTGTCTCTTGATCTGTCAATTTCCAGAGGGTACAAAGTCCTCTGGAACAAGTTTCGAGTTTGGTAGGTATCCAATTTAACTAAAATTCAGGTTCAAAATGTGAAAGTATAGCCAAAATTTTGGATCACATTCAGCAACAAAGAGGAGACTATCATAAAAAAAATGAAAGAAGGAAGACACTATGATAGTGGAGTGAATGATAATTTCTTGCTTCACTGAGAAGACAAGTTGTATCTTAATGATAAAAAAAAAAAAAAACAAACAGTTTCTTTGGAAAGAAAATAATATTTTGGAGGGCAAATGGGCCAAAAGTTCAAACAAAGCATTTCATTTAATCTGAAACTTAAACCACTTTGTTAAGGTGAAATCAATAAAAGACGTTAAACCTCTAAAGTTTCTGATGTTTTGAATAGCATTCGAAGTTTTAATCCAAAAAACTAGGCTGTTAAAGGAATTAAA
The DNA here is from genome assembly GCA_009769605.1 of Bucorvus abyssinicus. Classification (NCBI taxonomy): domain Eukaryota; kingdom Metazoa; phylum Chordata; class Aves; order Bucerotiformes; family Bucorvidae; genus Bucorvus; species Bucorvus abyssinicus. The sequence goes on from CM020063.1 coordinate 54,957,513, forward strand.
AATTTCAGAAAGACCTAAGCTTTAAAAAATTCCTTGTGATAACAAAACATTTCATTTTTTCAATATTTTTGAATGTACTTTCCACAAAAAAATAATTGCTTGTGGCGACAAAAACAGTAAAGCTGAACATCAGAAAATATTACATGAATTACTTTGGTGTCATCAGATCTTACTTTAGTATTATGAAAATTTTACATACTGCTGTCCCAGAAAGGTCGCCCTGAATATTCCGCATTCCTCACCAAATTGACAAAATCTTGAAGCTTTTTCTTAATTTTTGTCTTCTCAATTTTTTCTTAATTACATGCATCTGCCTGACTAAGAACAAAATCAGAGGCAGAGCCCTCAGCTTCCTCCCGAAAAAGTGGACCTTAACAGTTTTAAAAGCAACAGCAATCTATTTACTAGCAGAAACAAGCCACACTTGGATCCTTTCAAATGCATCGTGAAAGGATTAATGTTTTAGAAGGTAACATTTTGTGTTACTGTAATGCTTTCTCACCCTACATCCAAGTCATATTTTAATTATATGCACCACAAAGGTTTTCCCAGGTTTTCATCCATCTATAAAAGAAATCAATACTAGCTTTCTGTAGCATCTGGGAAAACAGAATATGTAGATGAAAGTTCATTCGTAGTTTGACTAAAAGTGATCGTATTCCTGTTACAAGTATACAGAATTGGATGTATAGGCATTAAGTTTAATTCATGAACCTTATTCTGCTTTTTTAGCAGGAAATAATTTAAGGTACATATTAATTATGTACATTATAAAAAAATATTTGATCAAGCCCCACATGGATTTACATTTGGATAAACAATTAGAATACTGAATTCACTTCTGCTGAACAAAACTAATTAACAAGATCTTTCTTTTCAGAGTTTTAGATCTAGTGTATGTGTATTAAAATATTAATAAAGAATGCCATCCTTTTCTACTACTGACTTTCAAACCCTTATTCATTTTGAAGCAATGGAAATTAAATGCCAATGTATATTGATAGGACAGAAACTGAATTTCCCTCATGTAAGACTGCAAGACCCTTTTTCTGTCCCCCTCTTCAGGAGTGCAGTGGACTACTTTACTTTCATGTAGCAGTAACAGTTTTCTACATCTCTTTTCTGATATTTTGCATCATGGAGCCCGGGTAGGATCTCTCTTGGAAAGCTCAGACTTGCCTCTTGAGCAAGACAAGGCTCGCTTCTAGTACTGATTCTACTGCAGAACTGAACTGCACCACAGCTGTCGAGAGCCAAATTGACTGTGATACTGACCATGAGACTACTCAGGGCTGCTAAGGATGATTTGGATTCATCGAATGTGTCAGCTACCATAACAGATGTGGTTTTACCACAGTTTGCTCTCACAGGATGTTATGTGCTTTGTCCTTATATGATGCAGTCCTGCAGGTGATTCATCTCTCACCACTATGCTGCAGCTACGTTGTACAGTGTATACTGGCATTCACATCGAAGGAAAAGCAAGAGAGACTTATTATCTTCCTTGTCCAAGTACCACAGTTTCTAAACTCAGAAAAAACTGTTGAGTCCTCAGAAAATCCCTAGGAGGTGTCAAGAGGTACTTAGGGATTAAACAGCAGTTAAAACCTTGTTGGACCTTATTTTTATAAAAATTCAAAACTCTTTGAGGATAGATATTAGAGGAACAGAATGAAGCCGAGAGACTGGTTTTATTTTCTGAGTGTGAAGAGAGAGGATTGCTCAAGCAACTGCATTCTAAAATACTTATGCACCATATGGATGTCCTAGCCTGTAATCCTCCAAATTTGCTAGTTAAATTTTCAAAAATAGCTCTCTAGCTAAGGAAGGTATAGGCAGCTCCTCTAAGACTTACAGAAGCCACCTATATCATGAAGCAGAACTCCAGTAATCAAATAGTTCACAAGGCATACTCAAGAGCTAGCTTGTTGATCAGTTCTCTCAATTTGTCATTGCTCAGAACTAGTCGTTAATGATAAAGGAACTTTACTAAATAAATCTCTGCAGACTTCCCTTCTACTCCCAGCTTTCCTGAGATGATTTCTAGTAGATAATTAGGAAGCTGGCTGATAACATTTCCTGGTTACACAAGCCTAATATTTCATTCACAGCCCATGTTTACAAAGCCGGACTCTGTTGCCAGCCAAAGGAAGAGCATAGGACTGCCTGATAAAACAAGAATGTTTGTTCGGTATGATTTCTGTAACTAAACTGCTAAAACAGTACTTCTGCTTCTGTGTTTGTTAGTAAGACTGGAAAACAGTATCAACTTTCTGCTTCTGCTGCAGCCTTAATTTCTCCACCCCGTAATTAACAATTTTAGTACTTCCAGTAAATTCAGATTTCAACATGAACTATTATCAATTACATGTTTACAGAGACAAATGGATTTGAATGCGTTCCGAATGGATGGAAACACAAATCGTGAGAGTATAGCAGCTGTTCCCAATCCAGTTGTTTTTCCTCACGCTGCATCCATATATACTACTTGGTCAATCTGGTTGTAGCAAGCTTGGACAAGCTTGGCTTCTGAGATATCAGAACAAATATTTTTGTGACAAACTGAATTTGGTACTGTTTGACGCTGTTCGTAGTCAACATTGGTAAAAAGTGGCTAAATTTAACTTACAGATTTTGAATGAATTAACTGTTTTTTCTAGGAATTTATTTTGAATTATCCTACTATATTCAGATATATCCTATTATATTCAGATTCCCCCCTATACCCTTGGAAAAACTACAGTTCCAGTTTCTCCATCACATATTTAATTCACAGTCTTAAATTTTTTTTCTTGTTTTGGTTAACCAGTGATTATGCGCTATTCCAAGATACTACCTACTACAAATGGAGCATACGTTTAATCTCTCATTGTGTATTACACATGCACAGTATGCAGTGCTATAGCAGTAAGCCATTAAACCATAAACTTGAATCAGATGAAATATTTACTGCTTGCTTTAAAATTATGTTTGCTTTCAATAGCAAATTAAGTTTGGGTTTGTCTAATTAGAGATCTAATCTCTCTGAAGACTTTCAGAACTCTAGGAGTTTCAGGGTACATGAGGATTTGACTGCACAATATGAAACCCATTGTAGGTTTCATAACAACACATCCTACACACCTCTTATCTTTTCAAAGACCCATTTATTAATATTGAATTAGAAATTAGTATTTCCATGAAAAATTGTAGAAAACCTGCCATTTAGCCTTTATTACAACACCCTTCACTAAGCCCATTTCCACAGTTTACTGAGACCTCCAATTCATTTGGTCTACATATCAATTTTTTTCCCAACAAGATACTCTGCTCTGAAGAATATCCAAAGCATACCTGCATCAGAATGGTAACACCAGTCATGTTACCAAATGTTCAGGCTCATATGCAAGCATAATGAGACAATAATTTTTCCTTAAGGCAAGTACATTCCTTTCTGACACTCTTGTACTACAGTGGGAGAGATCAGCTGGACTTGCTTAATCATCCATTTTAGCTTCTGTCTCATGTTTGTATTCACAAAATCATCACAGATGAGATACAGTACTCTGGATAGTATTGTATATAGTTTTGACCTTTCCAAAAGCTGAAGAATTTGGACCCCAGCCCTTCTATGTGGAAAGATCAGTATTAGAACTACTAGAAAAACATCTGGAACCTCTAATCTGCTTATTTTATCAGTAATTAGTTCTAATCTTGGATATTCTAAAGATGATAAAATAAAAATCCTCAGCTTATACTTAAAAGTCATGTTAATTCTAGTTCATGAATTGTGATAGATGTTTATGAAGTCATTCTGAATGAACCTGGTGATATTGCTTTATCAGCTTGCAAGTCTCTCAGGCAGAGCAAGACTGACTGATAACATTTAATTTTATTTTTGTTTTCTCCTTCTTGTTAGCTGGAAGGAAGGAAGGAAGGAGGGAAGGAGGGAAGGAGAGAAAGAGGGAAGGAGGGAAGGAGGGAAGGAAGGATTTTGATGAATTTACGATTCCTTTTATGCAGTCGTATATCAGAAATGTTCAAAATTAATGTTGCCTGAAGTCGGCCAAGTCATATAGTTATTGTCTTGTGTAAGTCTGGGTGAGCCTTCGGGCAGCATTAGGTTTCCTGGATAAGTGGAAAGAAGTACTGGTCTCTGGAGTGGGTAATGATCTCACCTTTCTAATAGCAGATCCATCAGCTTGCTAATTCTCAAGGAAAAGCCTTGCATCCTGCCTTCTTGTGTGGAAGACACAGAGCCACAGTATCAGTCATGAAAACTGACGAGTCTGGAGGGAATACAGGTTAGTACTGCTTAATTGATCAGGAGCTTTATAAGACCTGTAGTAATTTAAAGAATTATGGATTTCAAGAGAGAATGTTCTTGGTGGCCTCAAAATTTGAATATAATAGATAACTTAATCTAAAAGTATGATATATGACACCACACTGAAGTTATGGACACGCTCTATCCCTTTATGCTTATACAAGTAAAACCTTGGAATTCCAGAAAGACAGATTCTCTCTCTCTTGCTTTGAGAAAGGTCAGTCAAAAGAGAACGATGAAAGGAGTTGCCAACTTTTTTAAAAAATGACTTCTTTCTAAAGCTAAGAGGTATTTCAGGACAGCACAGAAGCATTGAACTCCTGCAAAATCCATACTTTCTGAGTGAATACCTTTGTTTTGCCTTCTGGATGCTGCTGGTTTGTTTTACCCCTTACTTTCAATTGTAACAATTCATATGGCTGTTCTGCCTCAATTTAAAAAAAAAAAAAAATTAAGAATGTCGTAACTAATTGCCACCTGTTTGGATGGGGGGACTTATTAAGTGTCCTTTGAATACTGAGTTGGGTATGATTCACACTGCATAGCATGCACAGGCTGACACCTTAACCTTAACCCAAACAAGTATCTCAAGAACTAATTAGGCTGTCAGGCAGTTTAACCAGCTTAAATGTAGGGCACAGTGTTGGCAAGACTCTCCATCCTTTTTCCAGTTGAGCTTCACTAAAAATTGGCAGCTTTCTGCATGAAGCCAGATCCACATCATCTCATTTTCCCACCCTGGACACAGGACTCTCTTCACTACTCTACCTCTGTCATCCTTCCCAGGAGCAGCATGGGATCAGCAGAGCTTGTCAGACTGAAATTTCACTTTCATTGTATTCAGTTGAGTGAATGAATCCCATGGAACCATTTCTGAGTGATGGGTGTTTTATTTCATGACGTGTAAAGCTGAGGGCACCCCCACATTTGAGACGTTCTTCAGTTGCTTCCTCAGTCTACCCGTCAGGGTAAAACAAAGGTGATACTGATCAAAGCCCTCATCACACTGCAGCAGGACACATTAACAGAACTTGCATGAGTGATCAGCATGTTGGATTACTTTGGTCACATCCCGCAAATATTTATGTCCCAGACCACAGGGGTACCCTCTCTGGGAGCAATGCCCCAGGTCCTCACAGAAAACATTGCCACATGTTGTCTGCAGAGGGAAGGACAAGAGTTGCACTTAGGAGTGATGCCATTTCTCTTGCTCCAGGACCTCACAGGCCTTGCGTGTGTGGCAGACACAAAGTAGGTGTGCAATAACCTGAATCTTTGGAAACCAGGAATGAACAAAACACCTTTCAATTGACATCAACACTGCAAGTAGCAGCAACCGACTGGTAGGGACTACACTGCTGTCTTCAGCCAGGCCAGGTAAAGAGTCTCTTACTTGCTTCATACGGGCATACTTCATACTGCACCCCATAAAGGTGGGGTCAAAAAGTGCAGGTGGCTTCTGACTTCCCACTCCATAGGAAATGAATAGTTCTTCCTTTCTTTTCAACCCTGTGGTTATGGCCACAAACAGCATAGGACCCTCCCTATGAAGAAAGCTCAAGGCCCTCCTGGCCCTCTTTCAACAGAGGAAGAACTACCTCAATCTCTTCCATATTAAAAGGATTGTCCTTGGCTTAGTTGTCCTCAACTGGATGAGTACAGTGTTGCATGAGCTTGAAAAGATCACCTACTCCATGGTCCTAAACCAGGACGTGACAGTCAAGAAGTATCACAAAGCATAGGGATGGCCATGTTGACATGAAATGCACCTCTTCATATCAATTTTCTACAGAATGTCAGTATGTAGACTGGCAACACGATACAGCAAGTGAGAAACTGCATGCCTTGCCTGTACTTGAGAGGAATAGATGAGGGAGTAGCAGGAGTGAATGGAGATGCCACTATCTCTGAGAAAACTTTGCTTGCAAATTCAAGGTGTGCTGAGCTAGGCTTCTCGACAGCACATCTTGTCCAGCCTGATTGAAAGGATATTCTGCGTGCTGTCTTACAGCTGTAAAAGCCAGGAGCTCCCACATTTTCCCCATGGAGCTTTTGCTGGCATTCAGGGCAGCAATTGCAGTGGGGAGGGGTGAGAAGTGGAATTTGTCCTGAAAGACACCACAGACTTTCTATTCTAGACTATCTTCTAAGAAATTACACTCACCAGCTGAGCTTGCTTAAATCTGCCTTTACCAGGGCTGTTAGAACAGACCGCCATGGTACAGCCCCGCCAGCACAGTACTACCGAGCTTATGAGGGCCCTAATGAATCTACACCAAGCTCTCAAGTCTTCACAGGGGTGCTCTGATGACCTCATTCGGTATTAGGCCTTTACCTCCCATCGCTTTTGCTGAAGAACATACATGGGCTGACAAGGAGCTCCCTCAAGCACTCTCCTCTACTGCTGCAAAATCCAGATAATTTTTAAATCTTCCTTCAGGTTGGAAATGTCTTACAGGTATTACTGAAACAAGCTAAGGGTGATCATTAACACTTCAAGGATCACACTGTTTCATTGGGTAAAGTCAGTCATCACTAACACTGAGGTGTAAGTAAGCTGAGCAGCTAGCTGTAACTTAATGTCTCGTAGTGAGTGATTCCTCCACAACTTACCCTGCACATAGCCTGGCAAAAAGCTGCCAGAAGTTTTCTACTGAGCAGCCAATTTCAGGCACTGAGTCAGTGAGTGGACAATCAGAACAGGAGCATTGATAAGCTTAGTTTACAAAGGATTGCATGGTAATATAGGTGAAAACCTACATTCCTGTAAATTATGAGTTTCTCAGTGTGTTATCTAGAATATCAGTTTAGTTTAAGGCAAATTGAGTGTTCTTAGCTGTAAAAGGGAAAACATACAGGGAGAATAATACTCAGTTTGAGACAAGGACACACAAAGCTTCCAACCTTCTGATACCCAGGAACAGATAGATGCCTTTTATTTTTTTCCCTTTAGTCAAAACAAGAGAAATGTGCATGTGTAGAGATGTCATTCTTAAACCGTACAGCGGCATGAAAGTTGCATGCTTTCAACAAATATGTAGATAATTAAGATAAATGAGATTACTGTGACCATCTTTTCTGGCCTGCTCTCCCCTGTAACAGGACTTTGCTGAAATAATGCTTCTTTGAACCTGAAGAAACCTTTTAGAAAAGCTGCCATTCTCCATTCCTATTATCCACTGATAGAAAATTCACTACTGCTATGAGAAAGTTCCATTTAGAGCCACTGTTGAAAGTGTGCTTTCCATTTGGAGCTGATGTTCCCTAGCTTTAGCTTTTAGCCAGTGAATGTTAGTTTGTCCTTGTCTGCTTTATTAAAAAGCCTCTATTCTGAAGTTCCTCTTTCTCGTATTGATACTTCCAGATTATGAACAAGCCATTTCCTTTTAACTTCTAGTTTCAGATCAAGGAGTCTTCCATTATAAGGTATACTGTCCAATCCTTTAATTATTTTCACCTCTCAGAAGCCATTTCATTTTTTTTCCACATCTTTCTTCAATTGGAGCATAAAGGAATTCTCTAATATTCTAGAAATAATTTATGTAGAAACAGATAGCAAAACCACCACAGATAATACACATATTATTCAAAACCTTACTGTTTCTGCAGTCTCAAGTGGTCAGCCCTCTGTGCCACCTATTAAGACCTCAAGATTGCCAGTATCTTTATCAGAATCCCAAGTTTTCACAGAATCCCAAACCAAATTCTTTTAAGTAAGATATACAGATTTTCCACTTAGATGACTTTACACTTGCTTACACAGAAACACAGCCTACCTGGAATTTTAAAAAAACCCAAACAATCTAGATCACCAAATACAAGGTAATCTTTACTTTCCCTTAGACTTTTTCTTCCACATTGCTGCCAAAAATGTAAGACAATGAAGGCCAAGGAAAAGAATCTTATTTTACAGAAAATTGTAAGAGCACTGCTGTTTTCAACAACCAACTAAGTACAAACCAACAATAAGGTGTCAAGATTACTTGAAAGGCACAGTTTCCATAGTTATTATTCAATGGAATTAATTACGTATGTAATTCTTTATTAATTGAATCCCATTTAAGTCATTCCATTATTTTGCCTAGATCAATGTCACACTGACAAGCTAGTAATTATCCAGGTCATCCTATTTACCTTTTTAAGTTATTGATATATTAGCTCTCCTCCAGTCCTTTAGAATTCTGTTTTCCGTAAGACATTTTTAAAATTAAAATTAATAATCCAGGAGATACTTGGACAGCTCTTTAAAAAATTCAAGGATGCAAATAATTAAGGGTGTACTGATCTAAAACAGTGACCCTTAACAATTGCTTTTTAATAGCATTCTGAACCAGCCCTTAAATGGTAAATTAATCCTTCTTCTTTTGTATTAGGTTTTTGTGGCAAGGTTTTGGTAGCGAGGAGGCTACAGGAGTGGCTTCTGTGCAAAGTTGCTGGAAGCTTCCCCTATGTCCAGTAGAGTCAATGCCAGGCAGCTCCAAGACAGACCCAGCACTAGCCAAGGCTGACCCCATTTGTGATAGCAGTAATGCTTCTGTGATTTTCCCCTCTCTGTGAGAGGAATAAAACCCGTGTAATTGCAACCAGAGAAAAGAATGAGAATATATAAGAGAAATAACTCTGCAGACACCAAGGTCAGTGAAGAAGGAACAAGAGGAGGTGCTCCAGGCGCTGGAGCTGAGATTCCCTTGCAGCCTGTGGTAAAGACCATCGTGAGGCAGGCTGTCCCCCTGCAGCCTGTGGAGGTCTACAGTGGAGCAGATACCCACCTACAGCCCATGGAGGACCCCATGCTGGACCCCATGCTGGACACTTGCACCACTTGGAGGGAGAAGCAGAAAAAATGGGAGTGAAGTCAAGCCCAGGAAGTAGGGATGAGTAGGGGAAGGTGTTTTAAGATTTAGGTTTCATTTCTCATTATCCTACTCTGATTTGATTAGTAGCAAATTAATTTTCCCCAAGTTGAATCTGCTTTGTCCATGATGGTAACTAGTGAATGATCTCTTCCTGTCCTTATCTCGACCCATGAACCTTTCATTCTATTTTCTCTTCCCTGTTCAACTAAGGAGGGGAATCATAAAGTGCTTTTGGTGGGCACATGCCATCAAGCCAAGGTCAACCTGTCACATCCTCATTCCATAAAGAGAATACATTATCTGAATCTCCCCCAATCTATTTATTGAACATGGCATTAATGCAAAAAAAAAGATAAAAAGTTAATGAGCAGCTTGGAGCTAGGATAAGGGGAACAGCAACTAGGAATAAAAGAATGCTTAAAAATCCAACTTTATTCAGTCTGGGTCTTCTTTCTAATGACTTAGCCAAAGTGGACATGCTGTGAAAGGGAATGATATTTCATGCACATGCACATGCACACGCAGGAATGATACAGTAGGAGACAGAAAACAACAAGTAATCTTTAATTGCAGAAGCCAGCTACCTTGACATGGTTAAAATTACCATCACCTTAATAAACTAGCATAATAGAAAATATTTTACCAGTGCTAATAGCTCTTTATCGTGTGGCATACTCTTAATGCATTCAAAATTATACACATTCTACTGAACCCGCAAATTATAGTCAAATTTTGTGGTTATTTTTAACTTCTGTTACAGCTAAAGTTACCGGTCTACCTTGATAGTCAACTTTTGCATACCCCAGCATGTAAAAGCAGTCAGGAAGAATACATTCATTCTTTCAGAATAATTGATATGTTGCCGTGAATTTGGTTTTATCATTTGAGATTATAATGAAAATAGTTGTGACCTGCTATGCCATTCAACAGAACACAAGTTGGAGAATATAGGGTATTCTTTGAGGTATTTACTAGTCATTTAAAAGATTTATGCACAAAATTATATAAATTAACATTATATATATAAGGGGGTATATAACAGTATATATAAAATAGAAAATAATTTTCCTTTCAAGCATCTTGTGGAACAGTTCTTGTTTTATTCTTTCCGTGTTTAGAAAGGACAAAAAAACTTAATTAATAAGGTTTTCTTTACCAATGAATCAATTTTTAGATTGTTTTGATATTGCAAAAATACATGAAATATATTAATCATTTTGTCTGCATCCAGACATCCAAATTCTTTTCCAATGTAATTACTCACTAACGGTAAAGGTTTAATTCCACACCTGTACCCATCTGTCCAAACTGATGACCAGCAAATGATTGAATTAAGTGTCTGTCACAGCGTGAGACTGCTTCTGGTCCATCACTTTTCCAGGATTTTCTTTTGTGGCTCCTCAGGAGAGAATTAAGAACTAAAAGGGAAAATAAATTGAAAGTCTGAGACAAAGAGAAGGCATATCATGACGTAGAAATATGCTACAGACATCACAAACCACCTATCCCTTCCTTTGTTTTTTGTTTGTTAAGAGACGTATGTGTGGAAAAGAAATTTGGTAAGCTAAACACCACAGAGATTTACAGGGTTCTAAAGGGAAAATTTTTATTTCATTAAGTATGAGTCATGAGAGATTCAGGCATTGTTTATTATTAGCCAGAGTCAGACCTGAACTCATGCATGTTAACTGGGAAACCTGTAGTAATGTTTGTACTAATGCTCTTTCTCAAGTAGAATACAAAAGAAATGTTAAATTGAAGGAGGAGTTATGGGAAAACTATATGGGATAGTCTCTAGATTTGAGTGGGAACTTGAGAGAGGAAATAAATTTTATACATCCTACATTAAAGTTGAATTATCTTGTAAAACGATGTCCAGTCTCTAACTACAATTGTCCATGTACAGCTTCCATTATAGTTTTAATGGCAAGAAGACAATTTCCTGCAGCAACAGACTTTAGTGAACATAGAATGCAAGCATTGATACAGCTAGGTTTTGTGATCTATTCTTTGTTATTACCTAGAAACAGGGCCTGAGACTCAGTGAATCTGAGCCTTTAAAACCATAAGAAAACCATGTGGAGAAAAGGTGGCTTTCCAGTTAGACCACTGGACCATCATTTTCTCTTCCAAAAGTTGCCAGAGTTTGCTCAATAAAGGTAATGTTCTCCTATGTCTCTAGGAACTTGAATCAAAATCCAGTCAGGATTTTAATAAGATTAAATAGCACTGTGAGCTATACATGCATAAAAAACCACCACAAATATGATTTCCAGCATTGTAGTTTCAAAAAGATCTTGGCTTATTGTGTAGAAGAGGATGTTCTGTATTTTAAAACAGATATTTTCCTGGACTTTCTATGCCTTATTCAGTCTTTAATTCAACAAAAAGTATAAAGTTTGAAAGACCTTTGGAAATGATTCCATCAACTAGTGGAAAAGATAAGTGATATTGAACACAGGAATCAGTAAATGTTAGTAATAGACACGGATAGCACACACATATGGAACACCAAAGGGAATTGATAAATGCTGCTCTCCTTTAATTTCATTAGCGACACAGCCTCCTCAAAATTCTGTGCTTTTGAAACATTGAAAATAAAAGAAGTGGGAAGCCTCCAAAGAACCTGCCATTTAGGAAAGAAATTTTAGGAGTAACTGTAGATTACTTGTCTATAAACACTAGTCTCAAGTAAAGAAACAGAGGAAACAGAGAGAGAAAGTAATGGCTGTGCTCCAAGGAAAATGTTTTCGGTCAGTCAATACAGCTGAAAATACTCAAACCAAAATTATTAACTAATGTTTGTGTCATCTCACAGGATGTCTTACATATCTAAGTATTGTGTTCAATGTTAACTACATTGCAGAATAAATTCTTCAATTCTTCAATGCTTATTCATGTGGAAAGTGCAACTTTATATCATAAAACAAGTAAGATCAACAGGACTGCATGCAATTTAGGAGTTACTGACTGTAAGTAAAGGTGAGAAAATTGGTCCATGAGTAGCCCTGGCTCATACTTATTGCTGTTTGAAATACTATCTTGATTAAGCTCTCCATATTATCAAAGACCTTTTCAAACAAAACCTAGGTTTTGCGAATTAAGAACTCTGTTGGAAAGTATGTTGTCAAATTACTTTCTATAGTGAAACTTGTTTCTTCAGTTAAGTCTATCCACCTCAACAGATTTCAGCCAGCATGCTTTCAATGCATTTTGCTTTTTCCTAAGCAACTTTAGAGTTTCATTAAAGTAGTACGCAATGGGTACTTCACACTGCTTCAGCTTGGCTAGACTATATTCCTTGTGATACAACACAGCAAGTTTATCCACAGAGGAATACTCCCAGCTAAAGTACATTTCCCTGGCAGTTGAAAAGTCCAGTTTTTAAAGCGTGAGACAGCTGTGTTCCTTTTTCTGTAAGCCACGATATTGGCTTAGGTGGATGCAAAATAAGTCTGAGCCCGTTCAAAATGAAAAATACCTTCACTGCTGAATTGACCTTTCCTGAAAATATTTGTTCTCTGGAAAGTTTTGCAACTTAGAATTTCCTTTTGAAAGAAAATAAACCATCAAAATATCAGATGTCTCACTGAGCTAAAATCTTATTTTCAGTTCTACCAAATAGGGGATTCTTGACTTGAGACAAAATGAAACTTACTACATTTGTTGTATTTGATCACTGAGAAGTCTTTGGGATAACTCCATAGTTCTAGTTTCCCCACTATGAACCACAGTGTGTGAAGGTCCTTTTGTTCACTGTGTAAAGGTGATGGAATATAGCTTTAATTACGATATTCATCCAAAGCAGTAACTATTGCACCTATTGAAAACAATTGTTCATTTCCACAGTTTCAAATACCAGCTTCCTTTGCTAGTGTAAGTATGCAAGTCAGAATGGCTAGAAGAGAAGAAAGCAGACAAAAAAGTTGAATTCCAATTATCTACTAAAATTACATGCTTTTGTACTACCTATTTTACACACTGAGGCTTCCGATGGGTAAAAAAGAGCTTAAATGGAGAGAAGTTAAATGAAATGGTGTCAATAACGATGGGGGTCTGTGTCATTTACAATAAGCCTTGCACTGCTCTAATATTCTATGCAGAGGCTGGTGATAATGAGTAACATCTTTATATTCAGACCTGCAAAAAAGAAGAAATCTATGTTCTCATCCCGTTCAATACCAGCAAACCAACTCTTACCTCTGTAAAAAAAAGTGTCAGTAGCCTTTGATATTACAGCAGTTCACTGAAGGGCAATGTCTTCAGAAGTTCCTTATTTGTGAGAACAGGTTCACATTGCGAGCTCCCACTGGCACCATCTGGCCCAAAGTTATAGGGAAAATCCAAAGAATATGCATAGAATGAGTGTATTTTTAATGAAACTACAGTTGTTGAGAGTTATGTCTGGTCTTCTGGGCTACTCCTAGAAATATGCTATTTAACAATGATTTATTGATTTCAGTGTTTTAAGGAATATGGTAAAGCACAACATAAAAATGCATTTCTGTTGTTTGGTTGGGTTTTTTAATAAAAATCTGCTAAACTGGGCAATACTCCAAGATATGTTTAAAAAGTGGCAAAATGCATTTGTGCACTTAAAGCCCATCTTTTGCATGTACATATACACACTCAGTTTAAATATATGCTTAAGTAAACCTTTTGAGTGAGACCAAGGTTTAGTCTTGCCCAAAATGTCATCTCAGTGCGGGCAATACAGCAGATGCTTTCTGTATATCTAAACAGCTAGCCACTATGACTCAAGGTTTTCTGAGTTACAACCTTTGCTTTTGACTGGACCTGAAGGTTTTTCTTAATTTGTTCAGATCCTTTTTGAACCTACACAAAGTCTGAGCACAAACAACATCCCGAGGAGCCATGTAAAGCAGTATCTCCTATTTCTTTTTAGCTTTCTTATTTCTTTTCATTCCCCTAGCCATTCTACTGGAAAAGAGATGAAATAATAATTCCTTACTCTCTTTTCATTCTACTCATGATTTTATAGACTGTTATTCTATTTCTCCTCACTCATGTCTTTCCCAAGCTGAAGAGTGTATTTAGTTATTCCTTATACAGATATTACTCTCTAACTTCGATCATTCCTAACACACATCTCTGCACTTTCCTCAGTTCTTGTTCTTACATCTCAGAAATAATATAACAGAAATGGAAGCATTCAAAATGTTTTTGAATGATGAATTTATGCAATGGTATAGGAAAGCTTTCCTTTCTGTATTCCTTTTTCAATAATTTCTAGCACTCTATTTGCTCCTGTCACTGTTTGTGATCTGGTGCTTTCTTAAAACTACATTTTAACATCAGCACCTCTATTCTGTGTCTACTGCTCAGCTTGGATGCTGACTGAATTCTTACTTACTATATGAAACTATGTTTGAGTGAGAAATTCATAACCAGGTTTGCTTAAGTGTAGGCTTAGTCTGCAAAGGTGGTTTGTGAACATTAACAAATCTTAAAGTGAATACAGTTTGAACTTTTCTACTTAGAAAAATGTGGATCAAGTGATAGGGTTTTGTTTTGCCACAAGAAATGGCAAATATCCCATGGGATTCACCTAGTATTGCCATTGAAATGTGAATATTAAGAAAAGTTTGAGATTTTTTTTCTCCTCATAACAGCAGAACTTATGGTTAAAATTTTAAAGCTCCTAGGTGTGCTTTTGGAAACATTCCACCAAATTTTTGGATTATAAAAAGAATAATTTGCAAATTCTGATGCTGAAACCCTGATTGATATTTAAAGTTTGTAGAGTTTCAGCATGTTTGGATCTTGAGCTTTCTACTCTGCTAAAAAATAATGGAGAAAATAATCTTTCGCAATAATGGTTTAATAAATTTAAGTGATGTTCATCCCACCTTCTGAAAAAAAAAGAATAATTTTTACACACTTTTCCTAAATGCTAGAAAACTCAATGGGAATCCAAAGGCTTCATGAGAGTAGGAATGGACAAGTGGTGGTAAAATCAAAAGTTTCTCACAAAATAAAATAAATACAAGTTGAAACATCAAAAGGTTTCATTATTGCCTTTTTCTCACTGTTAGACAGACTGGATGAAAACAGTTTCTGTGATGATTTATTTTCATTCATCTTGTCAGTAGGAGTTGGATGTTCTGTGCTAATCAGACTGCCTAACATTTTCAGGTATTTCAGCCTCTCAAGAAAGGAGACAAAATTGGGCAAATAATCTTGAAAAATTTTACTGCGCACCTCTGTGCACTTCAGCTTGCACTTCAGCTTCTTAAGGGGCTTGACAAGCTCTTCTGCTGTTATGTTAACTTACATCTACTAAACTAAAATTTATGGAAGCCTGTGGCTCTTTGGATTTCGTGATAAAGTCAGAGTCCTGTAACATGAAGCATTAAATAAAGCTTACAGAACATATAATGTCTGCAGAGAATGAAGTGCTGGATCTAATGACTTAGGTCAATAATAGTACTCTCGTTCATTACTGTCCAAGATTGCCACTTATATTAAACAAATATTTGCTAGGCTTTAATTTTTCGCATCCAAGCCTGCTAGTACAACAGTAGTGCAGTCCTTCAGCAAATCCTGAAAATTTAAGTAAAACCAATCTCTTTATACTATCACTTAGATTTCAACAGTTTTCAGAGTATAACATGAAATAAAATTCTGCAAAGTATATGTGAAAGATTAAGATATTTTTGTGTCTGAGGACATGAGCAATATCATTCTAGGTTTGCTTTCACAAGTTATGGTAGCAAACCCGTTTCTAGTACTGGGTCTTCATAAGGAACTTGTGCAGCTGGGCTGTGTTAGTAGTCTCTAGATTAATTTTCTGACTACAGCACACATTACCTTTCAGATTTTTAGAATGAGAAAAACTTAGACAAACGAGCAATCAAATCTCAGGTCTCGCAACGGTGTCTTGTAAAGACATACGCATTTTAAATATTATCACCAAAGCTCTCCTTATGCACTCAGAATGCTAAGAAGAAGGAAGAAATTAAAGAAGTCACGTGTTTCATATAAAGAATCTGCTAACTTGCAAGCTTTATTAGTTTCCAACCACAAATCTGTCAGTGAACAGTAGCCCAGACCCTTGAGTTTGGTGTAACTCTTTTGCACTGTGCTGATAACAGTTATTGAGAGGCTAACAGAGCAGGTCAACATAAGGCCAGAATAAAGGAAACCTGAGCTTGGATTTCCTCCTGTTGCCCCTTACATTCTAGCCCTGTCCCAGCCTTACTGACATGACAAACAGAGCAGTTTGAGGGACATAATGCCTAGCTACAGTCAAGGGATTGTGTCAAAGTGCTGATTTAAAAATACCTTTTTATAGGTGTTATTTTGTGGTATACATGTGGAGTCTGAGATCAGTTTTGCTACTGTGTTGTAGTGGATGAAACATTTCTGATCCCACAATAATGTGAAGATATGTCCTATTGAAAGCACCTGAACAGAAGCCAAAGCAAATGAACACCACACAAGGTATTTTTTTCTAGAAAATTTTAATTAAACTTGATGGAAGGTACTTTTATTAATAAAACTTTGATGCTACATGTTGTAGGTTTATATGTATTTTAAGCTTCCCAATAGTCACTTATTTACAGAAATATTAATCTTGCTGCAATACCCAAGTTCCCTTGGCAGAGACAGATCACCAGGACAGATGTTGCACAGAAAGAGAAAAGATGCTCTCTGACACAAGCACCTTATAGATTAAGTAGAAGATAAAGATAGCATATGGATATAGAATAGATTGGAGAGCACAAGGAAGCAAGGAAGTAAATTTGATCAGCCTGACTGCCCTTGTAGTAGCATCCTGCTGTCAAATTTTGCATAAACACCATGGAGAAGAAAAAATTAATTCAGAGGTTGATAATAGTGCATTTTTGTGAAAGAACTTTTAAGTTTGAGGGGAGTTTCTTCCCAAGCAGAACAGAATATTAAAGAAACAATCACCTCTTTAACAAGATGACATCTTGATAGATCAGACCTGAAGTTTGGTGTGGATGAGAAGAAGATTGCTGGAGTAGGGAGGACTGAAAAGGGTTTTTAAAAGAAAGGATACAGTTTACATTTCATAAAACAGAGGAAACAGCTACTTATGGGACAGATGAAAAGGCATGTATCTGTCAAAGAATCTGGCTACATAACCAAACTTTCTGATAGCATTTCAGGTAAATCCAACCAAATGTGACTACATCTATTTCAGAACATATTTTAAGAAACGTTCAAACAAATGGATGAAGTCACAGCTAAAAATACAGAAGTACAAATTAAAGAAATGTGAGTAAATTTGTCCTTTTAATTTGTAAGCAACAAGTACCGTTTTACAATATCCCTGATATGTATTTTAGGTGATTGAGGCAGTCCAACAGTAAGGTGATTTGTGCTTAATACAGAGAGTGAATTAATAAAATGATAGCTCGGTTTCTTGTACGAACAAAACCTGTGGGATCACACTGTCTGTCATTTCTACCAAAACCTCCAAGCTTGTTGGCCAGTTTCAGTCAAAGTTGAAAGAATTCTCAGTTATAAGTTCCAAAGAGTTTTATGAAAGATTAACAAAAAGGCAAAAGAGAGTCTGTAATCACAGAAGACATTCAGACAAAACACAACCACTGTACAGGTTGTTTGGCAGCAGCCAGCTGACCACATAACTTGCTCTACATCACAAGCGCACTGACTGGACTATCAACACACAGGAAGCTTGCTCGTCACAAGATCTCCTGAGAGTCTCTAGGAGAGAAGGATAGAGAATAGGGTAGCAATGGGACTTACTGGAGTGTTAAGGGACAAAGGAAGAAAAGCCTTGCCAAAAAAAAAAAAAAAAAAAAAAAAGGAAGAAAGCCTTGTTAGCACTGCTCAGGGAACAAGCTTTTTTAATGTCTTAAGCTGAAATAACTCAGAATTTGAAAACGTAACCCCACACCTGAAGAATCATACCCTGGCACTGTTAAAAGCATCACATTCTATCACTCCAGTCACACTATAGTTCAGAGGTTTAATAAAAAACATTATGTTAAATATTTTTAAATAATGCAATTGCAGTGCCATAAAGTCATTCCTCCATTCTTACTGTTTTAAGACTGAAGTTAATTGATCATACATGGTAAATATTGACAATTTTTTGGCAAAATTAACAAGATCCCTATGTACATACAGAAAGACATAGACAGCAGTTAGTAACTGAGTTCATGTGTGCATGGGATAGCCTACACATGAACAATGAATATTGCTTCTTATCCCCAGCTCACCAGGGCTGCTGCCAAGGTCTTCACATTCTTAGGCACTGCTCCTTTTCGCCCTCCCTTTATTAATGAACCTTTGATGTTTGGATGGTGGAAAATGTCAGAGCAGACTGGCATGCCTTTCTGGTTCCACAGTTTGATACTACCTGTTTTCCTGATGATAACCAAGACTGAAATAAAAGCTAGATAACTTTCTTGGGTTGAGGGCACCTCATCAGAGGAGCAGAAGATTTTTGTCACTTAAATAAAGGAACATGAATTGAAACGTGGATAACACAATCTGCTATGCAACCAAGTTGTTCTGACAGAGCTACTTCCAGACTGAAACAGCATATTAAAATCTGATGAAACTGTAGTTAGTAAGGGGAGTGAAGGACAGAACATAAGAGTTTTCTTATAAATTGGATAACATGAATGCAATTTCAAGTTATATTTCTGACTTCAGAAGAGCAGTATGAGAACTACAGGTCATAGATCTTAAGACAGTGTTTAGCTGCTTGCTGAAAGCATCTTAAAGCACATCTTGTCCAAGTCAAAGTGTATTTCTGAGATTCTAAAGTGATATTTTGACAATAGTAGTTAATGTCATGCCAATCTTAGGAGTAACATATATTCGGTCTCTTTGATTCATATTCTGTTTTCCAGAATTAGAAACCAAAAGCACTGAAGAAAATTGTCACACAAACTTGCATGATCTAATCCTATCCAGCTACCTTGCAACATTCCCACCTATGGAGCTATTTGAGAGGGAAAACAGAATACATACTAATTTACAGCGTAAAATTTTTCATATTCTTTGCATAGAAGTAGTTATAAGCACCTCCTCCTCTTTATTTAAAATTAGGTTTGTAATTAAAAATGTATGGGCTCCATCATATTGCAGTCTAAAGATTGCAGTTACAGTGGGAAGGGTACTGCTTTATGCTACTTTTTCCCTGAAGTTTATTCTTAGCTATGTTGATTCACTGATGTAAATATATGAGTTAAATATATGAGTATAAATATATGAGAACTCTAGAGTCCTCCTTATGAAATGTAGTATTTTACAATCGTTTATTCTTGAATTTGAGATATTCCTGTGAAGTTATCATAAATAAAGGACTCTATATCAATATTAGTGTCTTAACCATTGGGAAGGCACACACAGACACAGATCTCAATAGAGAAAAGGAGAGACTGGTAAATAATTTGACTCCATACAAGCCTTGGCTCAGAAGGTATGCTAACTGAATTGTATTATGCATTCTGTTTTCTAAATGGAATTCAGATTTTTTTCTGAATGTTGATTATTGAATTCCACCGCTAATTTTCTGTAACAAAAATTCACAGAGTCGAGGAAGATGAGTTACATTAGTGGGATATTACACTTGATGATGAGCTTTACTGCTAACATGTCAGAAAGGTGCATTCAAACAATAACCAAGTCTTCATCTGTGAAAGGAAAGAGAAGCAACAAAAGCCACATATCTATGTTGTTGAGATCTGAGAAAGAGGTTAGTAGTGAAGCAGATGCAAGTATGACATCTGCTCTTTCAGAATCACTATCCTAGTGGACCGTTTTTATACCTGCCATTCCTACTGTTAATTTCTTCTGGTGTTCTTACACCAGAAATATTTCCATTCCTACCAGCTTCACTGTTTTTGATACACCTCTTTCATCGGGCTACAGAAATTTTAACTTTTACATAAAGCAAAATGATCCAAAATTTTGAGGTCAGTCTCAATTTCAGTGGGGAGTTGAACTTGGTGATATCTAGGTGTCCCTTCTAACATAAATTTTCCTCTGATTTGATGATTTTAATTCCTTCAGTGGAAGAAAGATGGAGTTTCATATCCTGTTTAGTGCTTGTACTTTCTGTTGCGATTAGGACATTAACTGGTTATTTTAACGGACGTGACATAAGCTCCTCATTTGTTTGTGATTTCTGCTAATTTCTTTTCAACAGATCTACAGAACACATCACATTATGGTTGCTCAAAATGTCTGGGCCTTGTCACCTAACCACTTAAGTCTGTTCAGAATAGATAACCATTTTTGTACAGGATCACAGGCTGGCCAAAGAAGCTGTGTGCTGAACTCACAGCAATTAGGAAGCAGTCAGGTAGGTAGATCATCCCCTGGATTACCTGGAGGGCGTCTGGATCCAGCTGGTCACTGGATTCCATGTTACCCCTGCTTTTAGCATTTTCCAGCCTTTTTTTTCAAAAGAAAATTAAGAAAAATACCTTGACATTTTCTTTGAGAAATTGTTGTGGAATTTCAGTGTTTTGATCAAGATACAAACATTTAGTTTAGAACAGTCTGATGTAAGTTGTGTTTGTGCTGCTCCATGTGAGTCACTGCTCAGGTCAATCTGGAATTGCAGGATCTCAATTCCCACTGGAGTCCTCATTGCCTGTCTTGACGGTGCATCGGGGAAGCACTTGGCAGTGGTGCCTTCTGCGATTTTCCCCTGCAACTGATTTTACAAACTCACCTACAAGTACACACCGGAGGATCTACATAGAGGGGAAAAGAAAAGTGTAGCGAATGGTGTGAATACTTCAGTGTCAGGTAGAACTCAGTGCTTGGGGATAGTTGTGCAATGGCCTTTGCTGTGCGTGCCCTGATATTTGATGTGAAAATTGGTATCTGCAACCTTTGCGATCACTACCCCAGTATGGGTTGACAAACAGATGAACAGACATGTACCAAAATTATGTCAGTCACTTTATGGTAATGTTATTTAATGCATCTGTAGTTATTGCAGATGGGAATAAGTGACATACTGGGCTACTGAGGCAATTTTGCATAAGCCATGTTGGACTTTGAAGGCAATTTACGGATTTAAAACTAGAATCTCTGACATTTTGTTAACTTTATAAGGTTCTTGAAAAGATGAGAAGAGTATAAATGCTTAACTGCACTCAATAAAATTTCCCTGTCTCCTTCAGATAAGACTTAAGCCACAGTTGGTTTTGTTTAATATGTCGAAATTTAGCCAGACCAATGTTTCAATGATTAAAGCATACATTAGTCACGAGTCTGAAGCACTCATGTCTGTTTAGCCCGGACAGGACATTTGAAAACCATTGTACTTAATGGTTCAACAATGCATACAAATTCAATACCGACAGAATTATTAATTAATTTCCATGACCATGATAGTACGTACAAACACTGGCTGGAGTAGTTTACCTGTTTCTGAAATTGAAACACAACAAAAATATATATATTTTTTTTAGCATCTTGTATCACATATGCAAAACTCCCAAATATGTAGGGTTAATTATCACTATAAGCAGATATGCCTCTATGGAGAAACTGGTATCTCAATCTTTATGATACTTAGCTGTCAAGTCTTTGCCTGGAGCCAAATTTTTCCTTTCTATAATTGCTTAATGGATTTACTGCAACACCAGCTATTGCTTTGGTTTGCATCTATGATATTTACTGGCATCATTTAACCAATCAAAAGTGTGACGTGAAAGGCTTTCAACACAGTATGGTCAACCTAACCAGAAGTTAGAGGTAATGGCTTTAAATGTAACATGAACTTAAAAAAAAAAAAAAAAAAAAAAGGAAAAGAAAAAATATTGTTTTCAAAGGCGTGTAGGCAAAACAGCAGACTTTTTTCCTCCTCCGTATTTCAATTTTCTCAGACAGATTTTGAATCTGTGTTATTATAAATAAGAAGCAACTACTACCAGAAGTAACTTACGCAAACCCATTTAATACAATTCAAACCGAACAGCTATTCACTTCAGTGAGGTTTTGCCAGCTGAATAGGTTTTTTATTAAATAGAGAGCACAATACAGTACAAATACAGCTTCATATTAATTTATTAAAACCTCATTATATCAGGTAGCTTCTCTACCAGAAAATACATGAGCTTAGAATATACCTCTTCCAATTGCTCTTCTGCAAAAAAAAAAATCTGCCAACTAATCAATTAATAATGCAAAAATCTTACAGCAGTAAAATAACTGAGGAAAAGACAACTAAGATTGGAGTCAAAAAGTGCTTTTACTTTTGCCTTTTCAAATCGTTACTGGAAGTTAAATCACATAAAATAAATTTATCCCTCAATGGTTTACCTGTCCCACATCAAGAAATTGAAAAACTAATACCTATGCCAGTATTACATGCTGAGGCATATTTGCAATGATTTGTAATACTGTGCATGCAGTGGTGGAGTTCAGGAGACTTGTCATTAACCAACATCCCCTTGTGCATACATACCCAAACCGGATGGAGTGAGGTTAAATGAAAATTTGTGACTGAGGACGATGTCGGCCTGTATTGACAAAAATCACTCATTTCATTCAATCTATAGCCTTAAAAATCAACAACAAATCTTTCTTCTTTAATATCAAAACACAACAGGATGGACTGTCTTTTTCTAGACACAGGACTTAATGTTTTTCTTCTGGGTTGTGAAAGAAACTAAAATAAAATCGTGCTGTCTAAAACACAATAAAGGAAGCAGAGGGCAGTGATAACCTCCAACAAGTTGTGCACAGTCACACTCACTGGAGAGCAATAAATATCACTGCAGCTTTCCAACTTATTCGAATGGGAAATAGAAGGGTGTCTCCAAAGCTGCCATCCACACAATTAACAATGCTGTTAATGGCTGTTACCATATTTCCATAACTCTATTAAGTGAATGAACTGATGGTCTCTGTGACATAGAGTGCAGGTCCTGATGTTGTCCGTAATGTTATTTTGAAATAGCACTGACTTTCTGTTTAAAAGTATTGTGTAATGTGTCGGTTCATTAAGGTGGTACAATCCATCACATCTTCTCCCATTAATACTATCAGCTAATCCTATGGCATAGATAACAATAGGATTTTCAAGTCCATGGACAGTTAAAAAGGGTTTAGAGGAACCTGGGTATAGAAGACATCTCTTTGGAAACATCTGTTTGCACTGCTCTTGGTCATACTCTGAATGACATTTAAGCTGTAAGAATAGATACTAAGCCCACATACTAAGTAAGCCTTAGGAAAGGGAATAATCACACCTCTCTAATGTTCTGTGAAAAACACATGTTTTGCTAAACTTCTGCACCCCCTTCAGAAAAGGTCTATTTCAAAAAATTGAAGTACAAGATGAAGGCATGAGCAAAACTAGAAGATATATGAAGTTCAGCCAGGGGTAAAAGGTATGCTATTGGCACAAATGTCACAAAGGGACAGAAGGATGAGAAAAGCAAAGCTAGGGACATTGCAGCTACCTGGAGGACATTCATCCTGTGACTACAAACTGCTGAAGAGTGAGGTGGAGGAGGAAAAGCAAGCTAGCAAAAAGGAAAAAAAGGTTTTTGTGTTTGGCATGGAACTATTTAGCACCTTGTCTCCCTGCAAGTCAATGATTAGCTGGCTGAACAGCCCAGTGCCCTGAGTTCAGTGTAGTCAGGGGAGAAGATATAGACAGAAGGGGAAGAATGAGAAAAATTTGCCATTAGAACAAAAAGCATTAGGGAAAAAAACTCCTTATATACCCTATTCAATGTACAAGTATGAAAGTCAGATACTTAGAAGGAAGAGTAATCACAAACAATAAAAAAAAAACAACCCAGAAGGAAAGATAGCAAGTAAGTGGGAGAAAATTATAGAGAAAAACAGAGTGATGTTTTAAGATAAAGACAAAAATTTGGAGAACAAAGAGTAAATGTATCATGATCGCTGAAAAAATAACTGAACGAACAATGGAAAACATTAAGTTGGACTCACAAAACAAGTAGAACATGAAAGTTAGTCTGAAATATGAAACAGATGGACACATAGTGAGCAGAGAAGTGACAGGGGAATTATTTTCATATTTGATATTTACAAAGGAAAATCTATTTTAAAAAATGGAAATATTTATTTTATATTTTCATGTTTTGGTCACGTTTCAGTGCACAAAAGGAAAAGACACTTCTTTCTTTGTATGTCCTTCTCCCACTGACGAACATACTCTCACCTATGATGTTTTCCAAAATAACGATTAGTTTCTTTACAGAAATGTTAACTGCATTTAAAAGAGTTGAAAGTTAGCAACGCCATTATGCAAAAGCAGGTATTGAGAGTAAACATAGACTACCTGATAAATCATTGCTCAATCCAGCACAGCAACATGCAAAATAAGCATCAATAATGTTTACTTCTAGCCATTTATTATTTCAGGTGGGAATGTGGAAGAGTAAATATATTCCGCTGTTTCCAAAAATTAGGCTCCTAGATAGCAAAGATCACAGTATGTCCAAAAGATAGATTTGCTTCCAGCAGTTACACAGTGGGTACGTTACTCAGGTATGCAATTGGGGAAACTAATTTAAAATGTCTTCATGCTATCTTTTTAAAATTAAATAAAACTCGTTGGGGAGGATTCTTGATTTCGATTCGAAGCCAGATCATGGGAACCTATTACAAATACTCAAGCTTGGTTGCTAAAATACAACAGAAGGAGGCATTCACAGAATTACATTTTAGCAGGAAGGTAGGACAGTAGTAGATTAACCCACAACACCTGTAATCTAGGCAGGTTCTGTCTTTCACAGAGGAAGAAAAAAATTGAACCAGCCCCACTACAACCATGAAAGCTGGGGGTTTTAAAATTATTTTTTATTGACAAATGCATGTGTATGTGTGTGTGCGTGTACAAACAAGTACCTGTGCATGTGTGAGCACTGGATAAATGATTTCTGTGTCCTTACTACAGTATAAATGCTGCTTCATAGCTGACTTAATTTTATTAGGACTTTTAGAAAATTCAACCTTTTCTTAATCATAAGGTAATAAAATTTATTGATCTAATTGCTCACACTCTCAGCTGTGTAACGTATGAGTCAGTAGCTGAAGTAACAGCCTACAGAGAGATGAGAAAGATCAACAAAACAGCACTGTATTTAATTTACTAGAAATTACAAATCAGAAATTAGAGAAAAATAAATAAATCTTAAATAAAAACGACAGTCTTTGAAGGGAGTGTAATACTTGCACATGGGAAGTTTTGTTTTCCCTAGGGTTTTCTTTAAATGCTGCTTTATACTTTCTCCTAAATCTGCCCATGCTACAGGAAAACCCAAACAAAATAAAGCAGACAGTGGAAAATGTGAAGATATGTTCCTCATATGTCTCCATTATGTTTTTCTTCTAGTCTCTTTCTTCAAAGACACAACGGAAATGAACAAGATACGAGGCAAAACTTTGCAAACGAAAGCTGCCATTTCAGGAAGCTTTTCAGACATGACCTAAAAAATGGAAGAAAAATCTAAGTAGTGTCGTAGTTACTTCTAAGTCTACCTTGAAACTCCATTTGATATTTCAGATATTTCCTCTTGCATTTACAATTGTCCCCTTCTACTGTTTTAACTGATTATATTTAATCTGTTAAAATGATGGTATTTTATATTTTTTTATTTTTAAAATAAGCATTTACATTATGAGCCAAATATTTAGAAGGTCTTGAGGTTTAGTAGCCTAACTTATTACAACTTTATTTTTCACCGTATTTCTGCAGCTAGAAAACACAGAATTTGACAGCTAAAACATTGAAAATAGTCAGATACATTCCCACAATTTCAGCCAACGTGCAAAGGAAAGCAGTGTGTTTTGTAGGTGAGAATTCTGCCTGTTGTAACAAAGGCCACTGCTCTGAAGAGTGTGTTGGGTTCTGTTGTTCTGTAAGTGAATTTTTCAAGTAGATATTGGCCAGTTCACTGAGAAACATCTCATCTAATCCATGGTAACCTCCCCCTCGACTGTAGATGAGTGCGTTTCTGTAAACAGAAGGGAATTGCCTGAAAATAAGTACAGATAACAGCAAACTCATTTATTTTCTACTCATAAATAGATACCTGCTTACATTAGGAATGCATCCTCCAGTCATGACTTCTCTGCTTACTCATTTACTTTTTCAGGATTTTTTTTTTTTCTTTTCCAGGGCAGTGAAAACAGAGGAGAAATTAATACACAGAAAAGATGAGATAGCTACTACTCTAAATTTTTGACATTTCTGTTCTGTGTAATAATTTTGTTGTAGTATTGCACACGGTTTTGGGTTGCATTTGGATCATTGCTTTTTCTACTAAGAAGAGTTAGGGAAAAACAGCCTAAGTGAAGGAATTAAAGTAGAAAGGAGTCTAGTTTTAAAGAAAGTAGGATTTTGGTCAGAACTATACAAAGATGCTACAAATAGGGTCTGTATTATTCTGATTCGAAGGGGTCTTATCTGTGTGCAGGAACCTGGAAAAAAAAAAAAGAATGGTGTTAGATACAGAGATTTTGTCCAGGAGCTCTTCTTATAGCTGAGAATAGATGGGATTTTTCTCTAGGGAGAAACACAAGAATTAAACAAAAGCTGACTGTATCAAAAAGGATTTTTTAGAAGAAAATTAAGAATGTAAAAGATGGTGAAACTGATCCCAACATAACAGTGGATCTTTTAGTTATTAAGTAAAAACACTGGTCCCTGAGATGGGGTACACTTACATTGTTATAGGAGTAACTATTTATACAATTTTATTTCTATGGTAAAATGGAAATATAGGGGGAAAAATAAGTCAACTACATTTAAATGTCAGAGCATCCTGTTTAAAAATAAAATATTTTTAGTCCACTGGACAGTTTCTAAGATATATTGAAAAGTTTAAATTTAATTTCAGGTTACACAACTCTTAAAAACTGTTTCTTATGTTAACTTCTTAACTTTAAGATACAATTTTCAGTAAAACACATAAGGAATTTTTCCCTCTCTACTGAAATCTAAGTATCATCTTTTACAAAATATTGAGGAAAAAGAATTTATAAAAAACTTTTCATATTTTCAGAATTATGACCTTCTATTCCTCTCTCCTCAGAGGCCAGATCAATTTCCAGAATAGTATTTCTGGTCTCTCTGCCACCTTACCTACTATTTGTGGAGGCTTTACTTTGATCACTTGTATTTCCAGTGCAACGGATATTGAAGAACGTCCCGTGTGAAAGTCATTGCCTTTTTCAGCAATATGGAAATAGATGTAACAAGAATGAAAATGTTATTTCTTTTTAAAAGTATTAACTTAAATGTGTCTGATTAACATTGTAGTCATTTAAAATAGAATTCATTCTCATTTTGGAACATTTTGCTAGGATTCTTGATGAATAATAGAAACAGAAAACAAATGAAGTTTTTATTTTTTGTTTCAGTCAGAACTAAATTAGAAAAACACTGGAGAAAGAAAATGCTTTGTTAAAAAATGGGAAAGGAAATGGAAAAGGAAACCAAAATAATTCAGTTATGCAGTCCTAGATTCTCTGGATATTCTCTTCTCAGATCAATGTGGGACATACGTAACTGTACAGAGAATCGCATTTTATGAATTTACAAATTGTAGGAGGACGTGTTTTTTTCCCTTAGTACTGACAAAAAGCAGAGCGACACCATAACAAAAAATAGGAAGAGAGTCATGTGGTCTGCTGCCCTTTGATTTGATAAGCATTGCAGTGCCTTATATTTACAGTCTGAATTCTGATTTGTATTTCCTTTTGCTCATTCCACAAGGAGATACTGTATCATTCAACCAAATATATCAGTGGAGAGAAATACAGTTCAGACCTGGTCTGACTGAAGGACTTGTTCAATCCAACGTTCTGGAGGGCATGATTGCTTTAAGGTCTGAAATTGAACAACATCTTAGTAAAAATTAAAAACAAGGGAATGGACTCTGGTAGCTGCTTATTAAATTTTCAAACACAAGTGACAATAATGAGATTAAATTGATTGCTCAATATGTTTAAAATTGATGTTACTGCACACGCAACAAAACCACACTGGCATAGCTTATAACTAGGCCTTCTTGGATGGGTAAGTACCTCAGTACTTTGCTGCCCCTGGAGAGTTTAAGGGAATTCAATAAGGCTGGCTGGAATAGATCCGACGGAAATGCTCTGCGGCAAGCACTGCTAGTGCTGGGTTGTACCAACGACTGCCTCGGCTTAGCGCTTCAGTGGAGCAAACTACACTCTTTCCACATCCACATTTTGGCTTTCAGCTGTCAGCACTCGTCCTTCCCACAAAAGCCGTCCACCTCCTTATTTCTGCTTTAGAGCCAATGTGTTTGTTTGCCTGGTGCAAACCCCGAGTTTCTTCATGCTCTGTTAAATTTTCACAGGAAATTTAATTTCAGTATGGTAAGGTCCCGGAGTTCAACACCAGAAACCAACCAAACAAAAAGCCCCAAGCACATTTTAACACTTTAATACATGGGAGATGGGAAGGAAAGGCTGAGCTAAAGAGTCTTGTCAAAGCATATGGAAGGAGAAAAGGAAGAAGAGAACGGAACAGAAAAAAAGGAAAAAAAGGCCAGAGTTAAGAAAGCCTCTTTAGGAGAAAAACCCACTGGCTTATACATCTCATTTCTCATCTTCAGAGAGCTTTTCAAAATGCTAAAGGAACTTAAAGTTTAAACGGTTTTCTGCAAGACTTTTGCAACAAAAGCTATAAGGTGTTCTGAAAAAGTCACATAAGCTGGAGCGAGGGGACTGGGAATAAGGGAATAAGAGAGGAGAGAAAAGGAAAAAAAACAATTGAAGAGCTTGCATGAAAGGGGCAAGTTAATGTTCTCGCTTTCACCCTGACTTTTCACAACAATGTATCAACACTGATCTACTACAATTTTCACATTTGGAGGGAAAAAACTATTTGCTCCAACCTATGAAATGATACATTTTTTTTTTACTTGTCTTCCAGGGAAAACACACTGTGAAAGAGACTGTCAATTAAATACTGAAAGATACAGTCAAAGAAGGACAAATTCAGCCAACTAAACTGATTGGCAATAAGAAGCGAGCCGTGGTGCTTCTGTAGTTACAACGGCAGCAATTGCACCCCTTGGAGCACGCCGCTGCCCAAATTACTTGGCAAGCCACTTGCATCTATCTTCTCGCCAGCTGCCGTCTTTAAGACTGCTTTAAATTTGAATGCAGATTTGCAGCACTTAAAGTTTACAGTTTAAGCACAGGTTCAAGGATCACTTCAAAGGTATCTGACCTGTGAAGTTAAGTGGGTGAAAACAAAATTACAGGTCATTAGCAAGAGCCTGAATGTGCCAAAATTGCCTTAAATTTGTGGCATACACAAACAGTTGTGAGCGTTTATTTCAGAGTATAGCTCGTGACAGACAAACAGTTTAAGTGGAGAAGTAAAATGGATTATAAGGATTTTTCTCAATCTTTCCCTTTCTTTCTTTTTTTTTTATTTTTCCCTAGGAATACCTTTTTTTCTTTTAGCAAGTAAGAAGTAACATAGTGTGGAATAAAGGTAGAATAACTGTAGAATAAAAATAAATTAATAAAAACTGTCTGCAGAGGGAATAAAAGGTGATAAGTTTCTATTTCTTTTACCTTCATCTGATAGGTGAGCTTGTGCTTATTGATCCCAGCTTTTCACAACTGACACCAAGTGAATGTTAAGCCCCTTTAAGACTAACAGACATTGCTTTCGACATCAGTACTTGAAAAGGAAGTGTGTGTGGAAATCATATCAAACTTTTGTGATTGAACATGGAAAAAACTATGTTAATTTTCTTTTAATGATTAAAATGAAAAAAAATGCTGTTTTAAACATAGACGTGAATCTTTGGCATCAGCCATAAGCTGCAGAATTCGCATTTCTGTCTTACAAAAATTATTCGTTCTATTTCATTGTGGTTCAGAAAAGTACTTAGAAGTTTTTTAAATTTTCCATGGGATTTTTTTTTTATCCTCTTACAAAATATGCCAGAGCTAGAATTTATTGCAAGATTTTAGCTTTTGTGAATCCTGCACAATTCAGACATTTCCTCCTAATTTTAGGATGCTACAACTCCTCCTGCAATTCTTTCCTCATTTACAGTCTCAATCACTCTCAAAGGGCTGGAGATTTTACTTGAGAATCCTGAGTCTCTGAGATCACATTAAGAAATGAGAATCTTGGCATTCATTAAGGGAAGGGCAGGGGGGGAAGTAAAAAAATATCAAAAGCAAAAAACCCACCCAATTTCTAGCTGTTCTGGTACCTTCAACATGTGATTTCAACGTTGCCTTACAATTTAAAGAAAAAATAAAAGGAAATAACTATTAACGTAACTCTTACTAAAACTTCCCTTTAAGGAAAGTGCTGGCAACAATGTGTGATGCATATGTTTCTTCCTTGCAGATCAAGTTGCTGTCATCTTCTGAGTCTACTCACTCCATTGCTGGGTAAAATACTCACCTCTCAGCCACATAATTCATCCTCCATTTCTCCTTGCCAAGAGACACGTCTTCCTCCCTTTCATCTTGAGGTGAACTATAAGCCTGAAATCTCTTAATTTTTCCTTTAAGAGGGAAGTGAGCTTCAAAATTCTCAGTTCTGAACCTCTGCTTAAATTCCAGGGAATTTTGTACATGAATCTTAATTTTGGGACACACATTCTTCTCTCCTTCCTTTGACGGGCAACGTCTTTGATCAGTATACCACTTAAAATCATGAGGAAGCATATTCTAAGCACAAGAGTAAGTGAAACGGTGCTCCTCATCTTTACAGATAAGAATATGAGGTCCAGAAGTAAATAAGGTTCAGAAGATTCAGATTAGAAAATGCTTTTAGAATTAGAAAAATAAATAAGCTGACAAAAAAAAGCTAAAAAAGCTGACAAACAAGAGTAGTCAACATCAGTCTGCTAACACATGGGTGGACAATGCTTTGGAAATGACAGCTGGGTGCCTGCCGTGGACCATGCCATTGCAAGGCACACAAGAATCATGAACAACAAGAAAGGGGACAATTAGTACTCTGTCCAAGACAAAAAGTTGTGTTGCGTTTGTGTTTCAAATCAGAGAATACTAGCGCACCTTTAGAAATCACTTTGTTAGAATGCTTTCCTGGAGAGCTAGCAACAGGTACTATTACAGAGGGTATTATTATATTATTTTTTTCTTTTTATTGCTGAGTTTGTGAAGACACTCCAAACTCAGAACCCACTTGGGATTTGCTGAATAAGAGGTGAGGAATGAATTAGAGAACATGACAGTCCAATGCTTCCCAGCTAATTAACAGGCAAGAGAAAGAGTCCTTTCTTTCTGTGTTTGTGGGTGATATTTCTTCACAGAATGAGAAGAAAAAGGTATCAAGCAAAGCTAATTATACTTTTAGAAATTTCTCATCTACAATTCAAATAAGGATTTCCCGGAGAAGAATTCAGGTTTTACATACTGTATATGCTAACCTTCATCCTACCAAATGGCTGCAGAAGCTGAAATGTTTTCCATATCAAGTGTATTTCGTACATGAAGTTCAAAACCACCCATACATTTATGCTAAAATGAATTACCTAATTTAAACATAGGAAATCAGGCAGATTTACAAATGAGGTTTCATTTCGAATTCATACCTACTTGTCCCTTTTTCAAGCTTATAAAACAGTGAGAGATGACTAACTTTCATGTAAAGGATCTTAGCACTATCAGAGGAAGCAAGACAATTTTAAAATCTGGGATGTTGATGCAACAGACAGTAACAGCTATAGTCTTTTCTGGCTCTAATACTGTCTTAGATGTTTTCCTTAGCAGCTTGTGGATGAGAAATGTAAAAGCAAGTGTTTCTGCTCACTGAGTCAGTCTTTATGAAGCACAGACTGGAGGCAAATAACCGGACATGGAAATCAGAGAGGAGAACTTGGCCACTCAATGAGTTCCACAATGAATCTGACACACAGTCTGTATTTTGTCAGAAGAACAACTTGTAAAAGAATAATTTCTCAGCAAAAGGAAGTGCAGTAGAAACTGCTGGTTTCTGAGACTTTCTTCCACTTATCTGAAGTATTTCTTTCAGCATGCAATTAATATATATTTCTACAATATGTAAAAAGTAACAGTCAAAAAGCAATATTCATATGAACACAGGTTCTCCCAGAACTGAGTGTGCTCAGAAAATGAAGCATGCTCCCTTTTTCTGTCATGTTTCATTGTCTAAGTTTTCCCAAATACTTTCCTCCAGATAACAGGGGAAAGAATTTGTTGTGCTTCTCTATAAGGACAATTAAATATTAATTCTTGATTTTTTGGTGAAAAACCCATATGGCAGAGTAAATGGTACATAATAAATGAGTCATTAAATATGTAAATAACAAGCAGTATGCAAAATGTCATTGTTAAGCAGAAACACTGATATCTGAAAATAACAACAACTTCAAGATGAAAACTTCTTACAAGAGCACTATCCAGGAGTCAAATACTAGCTACACCACTGTGCCTTTTGCAGCTTAATGTGGAAATTAAGATATCTCTGCCTTAGTGTTTTATTTTGAATCAGAAGAGAGCTATGGAAGCAACCATACAAATCCTCCCTGCTTACAGTTCTTGGGCTCACATAACAAAGTGATCTTAGAGTGTATAAGCTGTACTTTTTTCAGAGGAACTAAACCTACATATGCACCTCAACCACTATCCTGCCCAGGGAAACTGACATGAGTTGACCTGAAGTTGCACTCTCCAAGAGCATATAGTGAGGATGATGGGTCCTCAACACCCTACACATCCATACTTACTGCTATTTCCATTGTGTACTGATGTAGACATGAAGCAGTAAATCTTAAGCAAACTTTGCAACGCATATATGCCTTTTTGTAGTCTTTTAATTTAAGGTAGGTGATGATCTTGCCAAAGTTTATTTAAGACCTAAAATCGGACAGTCTCTAAGCAAAAGTTCTTTTCTGAAATAAAAGAATCAAGGAGACTCTAATCCATTTTTCAAATCAAAGAAAGAAATCATTTAGTGAATAAAAAAATTTCTAATACAAGTTTCTAATACAATCTTCACTATATATACCAAAAGTATCAAAACGCCAGTAGCCTCCAACCTGCTTTTAACACAGAAAAGAGAAGAAAGGACTGCTCCAAACTGAACAAAAGGGAGTAAAAGAGCTGGGAAAAGAGCCCCAGCTCCTGAGCAGCAGTGTGATTCTTGTGCATAGCATGTGTTTCCTCCAGCAGGTTTTGAATTTGCTGGACTTTGGCCTGCCTTATAAAAGGGCACCAAAACAATTTATCAGTAAATCTTTTATCAGTTTTCAGTATGAAAATAATCTATGTTCCAGTCCTAAGTACATTCAGGGAGTTTTCAAATTTGCCAAGTTTGAGAGGCCTTCCTGCTATACTTTGTATTTTGTCAGTGAAAATATGAATCCTACTTAATAATGTGATCCTCTGCAAACGCTGAATAGCTTCAAATCACAAGTCTTTTTTAGAGGAACCAAAGACATTTGCTGTTCTTAAACACGGGATTCAGAGTACCCGCTTTTGGCCTCTTCTCTGGTACACAGAGATCATGAAGTCTAAGCCTAAAGTAAAACAAAGGATAATGAATTTTTAACCATCTGGATACACCTATGCTACTCAGGCAAGTTCTATACTTGCAATCTAACTGTGAGATTTTAACTTCAACAGCACCAAAAGCATTTTGCCTAAAGCATTTTCCTTCAAATCTGAACATTTTTTAATTACTTTCTGTTGATATTCAGATGTTTCTTAAAAAACGTTAAAAATAAACATGAAAAATGTTCATAGTTTGGTTTTCTGATACTGTTTTCAAAGAAAGCCTTCAACAGGGACCCAATTATTTTTTTATCAGCTGTATTAGAAATAGAAATTTATTTAATCTACACAATTACTTTTTAAACTAAATGTCTAGAAAGGACTTTGTTTCTGTTGTCAAACAGGAATGTAGCTACCTCTTTGAATTTTCTACCCATAACTTGTGCCTGGGCTGCCTCATTAAGAGCCCAGAATCTTGTCCAGTCACTGTTTTACTGTATGTTATATCACTAAGAAAATAATATTTAAAATTATACCATCTTCCCAATGTTTTAGTTCAGTTTAGTGGCTCTGGATATAAGCTTCTTCTGTCTCTTATAAAAGCTAAGCAGATGCTATCTGTTGTTGTTCTCATTTAATGCTCTTTCTGAGTTCAAAGGGCAGTAAAATGCAACCCGGAAGCTGTTGGAAGATCCCACTAGAAGCATACTCATAGGTCAGGATTCAAGTCAGCCTCTAATGTGAACCTGAGAAATTATGCCACCAGCATATTGCAATGATTTATTGCAAACTGGTAGGCTGTAGTTTATATTCCACTGACCCACCACAGAAGATGCAGGATAGCTATTCGTATAGCACGTTTAGGATCAGGTAAAACCTCAGATGCTACGCTGTACATTCTCAAAAAACTTCAGACTTACCATCACCTCCCAGCTTGATCCAGTCTCTATTTGGTTTTTTCCCTCCTCTCAAAGCACATTAGAATCTTCAAAGGTAACCACAACTTCCTGGCATTTGCAATCTTTAAAATAAATAATAACGATCCATTTTATAAACTGTGTGTGTGCCCTTATGTCTTGACCACCTTTGGAAAGGGTGACAATTATGTTTGTATCTGCGGTTAAATACAAGGAAGTACATTTCATATTCCATATGGGGTGCTATGATGCATACAGTTGGAAGGAGAACAGAGATACATCTTACATCTGGCTGCAACTACTGATATTCAGATACCCTGAGTGCAATTTTTCAGCTTTTTAACTCTCTTGTTAAAAAAGTGCTCCATTAGAAACAAACAGGAAGCAATTAAAAAAAAAAAAAAACCCAGACCACAACTTTACTTTCAAGTGCAGTCGGATTCATGTCATTTGCTGTTTAAGTACACAGAACTCCACACTTGAAACTATCACCAGCCGTCCTTGCTGTGGAAAGCTCTCTTTCACATTGCCTATATGCAAAACTGGACGACAAGCTTTTGATAACCTTGCTATGAACTGCATTATCTTCATTACAAGAAACAGGTAAAAATAGATGGATTTTTGAAATAATGAGAGAACAAGACAATATAACAAGAAGGCTGTCTCTGCTCATCGCCTATCATGCAAGAAGTAACCCAAGTGCAAGACAGCTCTCGTTAACAGTGTTAGCTCAGATTTTGGTCTAATGCATTCTGTTTCTGTAGTCCCCCAGAGATGAAAGGTGACATAGCACCTTTCTTTGCTAGTGCCAAAGTAATCAGATCTGTTATGGTCACTGTTATTATGCTAATTTAGTTAGCTGGGGAAAAAAAAAGAAAAGAATAATATCAAGGCAGTTACTCAAATTTGGAGTCCTTCTACTAAGATACATAAAATTAACGTTAAAAAAGCAGGGAAGGTTCGAAGTCCATCTCTCTACTTGTGTGATTGTATTTAACTGGCAATGCTCTCAGCTGCAACTGAGATACTGACAAAAAATATAAGATAGCTTTGAATCGCAAGCAGGCATAATATGAATACAGTCTAATAGACTCACTGCAATTTAGGTGCACTTTTCTAAGCAGAATTGTGTAAGATCATGTTTACTACAGATTGATGGGAAATATGAGGGGGAAAAGCTTTTTAAGTTGTACACAGTAATGAATAAGTGGACGGACACTTTTCCTCTTTGCTTTTCACGTCATGAGTAGTTGTAATGATAATAATGACCATGTTAGTTTATGTATTACAGCACAAGCAATACCTAATTCAGCCTTTAAGTGGCTCGTTGAAATTACAGGTTTTACTTAATTACCCTTGGAAAACAGTACCTAAACTCTAGACTGAAATTAAAACCACCTTACGCTACTGGTGATCCCTCTGACAAACTAATTCCAAGTTTTACATAATAAGTTACACTGCAGACAGCAAAAAGCTCCATATCCTGTAGGACTGATCACAGTGTACGGTGATCCTAACAGTGCTATTTAAAATAAAAAGGATGCAGCCTGCAGGATGCATAAAATCACCATACCTCTTGATGTGACAGCAGCACATGTTCTTAAAATTTAAATTTTGCTATGCAGTTCTTGAATTTACTGTCCTTCAGTAAAAAATTAAAATTATTCTGTTCCCGAATTGTGGAAATGAATGTCCTATCTCAGGAATTTTAATAATCTATTTTCTTTTCTAGAACTTCTACTCACTATATATAACAAGGTTACTCAGAAAGCTCAATTCAGTTTACTATAAGGAGGGGTTTTATTGGCTGTTCTTTACTATCCTTCATTTCTGTTCACTATAATGATATAAACCAGTCACCTGCTTACCGCTGACTACAGTATAGATCATTTTCACCCTCTGTGCTCCTACTGGTGACTACCATGACTCTATGCGCTTTAGAAAGCTACTGCAAAGTACATTCAAACATCCTGAATATAGACAGCAGCTTGTGGAGTAAGAGTTCATAAAATAACACATCAGGTCAGTACATGCTTACCTGTACATCAGCATTTGCGAATAAAAATGCCACATTCTTCTATTTATTTTATTTAACTGGTAAGGATAGTTTCTGTCAAATAATTCAAAGTCCACAGATTTTGCATGAAATTGTTGCTGAGAATATTTGCATATCATATTATTCTAATTGCATGATACTATCAATTTAATTAACTAGGACTGTGTTAATTATCACTTCCACAAATCAACTAGACATATCATAATTGATTTCCATGAATATAAACTCCAAAGTCTAGGGAAGTCACCTAGTATCTTTGGAGATTTTCATGAGTCTTTGAAGCAATTCTTGGCAAGAGTTATTTAATCATATCATTTAATTTACAAAACGTTTCCATTATAGTGAAGTCCAAGTGCTTGAAAATCCTTGAGAAAGAAATGCCTAAGTTCCAAAAGAAGAAATAAGAAACTCACTCTCAAGTTTGAAATTGAGCATAAACTGAAGAGATGATTCTCATGATTATTATACAGGTACCTTAGGAAAAAGAAAAAGCCATATGTATTGACCTTCCTCAACTCCATCATGCAATGATTTCAACAGGACATATATTTGAAACTTTTATTATATTTTTCAGTTCATTGTTGGATCAAATACTGTAACCACCAATGAGCATACTCTCAATGGCAAGATGAGTGGAATTGTACCGCAAATTGCTCGTCTGAAAGCTATGACGATCATAAAACTAACAACTGTCTTAATAGAACAGGTCTCAATGAGGAACACTTAGGCTTGAATGTTGAAGTGCAGGCTGGGGACACAGAACAAGGTTCCCAAAGCAGGCCATATAACAGAAAACATGTACTACACAAACACTGCTGTCCTGGAAGAACGACTCAGGTGTCATTTGTGGTGAGCTTAGACATTACAGAAAGTATCTTTCAGAGTGAGTGCGAGTAATCAGAGGGAAGGGATGCTCCACCGTTTAACAATGACTGCCTTGTAAGGGAAACAGCTGACACCACTTCATGTATTTTCACTTTTTGAAAAACTGTTTGGATAGCTCACTGTCTATAAAACATGGTATCTCTGCACGTTTTGTTGAGGAAGGTAAAACCCCCAAATGGGGATGTCTGCAGAATGGTAAGAAATACAGGAAGACAAGACTTGATCATTACCATCTCTGTGGTGTTTCTTAATCAGCTAAGCTCCTATTCTTCTCTGCATGTATGCTGTCTTCTTTTGATCTATTTCTTAGCTGCAGAAGTCTCCTCATGGGTAGTACAAAACATCAAGTTGCATAATACAACAATGTGGCTTCCATTGAGTGATCAAGTAACCAACCAGACATAAACTTGCAAGTCACAAAAAAGCACTGTGGGATTCTCTAACTTAAAATTTCTGGTGGTATGTAAGTATCTGTACTACAAGGATTTTCTGATAGCTTTGTAAAGTAAATCTTTGCTCCTTTTATAACCCTGTCAGAAGATCTAAGATTGTTACAACACAAGTGGTCAGATAAGACAGAAAAAATGGACCATCAATTCTATGCCTATCAATTGTCCTTTATCAGCTGTCACAAATCAGTCATAAACCAGTGCTTAAGAAAAGCTCATGTTTACATATTCAATTCATTAATAATTAAAGTAATTACGGAGTCTGCGTAGCTACTTATGGTATGGGACCTAGTAGAATAATATTTTTCAGAAACCCTGTGCCACAGATTAATATATTTATTTATTTCATTTATTTTATGGTTCGATTTGACAATAATTCAAACTTTACTGCTAGCATAAGGTAAATCTAAAGGGTTGGATTTTAGCAGAACTTAATGATCAACAAATTTAAGAACTAGTAAGTGATTTGCCAAAGTAGAACAGCAACTTGATTTCAGATTTGAGAATGACAAGAGTCATACTAACTTACTGCATGGCACCTTAAGTCAATATATATCTATATACAAACAGAAGCCATACACACAAGCAAACAGAAACACTAGGATCCAGAGCCCACTTTCAACTGCACAAAGCAAAACACCTAAACTGTTAGAGAGGTTGGAGAAAGGGGCCAACCTATAGTCAAAATTTCCCGCTTAGAGTTTAGAGTAAATACTTACAGTGCTCAGCGCTACTCAACAAGTAGTAGCTGAGTCTTGAGGAGGGGATCCTCGCCCAGGCCTTCTGTGGGCCTTGCAGGTGGAAGATTCTGAGAGGTGTCCCAGCTCAGGGGAGATGCTAGATGCGGTCTGCTGTGATCTAGGAAAGCTCAAAGTGTCTCCTTTTGGATCACGGTTTATAGGGTCCAAGACAACTGACTTTTGTCAGGTATTTCTCCATTTTGGTCTAACGTGAGTGATGTTTCGGTTTGTGCATGTCCAGATCTTGCTAGATTTTAAGGTTCTGGTATTTTTCCATCACTTGTGCATTCCTAGAACTTGCTGGATCTGGCGTCCTTGCATCCCCACTTTGGGCCACAACCAAGTACAAGCATACCAAGTCGTAAGAAGGATCAGGATGATAGGAAGGGGAGCAGGAACCAGGTGTGCAGAGGGAGGACCTCGAATGCTCTGGTCCCATGCAGGAGGCGATTGTTGTTATTGTCCCCCAAGAACATGGGAGTCAGGAGCCAGAAGTGTTAAGGGGAGCCTTAATGCTCTGATACACTACCTTTCACAATCTGCATTTGACTTTTCCAACGTATTGTTGCATGACCCAGGGAGGGGAGTTGCACCCTGTACTGAGCAGCCCATGAGCGGGTGGGAATTGTACTACCACACTCTGACAGCAACCTGTTGCCATAAACATTCAAAAAAATTGTATTTCACAGTATTGTAAACCAAAACCTAATCAGTTCAAACCCCTTTGATTCTTGTCAGTTTCATGTTCATTGTGCCTCCCTTTGTTACAAAACGTGCTGGTTGTAAGCCAATAATAAAGATATTAAGCACACAGGATTGTCATTAAGTTTTGGGAATATTTATTTATCTGTGTCTCATGGCAGCCAAAATCTTGTATTTGAAAAGGACAGACTTTGAAAAAAGATATGATTTTTCAGAGGAACTGAACTTAGCTATACATTACATGGATGACTGAATAATTTTTTTTTTCTCTTTTATCAAGGCCCAAAAGAGCCTTTACCTCATCTTTCAAACCATCACCAATTTCATACTTTCTTGAGCTATACGATCTATTATTTTTATTTAAAATGAGAAAAGCCCAAAACATCAAGTCTATTGACTTCTCCATGTCCTACACAATTTATTCTGTTGATATGTCCTACATTATGTGTATTCCATGTTTTTAAATCCCTGATCTTCCTTTGGCTGTAAAACTGCTCAAGACATATTCATGTCTAAAAGATATTGCATGTCAAGGGAAGCACTGTCAGGGGTTCACTTCTCACAATTACATGTAGATTTTAAAATGCAACCAAATATGTCAGTCCAAATACAGCTAAAAGGTACAAAACAATGCAGTAAGAGATATAATACCTCTTGCCAAAAGGTAGCATTTCCCCACTTTTTAAAAAATTCAGTTTTTTTCTGATGCCTTATGATACATAGGGACGACATAGATAACTAGAGAGCCATTACAAATATTTGTGATAGAGCATTCATTTTGCTTTTGTCTTCTATTTTCTTTCAAGCCGTTCTCCTGGGTGGTACTTTTTGGTGCTGGAAATTGATTCTGACTTTGTAAGATAATGTGAAATTATGTTTTGTATTGGATTACATGGTAAAATAAATAATTTAATGGTATAATGACATTTAATCCATAAGAAGGATAGGCCAAGCCAAAAAAGTACTATGGTCATTTCAGATACCAGGAATGAGGATCCCTGCAAAGCACTATGACAACACTAACAAGCCACACAACGCAAATGCTAGAGTTCACACTCACTCACACACACACACACACACACACACACACACGCACAGAGCAATTGAATCCAAAACGACACTAATACCTCATTCAAAACTCAGAAGAATTTTTACTAGACAAGCCCTTATTATTTAAACAATTAGAGCAGCAGTGTGGAATAAACACCTAAACAGACCAACCTCTGCCACTTCATTGCAGATGTTCTGAAATCCGAGTGATACATTTATCACTTGCTAAAAAAATCAGGAGCCTATCAATTAGATCAGTGGTATTTATCATTAGCAGCTTGGCAATATCTTACTATTTCTTACGTTCTTGTGCTATCTGACATTGTGCCCAAGGACGATATCTTGCTGCATGCCATGGGAAGGCAATGGTAAACTTTTTGCCTTTGACTACCAATGACACCCTTTGTTTCACCCATCTGCCTTTAAGCCAGACATCATATTCTGCTGCACTGAATAACCTACTTGAACACAGTTTATAGTCATGTCTAATTACCTGAGGTATAAATTAAATTAGAAGACGTAGAACAACAAAAAAAGGACCTTCCCAATAAAAAGTCAGCTCTATGTCAATACTATAAAACATAATGTTGCAAGAGCAGAGAAAGCTCTGGTAAGCAGTGTCACTACCATAAGCACACTTAAACAAGACCTTATCTCTCTTCTAAGGCTACTGGGGCACCACCGAGGCAATCTCAGATTTTGGTCTACAGTTCAATTAGAGTAAAAGTATTTCAAAAACTGGTAAAAGCTTTGCATTTTTGGGGTTAGTCTGTTTCAAGTATTTTCAGAATCCTAGCTAAATTGTCACCGCTTCTTGTGAAGGGTCTGGTAAAAAGTCCAAGTAATCATTTTTGCCTGAGGTTGTAGAAAACTTAGAGTCTCTAAATGCAGAGAAGTTGGGATTTTGCATTGCAGTGTCCTTCCAGGGCAATGCATCTCCTATGTAACACTGTTTATCT
The DNA here is from genome assembly GCA_009769605.1 of Bucorvus abyssinicus. Taxonomy (NCBI): domain Eukaryota; kingdom Metazoa; phylum Chordata; class Aves; order Bucerotiformes; family Bucorvidae; genus Bucorvus; species Bucorvus abyssinicus. The sequence continues at coordinate 54,998,949 of CM020063.1, forward strand.
CAACCTCAGGTAAGTAACTCACTGTACAGTGTCCTGTAGTAAAAATATCATTTAATATTAATTCACCCAGGCTATTTCACTGATGCTTCTCTTGTTGACTTCAGATCATTTTCTGCAGTATGTTTCTGCTATCAGACTTTCAATAATATTGTTTCAAATTGAATAATAATCCACCGCCATCAAGATTATTTGAAAATAAAAGAGAGTGTCCGGCAGTTGGTTCACATAAAACCTCATTAATATCTTCTGATTGTTTTGACATGTCTTGGAAAAGAACTGTTCATTACCATGCAAATGGAGATAACCTCTGTTTCTAGGCTAATTGTTGAATAACAGTTTTCATTTGAAATTCACTTGGTGATTTTTCAAGCCAAAACAATTTACCCAAGCCTAAATCACAGGGAAACTTAAAACAGGACTTCAGATGTATACTGGTTGAAATAGTGACTGTGAAATAGCTCTGCTCCTTCTGTAATGCCAGAGAGAGAAGATGTTCCTAGATTCTATAATATCACATAGAAGGGGGGAAAAAATAATAGTCCAGATTCCGATTGTTTAATGTTGAGGAACACAAACAAAGATTTCTATTGATTTTGATAAGACTTGATGTAGATAGAACACTGACTTTAGAAAAAAACTAGCAAATGTGCAACAGGATTTTGAAAACAGACATTCCCAGTAAGAGAGGAGGAAAATGATACTAATATATCAAGGCAAAATTTGCGTAATGCTTAAATCTCCTAAACACTGTCGGAGCTTATTTTTTTAAAAAAAAAAAAGTTACTCAGACATAACTCAAACGTGTTAGTGTCTGTGGAAAGGTGTTGCAGTAGAAGCTAGGCCAATGCTCTCAGCTTGTGGAGTAGTGGGCAGTAAGGAAATACCTTTCCTTATTGGAGAAGGCATAGGAATGCATTAAACTGAGACAGAGTAAATGTCATACTCAGGTTTTACTGCAAAAGATGTATAAGAAACTTCTGTATTCTTAAGAAATGGCTCTTTAGACTCTCATAAACGTAATTCATTGAATCTTAATGTATCAACAGCCCCAACTATCACTGTGCCCTTCTGCTGGAAGCTGTCACATTTGTAGTCAAAGTAGCCAAGGGAAGAAGCACCGTTTTCAATGGTGGTTGCTCTGAAGGGACACGTTCCAAACTACTGCAGAGGTTCTTCCAGAGGAGACTGACAAAATCTCTGATTTTAGAATGGCTGTATTTTGAATCCTCCTACTCCAGACAATCACATATTTTCCCACTTACCCTGTTGGCTTTTCATACTGGGAAACCATGACTAAACCACTTTGACCACTGGCTTGATAGTCTGTAAGATAAAGAATCCAATAAAGAACACAACTGTACCTGGAGCAGTCCACCGTCAAAGCAAATTTGTATTTACAAACAAAAAGAATCTTACGAATGATATTTGGATCACTTAAGTAACATCACTTTAAGATGTTATTAACTTTCACCAAAAAAACTCCAAAATAAAGAGAATCACAACATTCAAAAGAAGTTTAGAAGTATGATACTGGGGAAACACCCTTGATTTCTGTTGGATACAAAAAAAGCTGCAGAATGATAATTTTTTTAGAAGAAGGTAAGAGATAAATAGAAAAAATGACAGCACTGGGAACAGTCCGCTTGCATGATATGACCTTCCCTGAAGCTTGACAGATTTGTTCAAGCTCTTCATTATGAAAACAGCTCCTTCCTGTGATATGCAAAATTGTTTTCTTAGATGTATTAATTGTTTTCTTGCTGTATTGCAATCAGCCCTCTTCTACCCCCACAGTACACTACCCTGTAAGATTTCAAAGCTAGGATACTGCATTAATAACACACCATACGGTGCTGTGTTTTGCTTGTTCTGACATATTGGTTTTTTTAAAATTGAAGAGGTTTGTGCAAGACTGGGATATTTATTTATTTCTTCTTGCATTCTAACTCCCGTCTGTCCTCTATGAAAAAAAAGATATATACCTTTTTGGAGTTTTTCCTCAATATCTACTAGATCTCTACTGTAGAATTTTATCATTCCAGGAAAAAAAATTGATCGTTTTTGGAAAAAAATAATTACTTGCTCCTGCAGTTTCTTGTGGTCTTCATCTGTTCTTTTTCAGCTGTTCTTGAAAAGTCTTACATTTAGAATTTTAAGCTAGGCTCCATTAAAGCTTAAAGAACAAAATTCTTCTATTAAATATTCCTAAAGTATCTTGAAAATATTTGATTCTTCATGGAGACCCATTTTAAACAGTTCTCAGTGCAGCTCTCCCACCCAAAACTGTAGTTATTTGTCCTTCCATACATTACTTCCTTTTGGTTTTAGAATCAATATTGATTTCTTTTTTTCAACAGTATTATTAAAAATTCTGTATTAAGCACTATCATCATGGCTTGGCTTCGCGGATGAAGATTTGGGAAGGGCTTTAAACGTGAGTACACCCTTCAAGCCTGCGCGGTGGATTTTTTAGGTGAGGCGCAGCGTGCGCGAGACTGGCCCCACCCTTTACACCTGAGGTTCATCTGCCAGGGCCTAGCGAGCTTGGACGGTGACAGCGAAGTCCTCAGGTCGTAGGTTTGGTTAGAGTATCCTTCTCTTAGATGGATGGCCTTACAGGGCTAAACGAGCTCCATCTGCCCGGGTTTGGAGTTAGAGTTGTCCTTCTCCTAGGATGGTTGCCCGAAGGCTAGTGAGCCCATCCTGCCCGTGGACACACTTTGTCTGACCCTTCAGTTGAGACCTGTCAGGCTTGGGAGACCCTACCGGAGGCATATGCCACCACCAGCATGGCTGTCAACTTCACAAGGGCACGCAAGCTCTTTCCCCACGGCAAGGGGGTGCCCGTGAAAGAGATTAAGCACTATATACAACAGTGATATCACCTGTGTGATATCTTAGAAATAATTTGTGGTTTGCCTGAGTAATAATGTCATTTCCCCGATCTCTCCCTTTTTCCTGAAGTAAGGATAACCAATGACATTTTGCCTCTGGTCATATAAATCATGTAATATAATATCATAAAGAATATATGGCTACATGCCATCATGCCATCTGCCCTCTTCTGGATGGCATCACAGCTGTGCTAATACATGGTACAAACAAATTCAAAAGTTATAAGCAGACATTTTTCAACTAGTAAGTCAACTGCCCTTTCCAGCACATCTAGAAAATTTATTAGCATTTCAAGTGCTAACCTTATAGCTGTCCACAATGAAACCACAATTTTGTTATTAATGTAGCTCAGTAGCAGATTGTGACTACATTTCGGATGCAAAACAGAAAAACCTGTCACAAGGTTGTTGCATCCACAACAATTAAATACCCTCAAAAAGATAAAATCTATCCCTCAAACATCACAATATCAACTACAAAAGAAGTTAAATTCCTTGATAACCAAATAAGTGGTAATCTGAACTGCATAAGAGGGGTCATAGTCTCATGACAATGCCTATATGGGGAACATATAGGAATGATTCAGAAACATCTTGTAAAACCAGTGGCTTCTTGAGTAAACTTATTTATGTGTAATAAGAACTTGAGACACAGGAAGAACAAGAAGTCCTTTCACCAGTCAGATGAGAAGTCAAAGAAGTAATTCAAGATGTAATTCAAGAAGTAAATCAGAGCAGCAACTAAATCCTGTTGGAATAGAGAAATCCTGATTTTGTTCAGAAAATATAGCTCAGAAAATGGCAAGGCTAATAAATCAAGGAAAAAGTCTAAAGATTGCCAGACTGATGAGAATGGAAACTAGTGCATCTGACAAAGAACCTCACAGTGACTGCATTGTTCAAAGCTCACATTTCATTCCATTTTAGTGTCATGAAAGGTATGAAAAGCAAGGGTATTTACAACTATCTTATCTAAAGAAACTAAATTCAGAGACACACTCCCAGTCTTAAAGAAAAAACAAAAAAAAATCTGGGTAGTGATTTCTAAGGAGCAAAGTAAGTGTATGCGTGAAGATAGAAACAGTGTGGAACAGAGGAATGCATAGGTCAATATGGGGATGCTATAAAGCTGCGTACCATAATGTGCCTGCAGCATTTGAAGGATGGTCAAAAGCAGAGAGCAGAAGATGGAGAGTGTATGGGATAGACGCTGGAGGAGAAGGAGGGTTTCATACCTCTGAAACTACTGGGGTACGTCTGGGTTGGCACATGGATAGTGTTCTTTTGTTGGTGGGTTTATTTTTTTTTTTAATTGTTAATACATATTTTTAAATATTTTTTTTTTTAAATAAACCTAATGACCCACTGAGTTTTAAAATCTACAGGAGAGATCATACCAGAGAAAATCTTGTCATGTGATTTACAGAAATAGTACGTAATGATGTTTCAACTAAAACATTTTATTTTTTTCTTTACTCCTCCTGCTTTCTTTCTTTATTTATTTTCAAATTCAGGAAAGTTACGTTATGTTTTGATTTCGTGTCAGGCTGTTTGAATTGTTCATTATTGCCATTTGTGTACCGCTTGTGTACCACTTCCTCTCTCTGTCTGCTCCCGGCCCCACGCTTCAGCCCACCTATTATGTTACTTTTACAATGAGCCCACTGGAGTGTAAAGTCACTTGGGGCCTCTCTAAGGGTGGTCTTCAGGCACAAGGTACTCTACCAGTAAAAACTGAATTGCTCCTTGCATAGTAAGTTTGTGATGCCCAAACACTTTGGAAGAGAATTATTACAACACTCAAATATGCAAGAGAAATCCTATAAAATTTTTTGATAGCATGACACTGTTGTCAATTAATTTCAGATATCACATGAACTGAGTGAGAAAAAATAATCAGGAAACACTGTTTTGAGTGCATGCTGTAGGGCTTCTGTTAAAATGCTGTAGGAATGCCAGAAAATAGCAGAAGCACTGTTTTTAAAGGGATATATGTGGCAGGGCCAGATGTTTCACAATTGTTAAAGTTTTACAAATACAGAAAAATCTGTCCCTGGAAACAGTAAAAATAAAGCAGTCAAATCATGGTTTGGGTACGAAGCTGAGTTTAGCCAGGTTTGGATGCTTTATGTTGCTGGTGCTAAGAGGTTCTTAGCTGGGCAACAAAATGACAAGTGAAGCCCATTGTCTGCTCAAAGTCTTAACCAGTTTGTGGTATCTTAATCTTCTGCAAACTTCTACAAGTAAGTGGTCAGTACCATTACAGTGTTAAGTCAATGTTTATTTTGTAAGCTCTCTCCTCCAAAGACTTCAGGATCATTTTCAGGATAAATCCAATCAAAGACATGAGAAAACTGTACAAATAATGAAAATAGTAAAGAAAATTCCATACATCAAAATTGTATTATCTTCCCTTCTGCAAGCCCTTGATTGGTCTCTCAGCTATGACAACTTAGTTCTTGCTTGTTCTGCTGTCAGAGGAGATTACCAAGCACTCTTAAAAGTATCAGTGAAATGACTCTTCTGTTGGCTAGAAATGACAAGACGAAATCGCAACTGCATTAAATATAAAACATTAAAAAACTATATTTTTCTAGGTTTTTAATAGGTAGATGTTAATCTACAAAATTCACTAACACAATAATTCAATTAAGAACTTAGTAAACTCATATCAAAGCTAAAATACATTATGTTTGTAAGGATGATGGCATCTCCAGAAAAATGTGAACTTTTATAAAAAACACTACTGTTATGCTTCAGTAGAATGACAGTTAGGTTAAGACTCTAGATTAGTTCTGAAAATGTCTGCTTTCTATTGCAAACCTCTATTCCATGAATTTCTTCTGTGATTTTAGGAAGATCATTCAGTACATGAGCACCAAATGCTATTTTAGACCCCCCCAATATGGCTTTTGGGTAACAATGAATGTAGAATTCATCTCACATAACTTAGCTCTCTAAATATTACTCTGTTAGACTTGCAAGCTCCTTCTACTGACAGAGGAGGGAGGCAGACCTTTTCAGTGTCAGTCGCAGCAGTTGAAGGTAGGTGTCTTCTATTGGAGATTATCAGTCATTCCCTGGAGTGGACTACAGTCCATGAACATAGATCCTCTGTATTTATATGACATTTGAACAAGCTGTAGGAAAGAAAAGAAAAGAAAGAAAACTATTCAAGTATAGAAATGACAGAATCACGACGGTCAAAACTCTGATTTCCATTCCACAGGTAACTTCCCCCGCTTATAGAGTGAGCCTGCAAGGCCTGCCTCAGGCTAGATGTGCAACGTCAAATGAAATGACCTATCTGCTTCTTAGTCCAGAGCAATGCAGCCACTGCATGCATATGGAAAACCATGGGATACGAGCAGAATCCGGTATCCTACCAAATCTTAGAGCTAGTGTCAATTTTGTTTATGAATCTTTATATGGTAGCAGTGCTAGATAACACCTAATTCTTAAATATTTAAGACTGCTTTGACCTGGAGCTGGTAAGTCTCTTAGATAAGCCTCATTCAATTACATCTAGAACAGAAAGAAGAAACTAAGCTTTGCATTCCCAAAGATAACAAACTAACTACCAAAAAAAGTATTCTGAAGTGAGACTGTATTCATCTCTTTGTTGATGATGTTCCACTTCGTGGCCACAGAATAACAGACAGAGAGAACAGAGTTCACAAGAGAATAGTGATTTTCAAGTATGATCTACTGGAAATCAGATCCAAATTCAGGTCTACCCTCTTTTGAGGAGAGATCTTGATCAAAGCCTAAGGCATGTCTTAATCATCTATCACGTAACACTACAAAATGAATGCACTTGTGTAACTGGACCAGAAAAAGGACACTTCTAACTTTTGTTTCATGGGTTTAATAACTTTTTACGTGTTGCATGCCAAAATAGATTGCTTGCCTCCAGTTCTAAGAGTTATGTGATGGCATCAAACCCTCAGCTTTGCCTTAAAGTAAAAAAGAAAAATGTGAAATATTACTTGAGAGTCCCAATCCTCAGATGTTTATCTGAACATACCAGCAGTCTTAAACAACACATCTAGATAATAAGAGCTGTCCAGCTCTGTCTAGCCTGTTCTGCAAACACCAATTCAACTTGCTGTGGTGATACAGTCTGACACTGACCCTAGCAAAACACACACTAACATGAAGAACACTCACATCAGCTAACCGTTATCATTATTCTGGAATGATGCAACTTGACAGGAAGGCAAGAGGAAAATGCTGCATTGCAGTGACAGATTAGATGCTCCTTGATGCCAGAACACATACTCAGAACACAGAGGGACTCTGTTTCTGCACTACACCTCTGTGCATACTCAAAGTATCTATGGCACACAGAAGATGTCCATTGACTGCTGCCATGATGTGTGGCATGAGGGTTTCTTGATATGTTAGGAGATCTCTAGGTTATTTTAATACTTCCCAACTTTTCTGTAGCTGAGCCTTAGAATTTATGCCTCTTCTTTGTCTTCTGTAGATTCATACTCTTCCTTTGGAGGTACTGTGTGCATCCCAAAGTAAAAATCACAAATTATCCCCATTAGTCTTGGCTCTGCATCATTCTGTGGTTACTTGGATGTCTGATAACTGGTGCCTAGACACATTTTGCTTGGGCTCGGTATTATGAATACATAACTGCTCAGTTGCGTTTCTCTGTACAATTACTGCAGATACATATACACAACAATTAGAAGCATGAAGCTTCTAAGTAACAATTTTGGTAACGTAGTTTAGCACTATTAAAATATGTCTAAGAAAAAAGTTCACAGAATGTTTCTTTTATTAAGGAGCAAGCCACAGAAATTCTGTTCACTAACATTTTTTAGAATGGTATCTGAGTATCATGCTAATTATATTGAATTAACTGTAACAAATAATTGTAGTACAGATAGTTATGTAGGAAGAAGGAGAATCTGTCTTTCAGTTACTTTTCTACTGCTTTGTTTCACATGTGCCTCCGTTACCAGCACTCTGCAGCACAGGTAACTGTCCTTTTGAATTTCTTCTAAGATGCTGAGTGTCATGGAACAAAATCTCTGCATTCTTTCCTGACAGAAGGGTTGATAGAAATCTTTTCTGTGGCAAGTTTCCAATGTGGAAAGAGCTCCCAGCCACTGCACTTCTTTGGTGGAAGCAAAATTCCACTGGCACATGAAATATCACTTTTTCATGGATTTCTGCCTTTGTTCTCTGGAACGTTGCTAACCGAGGCTTAAGTTATGGTAGCTAACACCACTGGTAAACTAGCGATCACAAAGGAGAGATTAAAAACTCCAGGGAATAAAAACACTAAGTAGCAAGAAGCACTAAGTGGAGCCATACTCAGGTCTTCCCATTGCAGTTGTGCCACACGGCTATCGCAGAAAGCACAGAAGTGGAAGTACAGACAAGCTCTGAGCACTTCCACCTGAGAAACCATCTTTCAAGGCACTCAAGTAGCAAGGCATCCCTTCTTCCCTCAGCCTCTTCCAATGTCATCCTGGTGCCCACAAAGGGATCTTAGCTAGAAATTTACCATTTTGCTTAGTCTAAGTGAAGTGTCCCTTGACCACAATGCACTTTTTCATGCTTAGGACAAATGGCTCCTCTCAGCAAAGTGGAGACTACATCAAAGTACTTATTTCAGTGGAGTATTCATATGAACCTCTCTCCTGAAAAACAGTGTTCAGCAAATGGCTTGAACATGTGTATCTGGTTTTCTTTTTCAGCTTAGAGAACACAAATTTATAGTCTCTCATTTTATTGGAATAATCTACAGAATATGAAAAGACTGCAGTTAGCAGTATCCCATTGCAAATAAAAGCAAGCATTTTAAATATTCAAGAATTTCTAGCCTAAATCATTGCTCATAGAAGGATTTTTATTCAGTGACTAAATGGCTGTGTGCTGTCTCTATTTGGTATTTTATTATTATGACCTTAAGTTGTTTCCCAGATGTAGCCTGTTGAGATGTCACTTTTTCCAAACAAGTGGCATTTTCCCTATGAAGAGACATTTGACCGTTCTCAAACAGTACATACAATGCTAAGGCTGTAACAGGATGTGTCTTTCTATGCTTCCTTCTCAGTCCTTCACAATAAAGTTGGCACATGCAGTGTGTGATGCAATTTCAATCTGTTCATGCCAATAAGCGACATGATCAAGGACAGATCTCCAAACCTGAATCTTCTAGAATTCTCATGCTAGAATTTGAATCTATGCATTTGATCTTAACTGTTTTGCTCTATGGTGTAGTTTGTTCCTCAAAGAAAGCTACATTTATCTCCTCAGTGGCATTTTCTCCACATTGGATACTATCGTTCAGCTCAGATGTACAAAAAAGGCAGCAGTCACAAGAAAGGATTACATTTGTATTGTCATGTGTGTTGATATTTGGGATGTAAACCTCAGTCTAATAGTGTTGCATGTTAAAATATCTGATATAACCCAAAATTACTTTTGTCTTAGCACATGTTCAGTGATATATCAGAATTACAAGTATTACCCATAAGTGCAAACTTGTTACCTGCGTTTGACAGCTACATGGATAAAGGGAGAATAAAAAGGTTGCTATGTTTGTCTTAAAAGAGATGCATTGCACTTAACAGTTGCATTTTTCTTAAGCTGAGCTGGCAAGAATATTTCCAGAACTGAAATATGGGGTGGGATTCATCTCCTCTGACTTCAGATGTATGATTTTTTTTTTTTTTTTTGCATTAGAGGTTTAGATGTTAGAGGCACCTATCTCTAGGTTAATAATCTAGATAATATTTGCAGTCAATGGAGAAAAAATTTTATCTCTAGAATGTCATCTATCTCATCCTAAGGTAGATGTCTGAAATAGATAAGATGAATCATACTTTAGAAAGGTCTATTTCTCCCATTTACTGTAAAAGAAATCTAAACAAAGAGTTCAGATATGGATGTCTAAAGTTAAGGGAGATGAGCCCATCCATAGATGTTCTCACTGAAATATTTTTAAAATTTATTTCCCCATCTTTCTAGCTAATGTGAAATTGTGTGATATTAGAAAGCTAAATTGTTTGGGGGGGGGGGGGGGGGGGCAGAAAAAGAACAACCCCTGCCCCTTCCCATTTCAATTTTATAGTTCAAAATACTGAAGTCAGTGATTAGTACAATGGATACCTTTCTCTCTCCCTTGTAGCTTGCTATTGTGAAAATTCCTGTATAGCATCCACAGTGCTTGTAAACGAGAGAGGAACTTAGGTAAAACACCAAGGCAGACCTGATATTCTCATGACTATGACACTGCAATCCATAATTTGTATTGTCACTGGCAAGCTGGGAAATAAACACAGTATTAAGTCCATATGCAAGAATTGCTACTTCATAAAAAATATTGAGACTGCTTGAATAAAAAAAAAAAAAAAAGGTAGAGTAGAACAGTTAGATTAATAGCGAAGAGATGGGATTGATGGCACCTGGATTTTTGTCCTGGCAATCAAATTACTGTTCAAAGAAGCAGCTATATTTATAACTTGTCTTGATATGATACACAAGTGCTAACTTTCTGCTATCGTCTACTCCATTAAAGTTATTAAGTAAAAATTTGATTTGATTTCAGGGAAAATACTCATGAACTGCAAAATGTGAAGTACGTTTTTCCTCTCTTTTGGTGGCTGATGTATTTTACTTGGTTGTTTCCTCCCTCTCTCTCATCCCCTGCCCCAGGTCTGGTCCAGCAATATCACACTAACTTTGTGAACTGAAATGGAATGTTGTTATCCTCTGAGGAGCTGCTGAGAAGTGCTGTTTTGATAAATACTGTAGGAATAGAACCCAAAGGAATTCAACTAAAGAAAAATACACGATGCTGTTTCATTTCTCATGTTTGCCAGAGCTTTGATATGACTAGACCTGTTGGGAGTAGAAACCCTGGTGGTGTTAGTACTGATAACATTTTTAGATGAAGGTCTTATGATGATTTCTTCAATACTTAGTTCATGTAAATAAAATTTGCACATCAAAATCACTTTGCATGGTGGTCTTTTGGTTTTGCTACCTCTGAGTCTGTACCCTTTAAAGAATTCAAGGAACATATGTAGGTACCTCTGTCAGCTGTTATTAGATACCAGGATGTAAGATGTCAGTGAGAATCATGACCATCACCCTCGCATTTTCTTATTGCTGCCACAGATGGCAAAGTAACTGTGCCATCCAGGTTTTTTTCAAAGTGTAACCAGTGTCTGAAAAGATAGGTCAATAAATTCTGTGGTCCAAACAATATAACTCACTGAAATTGTTTTTGCAGCTTAACAGAGCACTCGGCAGCAGGGAACAAAACACAGCATATCGCTGCGAATAAAATGTATATGTATGTGAAATAAGGGTTGTATCTGAAATAACAAGATTTATTCCATTTGCATAGTGCTGCCATTAGTGTGAACAAGCTCTAATCCCAACCCAAGACTCCGACTGTGGATTACTAACTGTGACACACTAAGCTTGACTTGTGAGATAAGTATTTCACAAGCAGACAAGGAATTTTGTAGAGGTTCTCCTTCCCTGCCAAGATGGATGATTTTTCTATATTGGTGACCTGAAATTCTTTTGCATACATGAGCTGTTCATTGTTTATTTAATGTCTGAAGGGTTAATTGAAGTGCATTTGTAGGACCAGTTAAATGGATTGTGGTTGTGCTAGAAGCATGCATAGTTCCTGACAAAAGGAGTCGGGAAGGACAGGATAAGCAGATAACAGCACATGATATCATGATACTCTCAGACCACAACTGGGGGAAGAAAACCAAAACCAAACAAAGCAAAAAACAGAACAACCCCCCAAAACCACAAACAGAAGTGAGGGAATTAATATTTTACCAGTGCATATATCTGGAACATGAGGACAGTACAGGATACGATGTACTCGTGCTTGAATGCACTCAGGTGCGATACAGAAAACAGTACACTGTTACAATCTCATCCTTGACAGGCTGAGAGCCCATGAAGAATTACTTGTCAATAGTATAGCTTCATGCTTTAAGTGACATTGAATCAAGAGCCTGCCATCATCATGGGACAGTCAGAGGAGTAGATTTCAGTACTAGAATCAGACTAATTGATATATAGAGTTACCTTTCAGATCATTGCTAGAGGACAACAGCTATATGCCCAAGCTTGTGATGCTGTAAACTTTGTCTTGAAACTGGAAATCACCATTGACTAGAAAGGACATGCCAACATAATTTCAATTCTTTATCTCAATAGTAATATTTCAGTATTTATATATTTATACATTTCTCTAGGATCTTGTATTTTGTCCTTTTTCCTAGAAGAAAGTGTAAAAGTCTGAACTATCAGAAAGAGTAACAACACAGATGAGCTCTGCTTAACATTAATACAAGTCTACTAGTGCAGCTATTGCAGGAGGTGTCCTGTCATGTGCACCACTTACAGAAGCACAAATGGACACCAAATGAACTCTGTTTATTTGTCTCTTTTGTCAGTTGGATTGACTTCTCTTTTAGTTTAAGGGTTCCCATTAATCTCAGTAACCATACCGTCATTCACTGAAGAGTGTATCTAGAGTGAGTCTCTAAATAGTTCGTTACTAGCTTCATTCTTTATTAGTCAACACCTGCTAATAGTTCTGTAGAAAATTCATCTACTGTTAAAAGTTTTGAATGGTACATCATTGGAATTTTCCCTTCTGAATGAAAAAAATAGTGAATTCGCTAAGTTTAGATATTTCAAGGCCACCCTTAACAAAGTATATGTATACAGATTCCAACCCCCCGCCCCGGAAATCTGTTCTCCCTTGAAATATGATCTCTCTTTACAAATTTTTATAGATCAGGTATTCAATGTTTTAAAATCACCCTGTGCTGCTGGTTCTTCAATCCTTTATGTATGTGGCATGATAGAAAGGTGGCAGATTATCTATATTCTATGAAAAAATACTAAATAAGAACAGATCCTTTCCAAGTCTTGCAAACTTTCATGAAATTTCCTGCAAGCGCTCATTGAGTATTTGGCTCTCATCATGTTAACAACCATCATAATGGATTGGGTTTTTCTGCCCTGAAAAAAAGCTAGCAACCTGAATACAAGCGGATGATTTTTAAAGACTATAGAGCACTTAGTTGAAGCAGGAAACATTATCTTTAGCCTTTAGGACATCTGCAGAAACTGAGCATAAGAAAGAATCAGCAGATTTCTTATAGTAAGATCGTGGCATAATTTAAATCTTTATATTGTATAATAAAACTTTGGCAAACTCTGTATGCCTACTGGCCCTAATATTAAGCACACTTCTTTTCATGCACATTCAGACAGTATTAAGTAACTCTTGATCACTTAAATATTCACTTCAACAATGATGCTTTCTCAGGTAAGGGATAGAATATGGATAATCAAAAACACCCAATATGGTTTGCAGAAATTTAGGAAGCCTGAAAGACAGGCTCACATATCTTACTATTGCCTCTTAAAGTCTTCTTTCTAACACTATATGCTTCTACACTTGCACTATGAGATTATAGAAATAATAGGAAACTCCCTCCTAAAACTGTGGACCCTGAAGCAGCAAATATGGTTTCTATTCCTGAAGAATTGTTTTTATTATTATAAAAAAAAGCATAACAAAATGAGATAATGAGACATGTTATGTGTACATTCCCTGTAATATAAGAATACCTTCTAGAATGTAAATCTGCAGCACATATGCTAGCCCATTATAGAGTCAATACAGACTCAAGACTTGAAAAAAGGGCTTCTAACCACAAAACAATCATACATTCATAAGAATGCAGCAGGTACACAAGTTCTACAAAATTCCAGTCCAAATGTTCTGAAAATCTGGTGCTTCCAGAAAGCAAAGTGCTGTAAGAAAAGGTACTTGCAGTTACTAACATCCACATAGATATAAGAGGTTAGTTGCCTTAAAATGCAACCTATAGCTTTAATACTTTGCTTGAGGCATATTCCTTCCACTATGTAACTTACTCCAAGATTGGATTTAAGAGGTTATTAGAAAGAGGATAAATTAATGCTACTATGCACATCAGTAATTTAACCCACTACATTACTAAGAGGTTATAAACTATGCTTTCTGTATCTTTTACATAACCTAGTTATTGAAAACAGTCAGAGGAAATAACATGCAATATCTTTTCTTTAGTAGTCTGGAAATCTGTACTGCCTCTGATAGTTCTTTGGGGAGAGAAAGAGTTCTGGGCTGCTTTTACTCAAGGGTATTGACCATCCTCTTTCAAATTATGGTCTGCGGAGCCAATTATTCTGGTTGGATACACTTCTCACCACTCAATTTGCTATTGTGTTTGAAGAGCCTTCTTGATGTATTGTTTGGGGTACAAGTATGTGTACCAGGGCCCTCTGGACTTGTATTATTTCTGAATATAGTAAAATAGTTTTATTACCCACTTTGTGCTAAAAGAATACAAAACAGATATGCTGTTTAAAACCACTAGACAGCAGTATTTTCCAGGAACAAGTTATTGCGCTGAATTCCAACACACAGACCTGCTCACATTCCCTTTACATTCTATATACATAGATTTGGTCCTTACATTAGTTATTCCTCTGCTCCTATGCAGTCATCCAAACCATTCTCTGCTGATAGGTATCCTTACTACCTATTGGTTTTTAAAATATTCCATGCCTGAGATCTGTGCCTGTAAGCATATGAGAAATACTGTTTCAGTCATTTTATAAGTTATGTAATCACACCATCTAAGAGTCAGAGCTCATAAAAAGGAATACTTATATTTCATTCCATGGCCCCAAATAATTAAGGATGGCTTTTGTCCTTCATCACTGAATTGACTGTGTTGTCTGTAAGAAAAGACACACCATTCCTTTCACTGCATATAACATTCTCCACGCTGGCAGTGGATCTAGTTGATTTCTCTTAAGACTGGGCAAAATCTGGTTGGACTTTTAATCTAAGGAGGGTGTAAATATGCCTAATGAGAGAATGAGTCTTTTAAACCTCAGCAAGAGTTCTAAATTTCGGCAGTGAAAATTCAGTTTTGACAACATTGGGAGAAATTGAAATTAGAATAAATTGGATGTTTGGAATAGCCATAATGATGGAAGATTCTTGCATTTCCTGTATTTTAAAATGATATTTCATACATTAATTTCAAAATTGTATTTTCTGATTTGTAAAGAGTGCCATAATGAGGAGATATTTTTAGTCAGCAAAACAATTCAGTGTTGAAAAATAATCATTACAGATACAAATCCTTTTTAATCACTTGAACTACTGAAAACTTCAAAAACATTAATTTTGTCTCAGCCAAGCTTATATTTTATTTTCTTTTTTAAGAATTACAATTAATTTCAGAAGACTAACTCATTCCATAGTTTCTTCTGTAAGTCCATCAGACTTCACCTTCTTAATCCAGAAAAAAGTCATCTCCAGCAGTATCAGAAAGTTAATCCTTTGTTTCAGGTCCTGCTTCTACCAGACCTGATTATCCTTTTTTTTTTTTTTTTTTTTTTTTTAATTGCTCTCCTCTTCTCTGCTTTCAGTCACAATACGCTTTGCCTTATCCTGAAAGTTACCAAGCAGGGAAATAAAACTTTAGATAATTGTTCTAGTTTTTCCACTCTCATGATAAATAAATATATTTAAGAGAGATTTATTAAAACCTACTGAACAAAGCCATATTCTTCTGTGGTTTTTTAGAACAAAAATCCAGATGACTTAAGGTTTGGCAATAATTGGCAAAAATTAAATTACAGTTTTACAAAGAAATAAAACAATACAAACTCTCAAAAAGGGAAGTATTTTCTTTTCAAACAATTTGAAAAGCCTTTTTTGGTGTATAAAATTCCAAACTCTAATGCCAGTCTATGAGGAAGACTACTCAGGATTCCAGATTCTCCTTCCACAGGACAGGTAAGAAACAGTACACTAAAAGCTTGCCCATATACCTTCCTGCAAACCTGCAGTGAATGTGATGTATCTTCCTTTACACTGTACAGAAAAAGAGTTCAGATGCACCTTTTTAAGATGTAAAGGATAAAATAAACTTTTGGGGCCTCTGTGAAAATTGTTTTAGGAAAACTACTTTAAATGGAGAGGTCATACTAAGCACTGGACTCAAATATCCTTGCATAGAAACACATAACGTGTTACTACTTGGCTTTACGTCTATTTAACTTGAAATAAGGGACTGATCTTGATGGATTCAGGCCACAATTCAAAATGTCGTACATGGAAAGCATAAGAAAAGCTTTGCTAAACGTAAGTCAGACCACTGATTAATGGAGTTTGGCTGTAGCACTGTTACACAAGACTTAAGAGATAACAACTGACCTCAGGCTATACTTAAACAATCATATACCACCTCCTCCAAGCTGTGCAGTATTTCCTTTTACTTTCTAGCTTATAGTTAACCCACAAGATAGTCCAAGTCATACATAATGGTTATCCTGCCGTCAGCAAGACTGAAAAATTCATCTTCCCCCACCAACATTGTCTCTATAACTTTCAGACCTACAAAAGTAGTTGCTTCAGGGAAAGGAGGAGAATAGATTGGTCAGTTGTGCAGCACCCAAACAAAGATACTAGGCTCAAGTACAGAGAGTTACAATTCAGCTTATAGGTAATCTCTACCCGTGCTGATGTCTCCATAGCCAAAGGACTCCAAGATCTTCCAAGGCACACACAGTTCCCGGAGTTAACTGCCGGAGCCCACTTAGCAGAGTGAGCCCCTTATTGGCATTGACACTGTCTAGCTTCATTCCTCACAGTCCAGCCTAACGGCTTGATGATTAATGAGTATTGGAATTCACAGAAGAATTTTCAGCAGTTTTGGATGCTATGCATTACAGAACATTTGATTTTTTCTAACTTTCCTTCTACTATTGCAACAAATTTCTGTGGGGTTCCAACAACCCCATTTGATTTTTTTCTTTTTTTCAAGGAAAAGGGAAAGTTGTGGCTGACTGTTCATTTGAGTAAACACACATTGATATTCAAATAAGTATTCCTAGGGTAACTCTTTGAAAGTTCTCACAAGTACGTGACAGCAGATTCTTTAGAGCATGTAGCAAGTAGTGCTTGTATCTGGAACTCTACACCTCTGCATATTGTCAAAAATTAGTGGAAAATCACATACTGTGCGTTTGCATATGTTATTTCAATAGCTTTATTATTTGGCAACCAAATACCATCAAACGCCCAAAGGGTTTGCACTCATCAAGGATAAAGTACTTGGCAAGTGTGAAGACTTTCAAAGGAGTTGAGCTAAAATTGTCATCTGTTTTCAAGTTTTCTTAACATGGGATAAGGTTTTCTGTCATGCTTAAATAATTTGGTAATATACCAATAATATATTGTTAAATTGCAGAATTAATTAATTGCCTCAGAAATGTCATTAAAAACATATCTTTCCACAAAGTTTTTAGCTTATAAGCACTTTAGAAAAGTTCCTTCTTCCTTTTGAAGTAACTCAAAACACCTACTCTAACTCCAGCTATATTCTGCCTCATTCAGATTCTGGCATAGCTGCTGATTAAGTAGAGATATAAACCAAAACTGCATTTGACAGAAGTTCCTATAAGCCAAAGAGAATACCAGTAGCTCAGGCTTACTGCATCCATTCTAGCAATCCTCTGATTATTCATTCATTCGCTTACTCATTCATTCATTACCGCTAAATCAATGGGAGAAGTTATTCACATGGTACAACTGCTACACTGGCAGATCAGCTAGGAATGATTTTACATCTTATGGAGTTGAATACCTATGTGCAAGTGACACCGTGCAATTAAGACAACAAATTCCAAGCAAATAAGTTACTTCAGAAAATGCAAAAGACTAATCATTTTGATTATTTTTTAATAGCAATGTGAAGTTCTGCATTTATCGCCTGATGGAACGCCTGAAATGCATTGTGTGCGTTCAAAAGCAGTCTAGGCTTCTGAATAGGGCACTATAAACCTGATTTCAACAGATTGAAAACAAGATGTGACAAGCAGTTTGACACCGGCCCTCTACTAATTTCCGCTATTTGTAAAGAGGCACGTCTGAATGGAAATAACTCAGCAGAATGGGTCAGTATGGTTGAGGCCGTGTCAGTCCAAACATAAAAAACACAGTACTGGGGAAAATAAGCAGCCATTGATTTCTGGTGAAAGCCCCCAGAGTCTGGGGAAAGCAGCCAAAACGAGGCACCAGCTGCTCTCTGCTGGAAATCTTTTGTGGAAGAGTGAGGGAAGAGAAAAAAAGCTGGTGAGCCTGAAAGGGGAAACAAGGCAGAAATCAGGAAAGAAGAGGTGCTGCTGATGGCCTCAGCAATGCTTCATTCCCCACACTCAGCACTCTCTGAAAAATGGAGGAGGGGAAGCACATCCCAAAACTTCTCTATCCTTTATGTATGCAATGTAATGGGAATGGTTCCAATGGGAATTTCTCATGCTCTTTCACTTCCCCTGAATTCAGCTGTACAGCTTTGTGTGTGCGTGTTTGTTAAATTTTTTTTTAAATACTGCTCCAATCCAGTAAGTATACGCGTCAAAAATGGAACAAATAGCCAGTGTGATTGTGGCTCTTCATTTGCATAATTGCATTTTGCTAGCAATTTTAAGAAGCTATTAAATGGAGGATATTTTGTTTGAAGATTTTTGCCTGTATGTCAAAAATCTTCCCTCTATGCTTTTAAGCACCTCCATAATGGTGTCACGCTACAAATAGTAGCAAACCTCTTTAGTAGTGAGAAATAACTCTCTTGATTCTATCCTAGACTCTGCAGGCAGTGCATCCTGCAATGGAACACAATATTCATGAAGGGTTTCCAAGTGAGCAGTTTCAGATGATCTGAAAGTCTGAAATAGTTCCTCCTCCTAATCCCCTTCCTAGGCCAGCATGCATAAGAGGCAGAGGCTGGGGTAACAATTCCAGGCCAACACTCTGACTTAATGCTGGGTCCAAAATCCAAACCTTACAAAACTGTGAGAGCCTTATCCAAAAAGGAGGCCTTTTGAGCAAAAAGCAATTACTTCAAAAGAATTGTTAGCACTATTGGCCAAAGCTAGGCAATATCCAGCCACGCAATGGTCTTTGAAGTCTTTAAATAAGAAACTTCATGTGCCTTTAGTTGTAAACAGCTTTAGCATAGAGACACCCCAACCATGCCGATGACATGAAAAATGTGACAACATCTCAGCTATGGAAAGTCCCTACAACAGTTACAGACGTGTTTTTTTCAACTAGTTTTTCACAACTTTGCTTTTTATTGACAATGGAAGTTACTAGAGAGTCAGTGTTACACTGCTGGCCACAGCTTCTTTTCATTGTACTGAAATTGGGTTTAGAGAGCCCTACTACTATTAAGATTAGGCTGCTTCTGAAGGAGTGCACCTGCGTAACTCTCAGTATTGAGTTACACCTTGAAGTAACAAATTTCTGGACTGCTCATCTAACAGTGCTTCGAGTCTGGTGACAAGGTAAGCAGGATCTGTCTCTTTCAACTTTGTAATGGCAAGTATAATTTAGTTCCCTCTGAATCTCTTGAATCTTGGCCAATTTTAGTCGCTTCATTTTTTTCGATCATCTGGTGTACTTCTAAGCACAACTCCCTCCTCTGTTTAAATGGGCCTTTCCTCAACTTTTTCTTATCTAACTACTGCTCATTAGCCCAAATTTCAGTATTCATTTCTTTAGTTTTACAGAACCCAGGTTTTCTTACTTCAAAAACTTGCCAGGCTACCAACAAATCCTATTCTGTCTTCTGCTTCACTGAAGATTATGTAAAAAATAATTAATATAAATAAGAAAACACTTTAAACATGCACATGGTGATTTGTGTTTTGTATTTTTTCCTTGGTTTTGTACCTCACCCTCGCAACATTTCAGAAAAACCCTTTAACTGTCTGCTGTGTTCTGCCTTTTTTTTTACTCTTTCACAGATCAACCACACTTCAGAGAAGGAAATACTGCAAGGGATTGCAGGGACACTAGACAGAAAAGATCTGCAGCTATTTACTATGAGCTGGACTGCCACAGGCAAGGGATACGTGTGCATGTGTTTGTGATTATGAAATTGGGACCCAATTTCATTTTGGACTCCCCTCACTTGGGTATTTTTGGCCCTGAAGTTCACAGCTAAGGTTATGAACCTTTCAATGCTCTGTGTATTTGCAAAGAGCGGTCTGGCTATGTCAGTGTTGTAGGATTGGAGTCCATGGAAAACTGAGTATCATAGAATCTGAAGTAATTCCATAGTCCCAAACATCATCTTCATTCAAGCAATAAAAGCATTCTGACCAAATGCCAGGACTGCACACTCCCTTCATTTTCATTCACGCTTCAGGAAACTGTGCCATTCTAGTAGAAAATTTAAAAACTGCCAATGAGGAGATGATGTTCGAAAAATGCCTGTATCTGCAAGAAAGTACATTCTTTCACAGCGCTTTGTTTGCTGTATCACTGTGGCTTTTTAGGTAGACAGGCATAAAAACTAACTGAAGAAATTTTGCTTAAATAAAGTGAAGGAGAGAAAAAACCCAGAATAAAAGAACAAGGTGTTCTGGGAGTACTGTGTATGCTTATTAGATGGGACTGAGATAAATATCAGAACAGCAGTAAAAGCATATTATTTTAATTGAAAAAATATGACATTCCCTCTTGCACCCTGTTCAGACAGTCTCGGATATCTTTGTATTATAGCATGTCTGAATACATCCATTTGTGAAATTCATTAAATTCATCCCGAATAATCTATTTCCCTCCTGCATTGTTATGCAGATATGTTGGAAGATGCATTAGAAAAGTTTGCAGTTGTTTAGCAATTATCATCCACTTTATAAATTTTCTCTATTTCAAAACCTTGGAGTACAATTTATAATATGCCCCAGCAGTGCCCTGAATGCAATTCATCACATTAATTCCTTTATTTTCAGCAAGCACATATTTTATCTGTATTATTTCCCCAAACTTTTTTTTTTTAACCCAGTGACTGGTTTATACACATGGCACCATTAGGACTCTAGCACGCCCTCTTCAACAGCTACAATAGTTTGAATCCTCATCTTGCATAGCTGGACAAGGCAATTCAATACGGCCATTACAGTTTACATCAGTTAAAAATACAGCCCTGTAATAGTATGATACATTATTATGTATTAGGAAATATCATGTAATTGGAGGAGCGAAAATTAACATCACCTTTTAATACAAGGCTTCCATATCAGAGAGTGGAAATGTGCATGTGTGTGTATAAATAGGTGCATATTTATGGATAAATACATATTTAGAGGGAAGTGGAAATATAGGCAAGTCATGACTCAGATTGTTTTGGAAGGATGAGGTTAGAATCTATGCCTCTTAGAAGAGCAACAGTGCAAAAATCTATCCCTCTGTTATCAAAAGTTCATCATTCCAATTGCATTTCTAAAAATAAAATATCTAATGTAATTCAAGGGGCATTCACTTTCAGATGCTTCTGTTTAGACATTCCTAAAGGCATAGTCGAAAACCATGAAGATTAGGTCAGAAAAGTTATAATAAGATCAGTTGTAGGCAATGGGAAACATTTACCTGAAAATCTTCACAAGAAGTTCAGAAGCATCACTTTTTCAGAGAAATTGAATGAAAAGTCAAACATACAGCCATGCGGAAAAATTCCGCACCATGCTCCATTGTCATTCACCAGTGCAGAAACACATTTGATATTTCAATACTGCTTTAGAGTTCCATAAGGAATTCAGTAGAAAGGATCATCTTAAATAGCAGCTAGCATTTGAATGAGAAGGTCAGAACTCGGGTGAGGGCTATTTCACTGGCTGATAGTCTTACCACCATTCTTGGAACCACCCTCAGACTGATGAGTGACACAGTCACTTTGCTTCTCTCAAGAGCATCTGGCACATAGTGATTTTAGGAGCATCAAAGGCTATAGAGGTCTGCAGGGTCCGCTGTGTCACAGCCACCAACACTGAACTTCGTATGTCTGCTGCTATAAGATAAAGTCTGTTTTGAAAGAAAACAAACTTTATTGACAGTTTTGTTAAAGCTGAGAGCTGCTCTTGAAAGGCAAAATGACACCATCCAATAATCTTGGCCTCAATCCTAATAGTCTTTGTGCCACATCAGGCTCAAAGACATCCAGCTCAATCAAGAGTAGACACTACGGTTACATTTTTGTGCTGTCTTTCCAGGAAGTGCTGTACAAAAGGCTCTATCCAAAAAGCAGAGTGGATTTTACAGTTCACATTTGAGATTGCCACATGATCTAGTAATTACAAGCAGACTGAAGTTCAGCTGATATCGGGTGCTTTCTTAGGCTTTTTTATGAGTATCTCAAAAACTCAGACCCTCTCGTCATGCTCTGTCCCCACAACTCTCCACCATACAAGGTTTTTAACAAGGGTAGCACTTGAGAACTGTATGAACTTACGTAAAAGGAACACTTTCCGGAAAAATAAAAGGTATAGCCTTTCACTACTGAGGCAATAATATACAGAGACTGAGGTGAAAACCTGTTTCTGTGATCAAGAACAAGGTTAATATTGGTAGCATCAATGAAACTTGAACCACTGGTGAGCCCTGCTTATTCCTCCTCAGATAGAATAAGTATTAAGGTGGTCAAAACCTGGAGTTTGAGAAGGTAGCATCCTATAGTTCTTCCTTCCAGGAACTCAATGATTATCCAGCTCTCATTACCGTAGACTCAAGTATCCCCACAGTTTGCTGCTGTCATCTTTTCTTATACTCACTCTTCAGGCAGACCCTCAATCCTACTCCCTCCTTTATGCACAGAGAAAAGCAACTGACACTCAAAGTAGTGTGTCAGCTTGAAATTCCGAAGTGCCTTTTCTAATGCAACCAAAATGGTCAAGCTGCTGGCATCCTGTTAAGTACCGGCTGGTAAGAACTTCAAGTCAGAGTTTACAGTAATCATAAGCCTACCCTGCAAGAACAGGTTAACTAACTAATGTTAAAAAAAAAAAAAAAGAAAAGCAATATTTTTAAAAGACAAACAGAGATATTCACAGATGCCAGAAAGTGTTTCCAGCAGAAGCCTATATTTAAGGCAAAGGTTCAATCTCTCAACAGTTATTCTGCTCTGAACCGACTCAAGGGAAAAAAGAAAACCTCTGAGTGTTAAGGCCACATTTTTGCACTTCCTTCTGTGTAGGGACCAATAATGAGAGTCTGGCAGCATTCATGTAGGTAAACTATAAGAGGTCCTTGTGTTTTCCTCTTTCCTTCTACAAAGCAATTATCATGATAAATGACCAAGGACATAGCAGAAACTTAAATGTCATCTCTAATTTTGAGAGTGGAAAGACAGAACTTTGTTTGACAAAATGTGGTGCCTACATTTTTTTTTTCTTTTTTTCCAGTGTGAGACTTGCTCTTCATCAAAGATCTTCTTCCTCCCTTTTGCTCTCTAGCTATGGAGTTTACCAAATTATTATTTACTTCATCAAATGCCCCGCTGTACAAAGTCACTCTTAAATTTTTCACTGTAGTTAAATGAATACACATATGGGAATGACCTCCTTCATGGCTCTTTCTCTTCTCATCATATCTCTAGTAATAACCGCCAATTTTCTTTTTCTCTGCAATTAGCCTACCAGATCCACTATGATATGGGATGACTGGACCTGTGATAAGGTAGCATGAGGTTATCTGCCTCTCGTACCATGAAGAAGTACCACCATGCATTTCCCCTGATGCACCACATCAGCTTCCCATTTTCTCCCTACAATTACCCCTGTTTCAAAGCTTTCTAGACTTTATTGCTATGATGGTTTAAAGCATCCATGTACTCAGTCATAATATGTTCATAATCAACTTAAACTCATTAGATCTCATTCCAGCTGCATGCTTTGGCTTAAACATGATTTTTGTTCTCATGTCTGTCTGATGGGCCAATATTCATATTCATTCTGTCTGTGTTTTACTAGGCTGAAACATACCACACTTGTTTTATCCCAAGTTGTGGGACAATCTCTATTCATATGGTGTATCTCCACTTGCACGTAGATGAGTTTGAATTCACCTTTCTTACTACTGAATTTTTAAAATTTTTGTATCTGAGGTCTAACCAGGGCCTTGCACAGGGCTCTTTTTTTTTTTTTAAGTGTCTCCAGATTGGTGGTGCATATTCATTACCCCTGCTTCTGCTGATGGTGAAATATTTCCGTTTCTAGTACATGAAATTATGCTTTCTTCTCTTCAAAAACATAAGAAGGAGCAAGTTGATTTTAATTTTGAGGAAAAGAGCTGCATGGCCTTTCCTGCCAGGTCACAAAGTGAGCATACTGGAATTTACCAAGTCTTACCAAGACAACGAGAGGAATTTAATACATGTGACAAGCAAGCCACTGAAATACTAATGTAACAACTTGAATGATATTCCTAGGGAAAGTTCAGTGGGAAAGGATAAAGTGTTGCCGTAACTTAACAACAAACTTCAATAAAAAGTCTGCTAATAATATCAATTAGAAAGTTCATAAAAATTTGAAAGAAATCCGAGAGATAGGAAGATCATCTGCTTTATTTTTCAAAGTCTTGTCTTGATCAGCTTCAGAAGACTTTATGAATTTTCTGAATGCTGACATAAGAAACAGGAGAGAAACCAAGATGTACACCCTGAAAACAACACCACAGTAAAAAGTTATACTATTGTCTTTAAAGAGGGATTTCTGAAAATGTGCTTCGGTAGCAATGCACAGATCCAGGGTGTTCAAGTGACTCGTTTTTCACCTTTAGTTTGGATGATATGTATCAAATTAAACAGTAAAGCACTTCAGACTCCAGACTAGGTGTTTGTGACTTTTGTGAGATTGCTAAAAAAATCCCCTTTTAAAGACAAAGTACCTATGCTTTTCTTCATATTTTCTGTCTGCTCTGGAAGGAATAAGTCAGATTGAAAGGTAATGCTTCTTACACCTTTCATATATATATATATAAATGCTTTCCTGTAGCCAGTTATCTGTTATTTCTCTGGTAACCCAATGGAAAAAACCCCTAAGAAAATAATAAGTGACTGAACTTTTTGAAGTGCATTAGAAAACTAGTATGTTGTTGACCATCACCTGTAATCTATTGCACATACTCTAAATGTAGTCAAAACATCTATAATTCAAAGCTGAATAGAGTTGTGGGTTGTTTTTTCCTTCCCCCCCCCCCAGAAATAACCTTCAGACAAAAAGCATGTAACAGAATTGTTCAACCACTTAAATAGCTGCTCAATTTTTCTGCTAGAAGGAATAAAAACACTGTCATGATAAAAGGAAGCTTTGAAAGCCAGGCAGTAACTGGCTTCCAGCTTTGGTCATAACAAGAAAAATAGTGTAACAGCGGGAAAAAACAAGATTCATTGTCACACCTAGCTACATCATTCTGTGCAAGCTTAAAAGTAGAGATGCTATGCATTTTAAATATACAAAATACCTGCATGGACCTCCAGTTTTATTGTCTTGTAGTATTTTTCAGATTAACAAAAACACAAAAGGAGAGAAGTAATCACACAGTTCTTCTTAGGCTTCCCACCCTGCTGTACTACTTCTTGCTGTTTGTCTCAGGTTATATGCAATATTCCCATAAAGGTGACTCAAAGGGAAGTATATATTCTACCCTTGAAGTGAGTCTGAGATATTTATTTATTGATTGATTTCTAAAATGCACTTATGTAACAAATTCTGAGAGAATGGTTAGCGATTAAAATATAAATAGATACTTGTGATTACGCACATCTCAGTATCACTTTGGCAATCACTTAGGTTAGTATGCTCCAAAGGTCAACAAATTCAAGCTGTGGTGCTGGATGGTATAGCACAGGTTAAACAGCTGCAGACTGTCTTCAGATGCAGCCTTCTTAGAACTTGGCTACTCAAGTTTTACCCACTTTGAGGGTTGGTGTTGGTTTCCAGTAAGAATTATCTATGGTTTTGAGAGAAGGTGTGATGGGGAGGAATATTATGAATGGGTCTGTTGCTTCTGGAAATGCAGAAGCATGCGTGAATATGCTAAGTATCTTATGTCTTAGTCATACAAACACAGGGAAGAGAGACAAGGGGAACATCATTCCTGAAAAATCTTCCACGACGCAGTAGGGCAGTGAGCAGGGGTGAAGAAACAAGAGACACTGAACTATGGGAAGGTGAATATAATTGCATCTGAACCAGTGGGAAAAAAAAAGTCATGCGACACCTTCTAGACCTTTCTTCACCACAGAATATTAATATTTAGAATTTTATTTTCAATAGGAAAATTTATCTCAGCTCATACTAACTCAACAACTGATGCAAATCAGATGTAAGGGCAACCGTCCAGGCTTGATGCATTCTCCATCCGGTTCAGCTGAATTTGGCCACTACCTTATAAAGGCTATCTAAGATTCAGGGGGGTTAAACAGTCATGATTTTGAAAACAGTTTGGATGAGTTATGATTTGAGAGTAGCCTTTACCTTGAGCTCCATTTGTTTTCATTGGCCTGTATTAGATGCTCTGCTACAGATTTACAGATTCTGATGCTTCCCTCCCATGGTGTGATAAATGAGCCTCACAGCTTATAACTTAGCTGTTTTGCCCGGATGGCAAAAAATCCACTATTAAAAAAATAAAAAAAGACAGGGAATCAGCAGGTCATGGAAAAAAAAAAAAAAGACTACAGAATAAACCGAGTCAGGACATCCCCAAAACATGCTTGCCTTGGCTCATTCAGAGTATGAGGCTGCCCTTCTATGGTGGAGAGTTCCTGCTAATACTGCCTGTGAGAGGCACAGTCCCATATGCCTGTCTCCCTCCATGTTCCCTGTAGTTTTTAGAGGTGCAAAGTGCATCCTGATGGCAAAGTTCTGCACATAAAATAAATTCATATCACTATTTTTAGGATGTAATTAGGAACATACACTTACTTACAAACTAGGGGCAAAAAGTGTGTTCATCACAAACTTTACACAGTAAAAAAAAAAAGATAAAAAATCTCAGACTGGCACATAAAATTTTGTCTATAAGCAAGACAGCACTGACTGCCATGGGATTAATTATTCATATATTTTATCTCATTCAGGGCATTTCAGAAAGTCCATTATACTATATTTTCTGTATAGTCAGTAAATTTTGTAGCTCTTAAAACCCGTGAAATGAAAAATAGGCTTGAAAAGCCATAACACTATCAATACATTAATATTTATGTAGCTCTTTTCATGACAAACATTCCAAAGTGGTCTCCAGTAAAAGAAAATGAAATAAAGCATGAACAGAATGCAGATGACTGTAAGTCAAAAGGTCACTGAAAAAGACAAATCAAATGAATCTGTTTGGCCAAGGGATTGACCAAATTCACACAGTTAACTCTTGGAAATCTTGTGGTTTTTCTAAAGCCAAGTTTTAGGAATAATCTCTCAAGAATCAGAAGATAATCAAAATAATAATAAAAAATGAGGGGGACAAATTGAGGCCATTTCAGTACAGACAAATAAGAAGGTGTTATTTCAAGTAAACACTGAGTGTACAGAACATTTCTTTCCCCTGGCCATTTATATAACTGATACAGCTGACAAAAATGCAGTTATTGAAACTTAAAAAAATATATTAGGGTAAGTATTATTTTATTCACACATCACAGCACCAAATCATTGATATGAATTATGTTAATTCCTTTGCCATGATGTAGTCATTCATGAGTGAAAAATAAATGTAGAGGACAAATGCTCTCTAATGCATAACTACTGTTTCGATTAATAGTAGCATGTCTTCAGCTAATTTTTATCCATTTTTTTTTTAAAAGGATTGTATTTCATTGTAAAAATATCCTTTAGATTTGATGAGTTTCCTCACTGCCTCATAAAGCTTATGTTTAAAGCGAAGAAACAAACTTGGGAGCATAAGTGAGCACAAGAAAATTGAATGTGTTTCATTAGATGAGATTAGAAGAATCAGCTGGTTTTCCCAGCTTGGCAATACTGTGTGACAGAGGGTTAGGTGTGAGGCTGAATCTTCATAGTATATAAAAACTTCAAGAGCAAATTCTGGGGTTTCTGTGGCTACTAGAGGGTTGTACATGGCTTTTAGAAGATAGTTGCAGCAAAGATCATAAAAAAAGAGATGCACCTATGAAATGATTTGGTGTATTATTTGTACTCATTAGAAGCCAAAGAAAGCTCTGTTTTCTAATGGAATTAGTAGAATAGCAAGAGAAAGAAAATCAGGTTAATGTTTACGGCTTTGTGCGCTTTTTTTTTGGGAAAAAAAAAAAAAGAAAACTTACAGAGTTGTCTACTGTATTCAGTTACTGGCAGGCATCACATTTTCTACTTTTAACCGGTACACAAACATTCCATTTTTCTATAAGTGTCTGTTTTTCATATTGAACTCTCTTAGTAATATAACTCCATTTTGTTTGAGTGGTTAGTAGATTTATTCAGTAAGTTCACAAAGTCCCACTGAAATTCACAGGGGAACAGGAGTCATTCACTTTAATTGAGAATGTTTTAATGGTTCTTTAGCTCCACATGAGCTCACACTAGTTTTCAAGTCTGCATGTCGTGCCAATATTGACTTTATAACTATAACAAGCCAGTCAGAACTAAAACTAAATGTAAGCTTATTTGAACTACAGACTCATCTTTCACAGCCATAGTCATCTTTTTCCAGCCACCTGTGCCAATGTGTCTTTCCATCCTGCAGCGTTTCTTAAAGAAAACACTATAGGGTTTAGCCCTGAAGCATTTTAGAAACACTCTAATTTTGGTAAAAGTTGTAAGTATTTTCACACAGTGTTATCAGGACATCTTGAATTTACAAACAAGATCTACAGAAGATGTGGAATGTAAAGGACTATTTGGTATACTAGAATGTTAGTTTATGTCCCAGCCGTACTATAGAACATATGCTGAATATTTGCTGTACTATACATTGTTTATTGGTTACCCTCAGATCTGATGAGATTCAAGGGACTGAACGCTTTGGTTAACCAAGGTTACTCAGACAGGAAACAACTAGAGACAGAACTTGCTTCTTTCCATAAACACAAAACATCATCTGTTTTAGAGGTCAGTAATTTAAAAAAAAAAAATTGTCTATACACATATTATTAAAAAAACCCAAACAGCTAATGTTTTCTAAATAAATTTCAAATTCTATGTGTTCTTTGGTGGTCAAAAGTTCCATCTGAGGAGCTTTGCCTTCATGCAAACACTATGAAAGCTCCGCTGTACACTGTGCAACAGCAACAACATAAGGGAACAGGTCTCATCAATATTACAGTCTCTGGGGGCAAGAGGAAAGCATGGAGAAAAATGAGGAAACTACCTCATTTTAGCACTTCAGAAAGATCTGTATCCCTATTCACTACCCATTTTAGTTGCACTTTATGAGAACAATGCAAGATCTGAACTTTTTGTTGTTGTTACGAATGGAAAGTATGAAAATTGCACCCACTAAAATTAAGAAAAAGACAAAACAAAAATCCAGTGGTGCAAGATGTTTGCCAAGGTTTAGAGTCCTGAAAGCTTCTTCTCATATGAACTATATCTACACATTTTTATCTATATCTAGATGTGAAAACAGGTGCATCTTTATGAAAAATTTTGCTTAGGGATGTTGATTTTAAAAGTGCCTCATTTTTTGGAAGGTAATATGTTTGAGAACAGGAGAAAAAGTGTGGGAGTTTCTGATCCCCAGAGTGGACTGAGTCAGCAACATGACCTCTATTAACTCCCTCCAGCATCCACAGAATGAGGCAGGCACTTCAGACTGGTTTCCCTATGTGCTGAATGGGAAAACGCAACAGATTACCTAATAAAAAACCTAAACATAAAAATGTGTCTGTAATTCCATTAGTTTTCCAAGCTTCAGGTACCTACCAAAAGATTGCATATAACTCCTCTATCTGTTCAGGATCTAGAACTTCTAAGATTTTTCACTTGGAAGGGAGAATATATTTCTTTTCAATAATGAATTAAATGATGATATGGTTCCTACATTTCAGGTAGTAACATCAGGGCCTGAGCATGTATCCAGGCAGTTTTTTAATCCGAGGCTGATGGAGTTCAAACCCACGTTCTTTTGAAAGAATCCCTTATCCAGAACTTGTAGACTAGCTTGAAAGGAGGGTGGAGAAAGTCTTCTCTAGTCCTATGTCAGTGTAGTAGCAAGGAATGTAAAGTTAATTCAGTCAGAATGGAAGCACAAGAACAAATGGCTGTGCAAACCGAATTTAGAGCATTCTCTGGGGAAAAAAAAAAGAAAAACCAGGAGTATATCTTAACCAGTGTCTGCTCCTGAGGTGGTTTGGGGAGTTTTTTACTCAGTGATTTTCTAACTTAAAATTAAAAAATAGTCCTGGAGCAGGAACTGCAATGCAATAAAAGTTTACAAGTCCTAGAACAAGAACTGCAATACATGGATAGTCATTTGTTTTCTCCTTGTTTACCCAAACAGATTGCAATTTCTCTTCTGTAATCAGTTTTCTTAGAAGTGCTATTCCAGAAGAGCCATTTAATGGTAGTATCTGGCAGCAGTAACAGCTGTGTGTGGTGTGACCCAGGTGGACAATCTGCTCAGCCTGGGGGCAGAGCTGCAAGAGGAAGTTGAAAGGTTAAGGAATATCAGGGAGACTGAGGAGACTGAGCAAGAGATAGACTGGTGGACCCAAGCTCTACCCTCCCTGAGACAGAAGCGGGAGCACACACCAGAAAATACCCAAATTCCAGGGAACCCTGTATCCTCCCCCCACCAGGCTGACAGCAGCAGCCTAAATGAAAGAATAGGGGCAAGTCCACACTCGGGGTGGCAGGTGAACTCCCTCCTTGTCCACCTTGCCCATCCAGGTGCCTCTGTACACAGGTATGAGGCTCTGGATGTCAAAGCCTATGGGTAAGAAATAGAGAATGAGGCAATAAAGGGAACCTTGTGGTTTCTACAGACCACCTGATCAAGGGGAGCCTATTGATGAAGCCTTCTTACTCCAAGTACAGGAGACATTGGACTTGCAGGCTCTCATTCTGCTGGGGGACTTCAACCACCCCAACATCTGCTGGAAAACTAGCACAGCGAGCTGCAGGCAATCCAGGAGACTCTGGAGTGCATCGAGGATAACTTCTTAAGACAAGTAATAGACAGCCCCACCAGAGGGTATGTGATACTCGACCCGATTTCAACCAATGCAAGTGAGCTCTCTGGTAATGCCAAGGTTGGAGGCAGACTGGGCTGCAATGACCACTCACTGGTGGAGTTCACAGTCCTAAGGGATATGACTCAGACAAAGAGTAAAGTCATGATCCTGAATTTTAGGAAAGCAACATTCCAGCTCTTCAAGGAGTTAGTCAACAGGACACCCTGGGGAGTTACCCTGAGGGAGAAGGGAGCGGAGCAGAGCTGAGCTGGCGGATCTTTATGGGTCTTTCCATAAAGTGCAAGAGCTGTCAAACCCCAGGAGTAAGAAATCAGGCAAGGAAGGAAAAACACCAGAATGGCTGGATTGAGACTTATTGGTCAAACTAAAGGGCAAGAAGGAACCGCACAGGCAGTGGAAGAAAGGACTGGTATCCTGGGAAGAATATAGGGACACTGCCTGGTTGTGTAGGGATGGGGTCATGAAGAACAAGGCGCATCTGGAACTGAACTTGGCAAGGGATGAAAAGAATAATAACAAGGGCTTCTACAGGTATGTCAGCCAGAAAAGAAACGTCAAAGAAAGTGTAACCGCCCTGACGAACGTGACTGGCAAGCTGATAACAACAGATGAGGAGAAGGCTGCTGTACTCCACAACTTGTTTACCTCAGTCTTCACTGATAACCTCCCTTCTCACTCCTCCCAAGTGGATGGAACACAAAACAGGGACCAGGGAGACAAAATCCCTCCCACAGAAAGAGAGGATCAGGTTTGTGACCACCTGAGGAACCTGAACATAGATAAGTCTGTGGGAGCTGATGAGATGCATCCCAGAGTCCTGAGGGAATTGGTTAATGGAGTTGCCAGGAGACTTGAAAAAACCTCGCAGTCAGGTGAAGTCCTGGTGACTGGAAAAAGGGAAACATCACACCCATGTTCAAAAAGGGAAGAAAGGAAGGCTCTGGGAGCTCGCGACCTGTTAGCCTCACCTCTGTGCCTGGGAAGATCATGGAACAGATCCTCCTAGAGGCTCTACTAATGCACATGGAACACAAGAAGGTGATTCAAGTGAGCCATCATGGCTTCCCCGAGGGCAAATCCTGCCTCACCTACCTACTGACCTTCTATGATGAAGTGAACTACGTCAGTGGGCAGGGGAAGAGCCACGGATGTCATTTCTCTGCACTTCTGTAAAGTCTTTGACACGGTACCACACAACATTCTTCTCTCCAAATTGGAGAGATAGGGATTTGGTGGCTGGACTGTTTGTTGGATGAGGAATTGTTTTGATGGTCGCATCCAGAGAGTAGTGGTCCATGGGTGGATGTCCAGATGGAGATTGGTGGCAAGCGCTGTCCCCCAGGGTTCCGTACTGGGACCAGTGTCGTTTAACATCTTTATCAGTGACATAGACAGCAGGATCAGGTGCACCCTCAGAAAGTTGGCAGATGATACCAAGCTGAGCGATGCTGAGGGATGGGATGCCACGCAGAGAGACCTGGACGAGCTGGAGAAGTGGGCCCATGTGAGCTTCCAGAGGTTCAACAAGGCCAAGAGCAAGGTCTGGCACCTGGGCCAGGGCAGTCCTTGGTACCAATAGAGTCTAGGGGATGAAGGGATTGAGAACAGCCCTGTGGAGAAGGTCTTGGGAGTACTGGTGAATGACAGGCTGGATGTGAGCTGGCAATGTGCTCTCACAACATGGAAAGCCAATCATATCCTGGGCTGCATCAAAAGGAGGGTGGCCAGCATGTTGAGGGAGGTGACCCTGCCATTCTACTCCACTTTGGTGAGACCTCACCTGGAGTACTGCATCCAGCTCTGGAGTCCTCAGCTCAAGAAAGACATGGACCTATTGGAGCAGGTCCGGAGCAGGTACACAAAAATGATCAGAGGACTGGAGCACCTCTGCTATTAGGACAGGCTGAGAGAGTTGAGGTTGTTCAGCCTGGAGAAGAGAAGGCTCTGGGGAGACCTCATTGCAGCCTTCCAGTATTTAAAGGAGACCTCTTAGAAAGAATGGGGATAATGTTTTTAGCAGGGCCTGTTGCAACAGGACAAGAGGTGATGACTTTAAAACAAAAGAGAGCAGATTTAGACTAGATATAAGAAAGAATTTTTTTTACAATGAGGTTGGTGAGACACTGGCATGGGTTGCCTAGAGAGGTGGTGGATGCCCCATCCCTGGAGACATTCAATGTCAGGTTATATGGGTCTCTGGACAACCTGATCTAGTTGAAGATGTTCTTGCAAACTGAAAGGGGGGTTAGACTTTGAAGGTCCCTTCCAAATCAAAGCATTCTTTGATTCTATGATAAGTAATACGGCAGAGTCTGAAAAGAACTACTTAGCACATGTTTTAATATTAAATGCATACTCTGAACCAGAATCAGGCTAAATGAGCATGTGGATTTAGGGGATCGGATGTTTCTGCTTGGGAAAAGAGCTTACCATTTACTCAGCAAACATTTCTTAGAGTGATTGAGCCCCTCTGCTGTGCCATACTTCTGTAGGGGCATTGGTCTGCCAATTACTCTAGGCTATGTATGTTATTCTATATTTTAATGAGCACTTCTTTTCAACAGCAGACTAAAACTTATCCTCAAGGCCAAAAAATGGGTTACCTGCCATATTGTGCAGTCACATCCTCTTAACAGTGTGATGACCTTGCAAGTGCATTGGCTAGTGGTTAGTGGAAACTAATGAAGACTCCTCACTTCATGTGGACAAATGAATTCAGCCATATTCAAACTGCATGCAAGTATTCAAAATTTGTGAATAGAAGAAGAGATCATTCATCCCTCTTACTCCTTGGTTTATCAAGGCTCAGCTATCTGACAGTTGAGAATTGCAGGCTACAGCTTTTCATAAAAGTTCTCCCACATTTGCTGTGGGAACAGACTCATACAGGAGGAAACTGATGGACTCCAAACCTGGCTCTGCAGAAATTAAAGAAAACAAAGCAGATGGTATTTCTTTTGGTAAATGGTGTTTCTGGGAAGTATTGAAAAAAGTATGCTTAATTTACCAAGAAACAGAATGGGAAGCCCCTTCCCTCTTTGGAAACACCTGCATAGTTGTACAGCATCATCTGGAATTTATCTTTTACATATTGAAATTCTGAATACATTGAGAACATGAACAGCTTTTAATATTGTATATATCAACTCCATGTGGGAAATAAAAATGAAAAAGAGATATAACATGTATAATTCACATAAAAATATCCAGGGTATCCACCCAGTGTTCCAAGTCGAGGGGCATGAATTGCAGAATTATTATTAAAAGTTTGGTAGAATAATCTAACGTTTAGGATCTGGAGACTCCCTGCTTACCAATTAATAAGCTATACTTTAATGATTGCTCTAGCAGCATCAGACCATACTCAGTGAGATACTGACTTATATAATTCTGCTCCTAGCATGAAGCCTGAGCACGTTTGCAAGGATTAGAGGAGGACAGAGCCTGAGTTCTTTCTAATAGTCAGGGCCATTCACTCTCAATTTCTTGTCTGTATCCTACATTCCTCATTCCAAATCTGAATACATAAGGAATGGGTGTGTTCTGCTTCAATAATATGAATATCTGAATGTAAGAGGAAATAACCTGGTGCGAAAAGTGTATGTTAATAGTGTTACATGGACAGCTTTCAGTGGACAGATTTCCAGGAGGTCACGCTATCTGATTTGATGATCTCTAGCTTTTAACTTTGTAAAATAGACATAAACTCTTAACATTGAAAGAATGAGCCTTTTAAGTTCCTCAGCTTGTGTTTCTCTGCTCTGAAATCAATTTCCAAACTTCATTACATTCAGTGGATGCTGGACTGGGACTTTAATTTTAGTGGTTAAACCTGCTGCTTCAGAGTGAACATTTACGTTCATATCTGCTAAAAATTATTAAGTTCTCTGTAAAGAACAGAAATGTGCTCCTTTTATGATTAGGCAGATTCATAAAGATACTTATTAAAGGAGGATCTCTTTTAGTGGGAAAAAGCAGACAAGTCTGCTCAACAATGTATATATTGTAGATAAAACTATTTAAACTCATTTTTGGACTAAATATTTTGTGCTTCCCTCCAACTAACTGCTCTAGGGATGAAAGGCACCATTATATCATTATTGTCTAGTCCCCTTTATCTTTTAATGTACACGTTCCCACTCTCTTTGCTCATAGACTTAAACCAAAAACAAATAGGAACCAAAACCCAGAACTGTACAAACAACACATATTTTTCAACATGGTGTATCGCTTATACTAGATTCCTTTTAATTTCTTTTTTTTTTTCAAACAAAAGGCCCTCTTCTTGTAGTGCAAGTAGCTGTTGTGAAATGAGTCCAAATCTCCAGAGGAACCTTTTTCAAAAGTCCTTGAAAAAGCCTTTATAATTTCCCTTGGCTATTGATCTACATCCTTCTACTGACTTAAGACTAATACATATTAGCAGAACATGAAAGAGATTTTTGAAAGTGTAGGTGCAAAATGTTTAACATAACCTTGAGTTTTATTGCACAAGACTCCTAGTTCTGGGGGAAAACATGTTTTCATGTATAAGTGATCCCAAAGCCCCCCTTTTTCCACTTGCCATAAAAAATGCAGGGGGAAAGAACGCTTTCAAAAGTCCCTGTGGCAGAATAAACTAGAGCTGAACCTTCACGTGATTATTCCAGAGTGAGCCATTTAAGCATGGGACTGCTTCATAAACTTCAGGGACTTCATTTGCATGTGAATATTGATTCTTTTCACACAAACAGTTCATCCTTTTATGTTGCTTTTGCATGAATTTGCCCTCCAGAGAATTGATTTTTTTTTTTTTTCCCATGCTTCAGCCGGGTGTTTCTGCTGCCCCAGTCAAAAACACTTCTCCTTGATGAATCAAATGGAGCAATGAGAATGTGTAGATTACCCCTGGTTCTTCCTCTCAAGCATGAACAACTCACATTTCCTTCCAAGGAAAGAGTGAACATTTGACCTCTCTTTCAAATCATCAGATAAGCAAAAGTGGTTGTATGTGTGTGGGGGTAGAGATATCCATCAAACAATCTAAATTACCAAAAGTAGTTAAGGGCAGTATTTCCTAAGTAAATCAGATCTCAAAATACTCCTTGATCATTCAACCAAGGGTTATATTTTGTTTCTCATAATTCATCCTGAGTCTGTGCTTACCAGCTGCAAATAAAACTTAGAGTGTATGAGTTTGACCCTGTAGCCTCTACTCACATGAGTAAGTGCTATGAATTTCCCACAGAAGTCCCCAGAAAAGAGTTTGTCACAGGCCCTGGGATTTCAGCAGTGGACCCAATTTGCATAGGAGTGCTGCATGCATGGTAGAGCAGTCTCGTGTCCTGAAAAGTCAAAGAGTGAGCAGGCAGCCTGGGATCATGCAATCAGAAGACAGTAGACCTTTTTGTCCCTCTTCACCAAAGCTGACTTTATAGTTTTCCATGAACTGTAGACTGATTTTCATAGAAATACTATGCTTTCACATATCTCTACAGTGATATGTTAGTTTCTGTTTTAATATCATAGCAGAACATAAAAATTCTTTCCCCAATCTATCACATCCTTATTTTACTGCAGTGACATGGACCGTATTAGATCACAGTGGTATGGGATGTTGTGATGACACAATAGTAAAGGGCACCATATTACCACACCTGTCACATAGAAAAAAGAAATATAGAAAAATTTCATTGATTACCAAATAGTTCTTTTATCAGAGGACTGGAATTTGGCTGCAGCATATTCTAACTGAGATTAAGTTAAATGTAGGATGCAATGAAAATTAATGATTTCTCTCCTAAGTTATCCATTTATTGCTAATTGCTCACCTGAACATTTTTCATGAAACCCAAAGTTCACAATGTTTAGAGTAATGTAGTAACATTGTTGATACCAGTATCTATAAAATAAGTAAGAACAGCCTGGAAAAAGACTTGTTCTGAGCTTCTAAATCAGCTGATACTGAAGAATAGTTTGGCATAATAACAAAGACTCTCAACTTCAGATTTCTAGAGGAAAATATAGCTAATGTCCTATGGAAAATTCTCAGGCTGTTCATATCGGTTTTATTTTGGGGAACAGATAAAGCCTTGTACAACTGTAAAAAGTATGATGAAGAACAGCTATTAATAGTTAGCAGTTGACAGGAAAAGACATTTTGTTTCACTGCTTCTGACCTTTAACAAGCACTTAAACAACCTGTGTTCGACTATGTTTTGCTAAAGAATTTTTTATTACGCATGAGTGAAGTCTAGGAAAAAATACCTTTCTTAGCCCTGTAGAGGACTTGTTCGTAAATAAATTGCTAATAAATTCCATCATATGATAAGGATATAGTAAAATACTCTGACTTCCCTATCACTTGACTGCTTTCTATAATAAGGTTACTTACCTTTTCATGTCAGCTTATATGGACGTTTCTCTTGATACGGTTATGTAAGATATACTTGCTTTTCAGGGACATATGGAACATACATGTGTGTGACTGAATCAGGTTCAGTTCAAGCAGCAATATGGCCTTAATAAATGCTAATACAATAGCATTTACAATTAATATATTCAACAGTCCTTTCTACCTATCAAGCTCACTTACTTTTTTTTTTTTTTTTTGGCAGTTTTAATGTTTACAGTATCACAGACTGACATTTACCTGACAACTTCTGTATCTCTTCCAAATGGCTTTCCTTATTTTCTACTGACATTTCAACTATTGATTTGAAATTCTGTCAAAATATTGAATTACTAATTGCTTCAAAATTTCCAGTAAACCTTAGGCGTAACTGAAAGGTATAGCTATGCTTTCTTTAAGAATAGGTTTTTTTTAAAAAATATTACTGGCTTTCATAATTAAGCAGACTGGAATGGGCCCAGCAAAAGGCTGTATTTCTATTGCAAAACCTTCCTAGTGCCAACCCTTCATTAAAAGACAGAAAGAAAAAAAAAGATAAATCTCTATATAGTCCAAATTATCTGGGTTGGAATTTTAATTGTGCCTGGGGATTAAGAAATCTCAGACTAAGCCCTCAAGAGTTTGTGAACAGTTTCACAGCTTGAAAACTGTCATCCTGAGTGGTGCATAAATTCACTTCTATCAACCAAGTGCTCCCCACTGTCTGTAAAGGCTAATTTGGAGTCTATAAACCTGGGCCTATTACGGACATCAGTAAGATTTAGAAGTGACTCCTACTCATGCATATAGGATGCAAGCGAAATCCAGAGGATATTTTGGTCTGAACAGTGTGCAATGAGGGACAACAGGTAAGGCTGTATTCCCACAGCATTTGTTGTAGATAACAGTGAGGGTCATCTGAGTAGTTGTTAAATTTAGCAGTTTTGATGGATTGTATTGTGATTTTTGGCATTTTAAATGCCAGAGCCCAGGTCACGAGAACATAGTTGAGAATAGGTAATTTTCTGTCAACATTGCTATCTGGAACTCTGACACAAGAGACAATGATTTTTCTTTGTGCCTTTCTCAATACTTTCATGACATTTGAAAAGGAGGAGAATATCATGGTGCAAAAGCTGGACAGTAACAAGACGAATGTCATCTTTTCCAAATCAAATACCTTCGAGTAGAGAAAGCCAATTTCAGAAAACTGAGTTACTTCATCCAGCATCAGAACACTGGGAAGTCTTGCAGTTTTCAGGGAGTTTAGCATTAAAAAGAGATGTCCTAAAGGCTCCTAGTAGCACTGTATTTGTGGGAGGAGCAGAGGAATTTCCACAATAAATCAAATAAATGGTCTGAACAGTCTCATGATATTGGTTGTGGTCAGCGACAGCTCAATTTTCTGCTTTCTAGATAGGTTCTTCATAGGGCAAGAAGTACAGGCCTCTTCCACCACTCACACAGGTCAAGGAAATCCAACCATTTCTGTACTCTCTCATTAATCAGGATCATATCCATTATCATGATAATATCTATTATTCGACTTCATGTTGTATCTCTGGCTGACTGAGCACCGAGCAGGTAAAGGGAGTGGGAAGATGAGAAGCCAGAGCTGCCAGAGGAGTACTAGCACACTTTTCATCTTGGCTTAACGCAACACCTGCAGTGCTACTGGCATTTCGCTGGTGAAGTTGAATGAGCTGTAGGGTTGAGTAGACTTTTGTTTGTATACCCCAGGAGTGACTTACACAAACATGAACCTCAGTAATATACTAGCACTTTTGCCCTTAACTCTCAATACGCATACACAACTGTTGAGGTCCCAGTTTGCCCCAGACTGGAGAAAAGTGTTTGACTATGAATTGTCTTCTTTTTCCCCCCTTTCATTAGTGTCAGTCTGTAGATTTCAAAGTGTATTTCAGTTCCAAAAGTGTTAGCAGACCTGGAGATAATATGTGCATTCCTGAAAGATTTATATTAACTCTCGAGGTAAAATGACTGCAATTTTCTTCCATTTTTAATAGTTTTGTCCCACCAAATGCAAGATGATTCCTTCTCCTTTGCCTGTGCTTTCTCTCGGCCCATTCAGGACTTGAAAATTAAAGTCTTCATGTCTGCTGTTTATGATTTTAATGTTATTAGGAAATAAAGACTTTTTGCAAAACCTGCATTCTGGCAGAGAAGCCAAGCAATTGACATGTTGACAATAAATGCAGAATATGATTGCAAATAGGAAAAATCATATTAATTTCCTTCCATATTGGTATTCAGGAACTGTTCTTCCTACATTTACTGGAGAGAATTACATTTACCTGAATCTAATACTCTATCTCTTTTTTTCCTAAGTGTGCTGCAGCTAGAATTGCTCAAAGAGGAAAAAACAAGTAATTGAGAAAAATGCATACAGACATATATATCCATGTTTTAATTGAACTTAATCCTTTTGCTTTGTGGTTCATATTCTGATTGGTTTCACATCAGAGTATAAAGTATAAATTTGTGCTGCATCTGCTCTGATACTTAAAAAATAACAGCTTACACATATTAGTTCTTTTAACCCATTCATGTTTAAATCATTACATTATATATTCTCCGGGGTTTTTTCTGCCCTCTAACACTACTCACTTTCTATTTGTTCAATCTTTTGTTTTTCTGAGGATCACCACTGAAGGTAGACAGAGTATAGCAGCTTCCTGGCACTGCCCTGTTCTCTATTCTTCTTCCACAAGGCAGTATTAAAAGAAAATTGAGACAGGACATCATAAAGATGAGAAATTCAGACACCATACGTCCCTGCAGCAGTTAGGCACAACAGGATGTTGTCTGAGACAACTTCAGAGAGAGCATCCTACTGTGCCTCAGTTCTGGAGGACAGAGGTAATGTTTCACCCTCACCTATAAACTACCTGCTGCTTACACTTTTTTGTCACCGTTTCGTAATTAGTTAGTACACCTTCTCAATGGAATATTGACAGTGCTTTTGAAAGAACCTCTACAATATTTTTAATGCAAGGGCAACCATTTAAATTCTGAAGAAAGAAAAAAAAAAACCAAACCAAATGCTGACTTGAAATATAGTCTGAACAGGAATAATTAGTTCATTAAAAATCTAAATTTGCCAACTGAAAAATAAATGGCCATTGAAGAAAAGACATATCAAGAGTTGGTATTACACAAATATCCCTTCAAATACCTTTGTCAGTGATCAGTCACTGAAGAATGGATGCTTTTACTCTTTGACAACTGCTAACATTTATTTTATTATTGCTGTTAGGAAGATGGAGTTAAGGAGAAATACCTATGCTGCATTACAATTGGTGCAATCGATTTCATGTCTTTCTTCAACAATGTCTGACATATGATCTGTCAAGAGAAGGAAATATCCTTTCTTTAACTGTCATATGTATTGTTCTAATAGTCCTTCATTAATGGTCATTAGGAGAAATCTTATGCCATGTCAAGATTCTGCATATTTTTTCAATCTTTATTATTATCATTATTATTACATGTAACAAAGTTTTTAAATCCTTTCTAAAGTACATGCCCTCATGTACTTCTGAAATTGTGACTCTAATCACTTAAACATGCATATACATTTCCTTGTGGTGAATAGAAATATAAGAATAACCTTATTAAACAAGAGTAATTCAGTCTAGTCCAATTTAGTCCAACCTAGTATATCTAGTCCAATATCTTGTCTCCACTGGTGACGTTTGCCCCATTTCAAGTATGTTAATTTCATCATATAATCTCTTTATTTCAGAAAAACGTAGGCAACAGAAAATGGTTTTATTGCTGTGGAGGTTTTTTTGTAGGAAAACAATGAACATCTGGTCACCAAATTTATCGATTGGTAAATAATCGAGTTTCAAGAAATATTTTTATTTTAATTCTGTAATTATAGGAATTGAGAACAAGTTCAATTAAAAATAATTTATAATATCTGTTTCAGTTTAGTTTTGTGAAGGTGTTCTTCTTTGAATTCCACTCCCCTTTTTTAGACCAGGAAAAACATTAGTCTGAAATACCAAGTTTCCGTCCAAAGGAACATTTTAGAATGCCCATATAATAACCCAGAACGAAATACTTAACAATGGAAATCCTGTCAAAGCAAGAAGTACATTGAGTCAGAGAAGCAAACACTATAACATCTGGACTTTCATAAAAATGTATCATAGGGTCAAAACTGAACTGAAGGTAACTGGCTGGTGCCTATATTGTGACACAGAAGTAATACATACATCACAGCTGCTGACAAAGCTTCCTCTGAAGTTATTAAACCCCACGAGCATGCTGGCAGTTCTGCTGAATATCGACTGCTGCCCTCAACCCTTGGTCTGTCCCAAATTATCAAATCTCTGGTATCAGAATTCCATGTATCTGTACATATACACGGACGACTCAGTCAAAAACAACTGCATGGTTTGTGTCATGTAGCATCTTTCAACCTGCTCAGGAAAATGTTAGTAGATGTATCTTCAACTTAATTTGGGCCTATTTTTTTTTGTGGTACCCTGAAACCCTTATACCCTTTACACCAAATACATATAGGATAATTGGCATTATTCTAAACTAACACTAAAAATAAATTCTTAAAAATTGAAGAAATGTTCCTCTTAAAGGACTATGCAGGAAACACCAGCATGGTGAATAATTACTATCTTTATAATCATCCATATCATCAAGTTCTATAAAATTCCCAGAACACAAATTTCACCCTAAAAGACTAATATGTTTGCAGTTGGTGAGATATAGTTTAAGAACTTCTCTGTAAAGTCATTATTATGATTCATTCTTTTAATCAGCTGGTGCAAATTGTGTTCAGAACCTTTGAATCTTTTTTTAACAGAAAATTGAGAAAGATATTTATTATCTCCATTTCTATCCTTCACTTTGAAAGTGTGATTTTGAATTACAGACTTCCATGTAATGCAGTGCAACAAATTTCAATGCCTGCAGATACATTAACTCAGAACATGCACCAGAGATTTTCCATGTACAAATTTAGCACCATAATACTTCTCCCTAAGCTGGAAAAGCTTTGAATGTAAAAACTTTAAATTTCTGCAGACAAGGCGAAGTTCTTAGTACTGAACTTATGGAAGGTCATTGAGCTGAGCTTTGTGTTTCCTAAACTCTTTCAACTTTTGGGATAAACCTCCTTTAAATTTCGTCTCAGAGAAGAATGAGATCATGATCAATGGCAAATTCACCATTGTTAACCAAATACCACTGCAATGACGTATTCTAAAATGGATATGCTTAAATACTTGCAGCAAATCTAACATGAGTTATGGTGAATCCCCCAAAAGATAACAAGGCATAAACATTTGCAAATTGTCATATGATTTTAATATTCATTTGCTAGGTAACTTGTGTTAGTGATAAAGTCTTTCTGAGCAGTATCATGTGACACTCAGGTGTTTCAGAAAGCTGATCCAAAGGACTGTGAGGAATAGCAAGACACTCTACCTCCCTCTGAAAAGAGTGTCTTTACGCAGGGCTTTAGGCAGACATCACTTCTTTCAGACCACTGTGTAAGACTCACAGCATGCTTTTATAAAAGTAGCAAGAGGAGACAGTGCTAGGCCTCTTTATTCAGTTATGTTTGCTGGTGGGAGATGATTTGTTTTAGCTTTTGTCTTAATTTTCATATTAATTAGATTAATTAGGGCGTGAGTCATAACATCCAACGTTGGAATCAGATCCAGATTTTTAAAGGATGGCACATAGATCTTTAGATCTGCGAATTATATTCTGGATGCTGCAGCAGGAATGGTCAGATGAAATGCAAACCTGCTTTCTTCTCAGTTAAGGTTTGAGGTTCAGGACTCTAGATTAAATTTTTATCAAAACCATTTCAATATTTATGCTTTTCATTTCCAATGTATCCCATATCCTAGCATCTGAACCTGTGCTTTTCCTTTTGAGAAAAAGGGGAAAATGATGCTGCATCTTATTAATTCAG
This sequence comes from Bucorvus abyssinicus, assembly GCA_009769605.1. Lineage (NCBI taxonomy): Eukaryota > Metazoa > Chordata > Aves > Bucerotiformes > Bucorvidae > Bucorvus > Bucorvus abyssinicus. The sequence goes on from CM020063.1 coordinate 55,042,263, forward strand.
AGTTAATCAGTCAGCAAGAACGCAATGCATCCTTTTTACATATTTGGTTACTCTGCTGTGTGCAGCAGTGTACAGTGCTGTGTACGTGTGGAGTGAAAATAATTGTCAGTATGCCAAACTCCTCTTAGCATGACACATTCTTCATGAGCATGTCACATGGATCTCAAATTCACTTTCAGACACCAGCCTGTGAAATTGTTATTCTCTCCCGTGCAATTAATATGTAAATGTCCATCCATCTACATGGTAGATGATTTTCTAGTGTCAACTAATTTGTTTCACCCAGAAAACGTGAGCTATACATTCAAGTCCAGCCAAGTGCTGTCACTGCTAAAAACCAGAAAAGAAATCTCCATGGTAATCACAATCCATCAGTTTTCCCCCAAGGACTTTAAATAATTAGTTCTGACAAGTTTTTTGACATTTATGTAAGGCACGTACATACTTTGTATACCGGTATATGACTTAAATTACCTTTTTTGTATTGTGTTTTTAGAAATGACTGGCAAAGTACAGAATATATCGTGCCTTCAGCAGGTCCTTCAGGAAATTAAAGTGGGCAGCAAGGTCTGATTTTCCTTGGTCACTATCACAGGACTCTTGCCATTTTGAAAGAATGGTCTTATAATCTTGCTGAGAAAATCCTTTGGAGAGAGGTGCTTTTTATATTTTTAATTTCTGAACAAGCAGATGAGAACAAAATATTTGCAATGGTTTTGAAGCTAGAGCTAAATAGAATAAAATAAGTACAGCCCTGGAAGACCTTCAGGTTCAAAGCTGACAACCTGGCTCATGAGACCAAGCAGTTAGGAAATAAAAGAATTAATTTAAATATTTTTAATTTAATTTTGGCTTTTGTGAATAGCTGAGTTATTCTGGGACTAATAGATACTCCTGCTCAGGACTTCATCCTGGGTTTTTTTTCTGTTCCCATGCCATAGCAAGGAATGGCAAGACACTCAGTTTGAGTCCTGAATAGGTGAGAGCTCAGACTCCATAGCTGAAGCTTTAGTATGCTTAAACAGTAAGATACACAATAGCACTTTCTGGAGCTCAAGAATTAATTAAGGGGTCTATACAAACCTAGCGTCCGATCTAACATTAATAGTATTATGTGCCCCATCTAGATGTGTGTACGCCAGTGATGATTAAATGCTCTCCACCAAAGTCAAAGACTGGTGAATCATCAAAAGTCTCATCATCAGTTGCTCACTCACCAGTCTTGCACACTTTCAAGTCTGCTTTGGAAGAAGAGCTTGGAAACTCTTTTCTGTTTGGTCAGCATGCTGGCTTGTCAGGGTGAAACTCCAGCCTGAAGGCTGACAATATTTCATTCCACGGATTTGTTTGTTTCATTTTAGAGTGAAACCTGCCAGGGAAAAATATTGCTGTGTCTGCAGTACGAAAAAAGTACAATGGGAATGGAGCTCAGCTGTTTTAAATGTTTGTGTGTGCTAGGGTGAGGAGTTTGGTGAGAATTTCATTAAACTCTCTTTAGACTTGAAAGCTCACCAGATTTAAACATTCTCTCTTTAGCTGAGGCTTTCACGGTTTTCAAAGCTTCATTAGTTTTAATCACCCTCTATTGATCTAGTCACACTTCTAGGAAAATCAAACCTGTTAGTCAAACAGAAGTAAATTTTAGCCCTAGTTATGATCCATTCAAATGTTAAATGGCACCATTAAATATCATAGATACAGTGTTTAAGCATGCAGTATTGTATTCATGGTGCTTATAGACTTAAAAAGTGATCCTTCCTCACCAAGTGCCTATCAACAGATAAATACTCAGCAAAGCTAATAGCTCTGAATTTTCTCACAATGGTGAATGAAGAAGATAACAGGAGACAAGTATTGACATTAAGAAAATACCGTATGATCGGCTTTTGATGTATATCCACCCGTTACCCAAAAGAAAAAGAGCAGATTTATCCTGTTTTTGTGTTGTGAGAGGATTGACAAAAATCAGACTCCAGGAGAAGACATGTAACTGCTTGGGTGTAAGAGAGGTGGATGCTGGCCACGTTACCCTGCAAAGGAACAAGAGCTGTTGGTGTTAGAGTTACACCTCTTGATTATATCTGTTTGTAGATGGTACGCTTTGATCCTGTCATGGAAGAAAAATAAAGTATCTTTGTTTCCTGATTAGGTAACTGTAATACAATAACCTCATTTTATGTTGAATTTTTAAATGTTTGGTCATTGTTCAGTATGGAATCAAATGATTTTCAGCAAAATCTTGTAAATATTAAACATATATATATGTGTATATATTTTAAAAATGGTATATGTTTGTGAATGATTCAGTAACCAAAAAGTAGGTGAAAGTTCTAAAAAGCGACATGCAATCAGGTCTTGATACAAAGTAGAAATGTTGGATTATAGTTAAAACTAATGCATACCATACATTTTTAATAATTCTTCATGTGTTTGCCAGTGTATTTTAATACAAATCTATATACAAGTTTTTAAGTTTTCATCATGCTAGCAGCAAGTGAAAACTGACTCCTTCAGAGAAAGACATTAAGATTTACTGACCTCAACGGTAAATATTAGCTGAGGTGATGCTTAGGTCAAGATTTCTCTTGGGAGACAATTAATCTTGATATTCAGTGAGACAAGAAAATATCATCTGTATTAATATATACATTATAACAACTTGGTTCATGGTACACATTGAAAATCCATTATGAACTTCATCTCTCAACCAGTTGCAACTGGAAAATTTTCCTATGAAACATGTTTTCTTCTAACAATGTAATAACATAAAACAGACACACAGTAGGAAAAGACCTGCTTACTGAGAAGCGAACAGTAGTCAGATGGAAGAGAAGTCTATACATCAACAAGTTTTTGATTGGAATGTACTTCAGTGATGAAATGGAGGACATCTAAATCATCTTGGAAAGAAAAGAACAAGAAAAATCTCAATAATTCTGTACAGTAATGCATTTCAGTCATCCTTGAGTTAGGAATTTTCTTCCCTCCTCTGTCTGTTAATTTATCATACTTCATTTTAGCATTAACTTTCCGGAACATTTAATTCCATTTTGTTTATTAAAAAAAAGTTATGAAATTGATTTAGACATTGAAAGTACTAGAATAAATATTTCCAGGAGTATCAATATGAGTTGAATGATAAAATTTGATAATGTTGTAATGGAAATCCAACATTTTATTTGGATTAAGAATCTAACTGCTTTCATTTGGGGTCAAGAAAGTATTGGGGTTGTGCAGTTAGAAGCTGTAGGACTGAGTCCTGCATCATTTTGAGTTCTCAGACATTTTTGGATCATAGCATCAAATATTTCCCAAATAATCCTGGATTTAATATTTTACTGAAAACATATGTAGTAAATATTTATATTATATTAACAAGTTCTATGAAGTATGGTGTAGTGTCCCTGGTATCACTGTAGGTGATTTACATAAACAACACATTATAAATAATGAATATTATAATTCATGTATTGCATATAACATTTGAAATTCACAGTTGCTGGGCTGATAACTGTGTTACAGATGCCTGCCTTGTATACAAATTGTATTTCCAGATTTACATTCTTACAATATTTGCAATTTCAATTATCTACAGAACAAAGCTATTTCACTGAGGAAATTAATGAATAATTCTGAGTAATTAACATATTAGAGAATTTTTTGATCCATTTCTAAACAATGAACAATAGCACTGACAGCTGTATTCTTTGAAAAAAGCTGAGCAAGTAAAAAGTAAACATAATCTGTTCTTCATATTAGGAAAGACTCTGAGATGAGTTAGAATTTTAAGGATGAAGGATGTAATTTAGATTTCACATTACCATAATCTGAAATCATGCAACAGTAACTATTTAAAGGGCTATTTAAAGGGTAAATATAGGATGAAAAAGTAACAGGCATTTGAGGAAGATTGAATAAGTTTGCCTCTAAAGTGACAGATAACTTTCATAATGAGGAACAGTTTGGGCTTATATAGACAAAATGACATAGGCTTATTGCCTCTTCAATCCAAGGTGTTTGCACAATTTCCCAAGAAGTATTGTTGTACCATGTTCTCCCTCTTTTTATAGAAGTATAAATAACAGCTTGTGGTCATCAGAAACAAAGATCTTGTGACAAGAATATAATCATTACTCCAGACCTGAATGGAGCTGTGTATAATTTGTCCTGTGATGAAAACCCAGACAGTAATCTTGTTAGTTTTATTAAAATTGTGGCATTAAATTTGCCAGATTATACTCCATTTTGAGTTGAAAAGCATTTTTAAATGCAATCTTTAGCTCATAAGAAAACAATTTCAAGTATGACCACCTAATCCATTTTTGTAGATAATCAGAAACGTTGTTTGCAGTAAGTGGATAATTTTTTTGTTCACAGATAATTCACCAGCACAGCTATGTCACCACTTGAAAGTAGTAACTGACAAGGTTGCACTATTACATTACATGCGATATATTCGATTTCATAGATTTATTAAAAGTGGCCTAAAAAACAAAGAAATTATATGCTTCTGTTAATTTTTTTCACAGAGATTGAAAAGAAAAATAAAATTGCAAACTATAACTGTAAGATTATTTAATTATTTTATTATTCACTAGGATATTGAAATGAAAACTTTAACTGATACTGCATTATCATGCTAAAAAGCTGTACACACACACACAGAATTATTATTAATTAATCAGAACTAGTTCTTTAAACATTTTTTCACAGAATTGCTTAATCAGAATTGTACTAATCGTTAGCTGAATAGTTATTATGAAAATCTTTGTAGTTGTAAAGTATACTGGCCAGCTGAATTTCTTCAGGGACAGATGTTAACAGGACTCATTTAAAGGGTCTTTGCAGTCTTCTGTTTTTCTCTGAATTTCCCAGAGTTCATTAAAGTAAAGGAAATCTTCTCATTACTCCTGATCTTGAAATTCAATATTTGTTAGGTCTAGCGTTTAAGGTCTGCCTTTGGATAAGAGCTGAAGATCAAGGATTGTGCAGTACTTCCTACAAATACGCCAAACCCACTTTTAGCCAGAATTCATAATTAGTCCACCACCTTAAGCCTAATTAATAGGAAGACATACCAGCATTATTCAACATTATCTCCAAGTTCTCTTACATTCTTTAACAGCACTGTGCTTTAAGAACAGTGTACTCTCTAAAATACAAAATTCAATTAAAAAATTCAAATGATTTAATATAATCTGAGTTTCCAGAATTAGAACTTTTGAAATCATCGAATCATAGAATCATAGAATAATCTATGTTGGAAAAGATCATCAAATTCAACCATTAACGTAACACTGCCAAGCCCACCACTAAACCATGTTTTTAAGTGCCACATCTACACATCCTTTAAATACCTCCAGGGATGGTGACTCCACCACTACCCTGGGCAGCCTGTTCCAGTTCTTGAAAATCCTTTTGGTGAAGAAATTTTTCCTAACATCCAACCTAAACTTCCCCTGCTGTAACTTGAGGTCATTTCCTCTTGTCTTACTGCTTGTTACTCGGGAGAAGAGACCAACACTCTCCTCACTACAATCTCCTTTCAGGTAGTTGTAGAGAGTGATAAGGTGTCCCATGATCCTCAATCCAGCACCTCAATGTCCTTCTTGTAGTAAAGGACCCAAAACTGAACGCAGTACTCAAGGTATGGCCTCACCAGTGCTGAGTGCATGGGGATAATCCCTTCCCTCCTCCTGCTTACTGATACAAGCCAGGACGCTGTTGGCTGCCTTGGCCACCTGGGCACACTGCTGGCTCATACTTTGCTGGCTGTTGACCAACACCCCCAGGTCCTTTTACACTGGTCAACTTTCCAGCCACTCTTCTCCAAGCCTGTAGAGTTGCACTGTAGTACATTGTTACTACTCCTATTTTCTTTAGTCTTCAATGTTCCTACTGCAACTTATGTTTGCGTCACCATTACCTTTACACTTTTCCTGGTTTTCTGCACCTCAAGCAGATTCGAGTTTCCTCTTTTCCAGTACCAAACTCAGATTTTCAGCCCTAACCATCTTTGTAACTGTCAATACTTACTCTTTTCTGTTTCAGCTTTGATTTACAATTTCTGTTCATGCTTTCTCCCTTTCCTTATTTTAAAGCAACCTTAAAACCTTTCAAGGCTCTCTCTAACATTTCATCGGTTCCTCTAATGACTGCTTTACTGAGCTCCAGCTCCTTCATTTTCTCTTCCTACAGAATCAGAATTTTATCATCTTCTCATCTGGTCAGTTATCTCAAGATACAATCAAGTTATCTCAAAATCCAGTCCTGGCTCCCCTATACCTACGTTGTAATTCCTTAATTAACCTTTCCTTGTAACATTTCCTCTCATCACATATAACCACCTTCCATGGTGATTTTCTAGGTGTCTGCTGGCACTCTCACCCCTCCTGTTCAGCACATCCCTAGATAATGTCATCTCCAGTTACAGACCAAGTACTGTCTTTTTTATCACTGAAAACTCATAGATATTCGATTTCAGGTTCTTCTTCTAGTCATATTGAAATGGTGACATACCTTCCTAACATTGTGGGTGTGTAACAGTCACCTCAAATATACTTTCCCTTTCTCTTTACACCCCATAGGTTTGGTAGACACTTTCCACGAATTTGAGTGGCAGCCTCCTTTTTCTTCAGACCCTCTTCAAACTTTTACTGATGTAGATGGGAGTTGAGAGACTTACTGAGCTATTGCATAACCTTGAGGTCACCTAGCCCAGCCTCATGCTGAAAACCAGCCTTGAAGTTAGACCAGGCTGACCAGTGTTTCACCACTTAGATGGGGACGTCTTTCCCTGATGCCCAGGCAACACTGTCCTTACCTCGCTTTAGGACTGTTGACCCTTGTTCTGCCACACACATTTCTGTCAAAAGCAGCAAAGGAACAGGATAAAGAATATCGGCCCATTTCTCTAGCTTGTTGAGGTTGCTCTGAATGGCCTTTGGTATCAAGTGTGTCTATGTAGAGCTCCACATTTCCTTATTCTTACTTTGCTGTTTGCAGCTTTTGATCTGATGACTTGATGTCATTAACTCCTTTACTTGTTTGTTCTGTGTTTGCGTTTTACTGTGACAGTCTATTCTGTGTTGTCCTGGTGTACTATAAAACCCGTTTGACTGATGTATCAAACAAACCAGTTCAGGTGTTCCTCTCCCTGCACGCCACTGCTCCTCACCATCTGTGGAGCTCCTTGGCGGGAGGGTGTCTCTGTCACAAACTGCGTACACAGAGCGACAGACCTCGCGCCCTGGCCCTTTGCCGCCTGCCTCTGCTGCAGACAAAGCTGCAGCAGCTGCTGCGGCGGCAGCCGTTGTGTCTGCCCTGAGGGCTGTGGCTGCTGCTCTCAGCAGGACGGGGCTGTTGCTGTCTGCTGCTCTGGGGGGTGATCCAGCTGCTGCTGCTGCTGCTGCTGCTCCGACCTGGCAGCACCTGCTGGGGGCGGCCCCAGCCCCTGATCAAGACGACCTGCTGCAGGCATCACCTGGGAGTTTGCCCGTGGTTTAACCCCCGCCACACCAGATCCCCAGACCTTGTATATAGTTGTTAATCCCTTGTTGTTGTGTGTTGTTCGTGTAATATTTTTCTGTCATTATTAAAAAAGTTTTAGTTTCCAAGGCTCAGCTGAGGCCTCACCCACTTACTTCATCTTTCCCTTTGATCTCTTTCCTAACCCTTTCCTCCTAGAATGGAGAAGGGACTGACTAGAGAGAGCTAATTTATCCCCTGGTTTGGCCCTGCCTCAGTCAAACCGGTGACGCATAAGACTTAGTTACTTTGACTCTTAATTAGTTCCAGTATAATGTCATAGAGCATAATAACTATGGCATTATAAGTAGTACTAAGAGCAAACTACTTGGGCATGTGAAAAATAGTCCTAGGAGTCTGTCAGAAGTTGCCGGTTGTGACCACAGAGGGTGCAGGGTTCTGTGCATTAAACTGAGATAAATCAGAATTAGGTGAACTTCCCAGAGAAAAGTTGCTTATTCTGTGACACTAAAACTTGTTAAGAACACCTGTTAATTTTATTAATCTTCTTTATTAGAAAAATGCAAAGAATTCATGAAAAGTTCAAAAACATTTTATTGCTGAAATGACATATTTTTTTATTTCTTTTAAATTTATTTTTTATTGCTATTGTAAAATGAGACTTAATTATTTGTATACAGTGAGCCAGAGAAAGTTTCATTTAGTTTTAAAATATTTTAAATTATTTAGTTTCCTTAACACAAAGAAAAATCCCTTTCACCTGAAATTCTTTCCCTGCACCACTGACTTAACAGAGCTGTCTTGATGCAGTACCATTTCCGTCTTCTTTCCATTGCCTTCTGTATTCACACTGTTATTTCAAGTCCAAAGCTCTCTACTAAAATGAACTGTGGGGTTGAGGGGTTTGTAGTAACAGTCTGTGTTACTGAATTGCAGATTTATTCAGCAGACTCTTAAATTAGTCAGTACTATTAGAATGAGAAAGGCCTGTGGTACAGAATTTTTTTAAACTCTTCTTTGAAATGATCATTTTTCACTAGCATAGCAAGTACTGAAGTATTTATGGAAACAGCTGTGAGACACTGGTTTGCCGAACCATGAAGGACAGATTCTATCTTCAAGGGTTCGAGAAGAAGGAAAATGTAATATGAATTTATGCACAGATTCTCTGGGTGACAGAAATCAGAAGAAATATTTTCTTATACTGTGACAATTTACTATGAGAAATAATCACGAGCAGAAAGCTGAGGGTAGATTCTGACACAACTAGAAAGAAAAAACTGACTCGCTACCGAATTTATTTTCTTAAATGCTTCTAAGTAGACAATATCCTTTCTACTTTTGTGTATTTCATCTAGAATTCTGGGGCAAAGTTGTAGATGGACAGTGGATGGTAGAATTTATTGTTATTGAGGCGTATTTAATCCCTGTTCACCATGGTGAGACAACATACGCATAAGATGAGACTCAAAAATGTGAAAATAATTAGTGATATAATTCCTCCAGGACCATAAGAAACTCATATTAAAAAAGTGCATGATATATGGAGGAACTAGAAAAATTCAGCAGTAGAAGTAGTTGTTTCTTGAGAGATTTTATGCATTTTTCCAGCATGCACTAAATTGCATCCAGGAACTGTTGCCTAAAAGCATTAGAGATATAAAGGTTAAGAATTTGTGTTATGCCAATTTCCAAATATTATTGACTTGATTAGGTTTTCAGTGGAGTTTTTTCTAACAGAAAAGGCAGAACTGATATATTTAAAAATCTATGACAAAAATACAACAATTTGCTAGCATTTAATCTAGTAAACTATTGAATGTTCTGTTTAGACTTCCTAACATTGGCAATTGAACCTCATATTATATTTGAAATGCTATGGCTGAAATAAAACATTTTTTCCATATGCTCATGAACAGTGGTGCAGGGGCAAGGTTGGGAACAGGTCTGGAAAAAAACATTTTATTTCACTTGAAGAGGAAGCGGGTAGTTTATCTGGTGGCAGTCTGCAGACGCTACCTTAAACCCATCCTGAATCTTATTATTGTGCAGTTCAAGACTGCTAAATGAAAGATACTTCTGTGCATCCTTTCAGCTATTGAAGACTGGAGGCTTCCCACCGCAGGCACGTGGGCCTGGTGCTCTGCCTCTGTCACTCATTTTTCACTTCCTTTCTTCATTGTTTTCCAATTATTTTGGCTTTTTTCATAATGCTAAAGCACCTGCTGCTGGATTCAGTACTCTGTAGAGTGGAAGCCCAAATGCACTGCAGTATACCTTCGTCCCAGCCAGCTGCCTTCAGCCTTCCTGATGGGGAGGGTACACAGGGCTGCTCCTGGTTCCTTCACATCTCCCTGCTGCTTCCCAAAGGCACACGTAGAGACAAGCCTGCGACACAGCTCAGTACACTCTGGCTCAGAGCAGCTAATCCTGGCAGTGCATTAGCATTACAAGGTGCAACATGGGGCAGGTTGCACCTAGGGTCCTGTTCCCCTCCAGGCATACCTCAGGTACGCAGTTTGGAGCGGTATCTGCAGAGCCCACGGCATATAAAGTGCAGTGCTTCCTGTGTGCATTTTGGCTGTAATACAATTGTTTTTTAAGTTTCTTGCTACTGTTTACCCCTGAATAGAATCATTATGGACATAGCATGCCTGCAATTGTTAAAGTCCTTCACACCCGGTGGTTACAGAAACTTACCAACTTCCAGGATATGTTACAGAGTGTATGCACTTTAGAAAAACTTTCTAGCTTTAAATTGCTTCTTTTGATCATGGATGCTGTTTTTTCTCTTACCATGAGAAGAAAAAAAAAGGAAGATGTGCTACAGAAATGCTATTCCTAAGAAATCCTAAACAATCTGCAGGAGGAAATAGCTCATCCTAAATAGCAGAAGACATAATAAACAGGCTCCATTATCTGGTAATGACCTTCCTTCTCCAGCTACATTAGTCGTCATCAGACTGGTAGAATTGAGTGAGTCCCCAAGGAAATAAATAAAAATTTTATATCATTCAAGCATCCTTTCTATTTTACTTTTTTCATATGAGTTTTACTATCTCAGCTTTTTTCTTTATGACGAATAGTAATAATGATAACACGTCAGATTGTTCTGTGAAAGCAAATACCTCAGAAAGCCCAACTTCAATTATCAGCTGCGAAAATGCTGGAGAATTCATGAGTTGTGCTTACCATATTTACCCAGTCTATTTTCTGTGAAGTCCCTGCTGAGACAATCACCTAAGGATCTTTTCTGTTCAGGATCAGCATTCCCACAGATTTCAATGCCATTTGTTACAATTATCAACTTTGACAAAAGGAAAACAGAAACTGCAGCTGCACTCAGGTACAAACAGATTCAGGGTAAGCGTTAAGTTGTTCATGAGTAAGTAAATTGTTCACTGTTTTCTATACCTACCCAATGCCCTGACTCACTATCTGGAGTTTGTTGCATCTGGAAGAGAGAGGCTTGCAGTGAAGACATTATGACCATCTCTAAATTCAGTGGGCATTTGGCCCAACAAGCATAAATTTAGGTAGTACAAAGTAATGGACATGCAGAGATGATCTACTTGCTGCTATTAATATTGTATTCATACTAAAATGGCGTTCTGTAACAATGGTGCTTTAATATCATCCAGCACTGACAAAGTCTCCCATTTTGGCTATATCTATATTTGAATGCACTACTTGGATGCAAGCCCAAACTATTCTGCAAGCCTAGAATGGACATCTGGTAAAGGGTGAGTTTGAATCTGTGGTTTCTCTCTAAAGAAATCCAAGAGCTCACTAGAGTGTGGAAAAGCCACACATGCTGTGGCCACCACCACGTATCTCAAATACCCGTGCAGTGCCATCATGTGGACAATTCGAGGCAGGCAAGGACATCCACAAAGTGTCCACTATAGTGGCCTTAGCTTACTTCCTGAAGTCTTTTGGTATATTTTGGACGTAGATTCAGTGCATTTCAATAAACATCAGGGTAAGCATCTGTGATAAATCCTCAGAAGTTTTTGTCTTTCATCCTTTGGTTCACTCTGCTTCACTGAGTAGTGAGTAACAACAGGGCACTCCTAAGTCATGCAGAGCGGAAAAGAAGTTAATCATTGAAAATGGCAATACTGAGAAAGAGCTGGAACAATGATCTCGTGTTGGAAAATTTTTGACTATAAATACTAGTCTTGTTTGCCTTAGTCTTCCCCAAGATGAGAAATGGCTGAGTGAGGTATTCTCAAACGTACTGCTGGTTCTTACACCTTTAACCTTTTATAAATCCTGATGATAAATTTATTTTAGTCAAACAAAAGACAAAAAGAACACTAAGAAATCGATCCAAACTTTCTGTCTAACCTGCCCATGGTAATTGCTACTTTTACTCAATAAGTGCATCTTATTGCCGAAGAAAAACATGTCAGTGAAATCCTTACTCATCTGGAGTCCACATGGACTGGGCACTTCACATTATCTTTGGTTCTCTAATTTGAGTTCATGCTTCATATCGTCTCAGTTAAGCTTTATCTTGTTGATATTCTTGGTAGACTTCCTCAATTTTTCTGATTGAGTTGGTCATGGTAATAATATTTAAATGTTTTAACCTAATAAGAGTAGAAAGCTCATTCTTCAGTTTGCTAATCAACTTAATTTCTAAGATTTTCCTTTCTATCTTGATTTCAGATTCAGTTTTAGTGGGCATTTCTTTTAGTCAATGCAGAAAAACACAGGGACCTTAACCCTGTGTTTTTGTCCTGTAATACCATGGATCTTGCTTGACTTCTGTGTCTTCTTCTCAGTCAAGTGCCAATGTTGAACAAACGAAAAATCCCAAAACATATAGGCAGATCAGAAGATCACATTGAAAATCTAATATTTCTTCCTCTCAGTATGACTCTGGAAATATGGATTTGAAAGGAAAAGCTCACAAGAAATCCTTCCTGTTGCATATTCTTAGTATTTGCTTGTGGGTATCCCTTTGATGTGCTGAAACACCATTCTACAAACAATATCATAGTTATTTAAGAATGCAGTTATCGTAGTATATATGCTGACTCTTGAAGGCTAAAATAAAGATTAAATTCACACTGGAACTGATTATTTTCTTTATAGATGATTGAAGAGTTATAGGTTTGTTGTATACAATGGGAATGCAACATGTAGTTTAGGACAGATGTTTCTTTATGAGCCTTCACCAACAGTGTACGGTAGTTCAAACACCTCTTTAGAAGCAAACCATTTGCTGCAGCATTTCATTGGGTTTTCTAGCAGTCCCTTAAAATTCCACTGTTCTGACACAAAGTAAAGCAGTAACACCTTCCAAATAAATCTCTGTGACATACAGATGTCTAAAATAATAGACATCAAATCTAATGAGAAAGGCAGGTAATCAAAATACAAGTATCCTACATGACAATAAATTTTGTATTGCAGTCTACTCAGTCTTCAGTCATGAAGCTTAATGTTATTACAACTGGTTGTCAATGAGATAGAACGCCTTGTTAACTTAGCAATTTATTTACTAATAATTACAGAAATGAGGAATATGTCACTTAATACTAATATCCAAAGAACGTATTTTCTTTATATGCAGACATTATATTGAGTGATATCTCTGAACCTTACTAGTAGAGATTACTTATCTTACTTTCCATTGAGAAGACATTATTTGCTATTCTTTTACCTTGAATAAAATTTCTCCATTACCTGTAATAGTAATTTTTTTAAGTCACCAACAATTTCACAGTCTTCATTTAAGAAAATTAAAATTTCAAGTCAATATTTTTGTTGTTGTTTTGTTTGTTTGCTTGTTTGTTTGTTTTGTTTAAGTTATGGTGAGGTAGTATCTCGCCATGCGTTTCATACGGTAAATTCATATCCTGTGACGATGGTGCAGCTTTTGTTCCACTGTTCATTACAAACCTGCATTATGATATTTGTAAAACTGCTGATCAAAAACCTAGACTTTTGATAGAAGAAATTCCTCTGAAAAGTTGGAGAAGTATTTCAGCTAGTTCTAGATCTTAGATATTAACATGGACTTACTACCCTGTTAGAACATGATCTACTAGCTCCAGTCCAAGCAGAATACCTCTCCAAGTCCACAGTTTGAGTCTAATAAACAAAAAGTATATTTTAAATAAATATTTGTGATAGAATTCACATGTTGAGTTTTAAAAATTGGGTCTATATACTGGAAATTTCTCTATCATCTCTTTCTGTGCAACAAAAAGAGATGAATATTAGTCTCCTAGACTATAAAATACATTGAACAGCATCTAGCTTAAGCATAGGTGCAGTATATCATCTCTTTATAAGTTTTCAGTTCTGTTGTTTTTCTTCTTCTGTCTTATTAATTTATATTCTTCTAACTTCTCATCTGCAAGCCCTTGTTAACTTTCCCTTTCTTTCTTTTCTTTCTAAATATGGCCTGTTAAACCTTACCTAGCAGACTCGCCCTCACACTTTCTAAAGCACTGTGCTTTAAAATTGAGCCAGGGAAAAAGTAATTTTGCCAGGATCATGCTGAATCAGAATCTCCTTCCCTCAGCAAAGAAACCCATTGTTTACAAGCTGTGGGTGAATACCATGTGAGCAGGTGGAAATGGGAATTTGAGGGGTGAGATGAGGGGTTTTATCTATAATGCATTCATCCTGCAGAGCTTTTGTACAACAGGTATAACTAGCCTTATAATATTAGAAAATTGCTAATGATTTTCTAAGTGAAGAAAAAGAAACAGAGGAAAGAGGGTGGTGACAGTGTAGCACAGCTTGAGTCTTAGTATGTTAATTTTTTTTTTTTTTTTGTTAGATTTTCATTCATCTTTCTTCATATTTCTCTCTTCACAGGCAACAGAGCTCATTTTTAATAGCAATAGCATACTATTGATAACATCGATATGATCTTCTTCAACTGACTGCCTTAGCCATCATTCAAAAAGCGATTGTTGAGTACTGTTAGGAACATTCCCTATTTCCATGTATTATCCAGAGCACCCAGAAATAACTGTTTAAGTACCTTGTTAAGAGCATTAAGAAGACGACTCTGCTAATGTCAGAGTTTGCAAGAAAAGATAGTGATTTTCTGTGATAAAATGATTAAGACAATATCACAGGCTATGGTACAAGAAAATTAAGAATTTTCAATATTTTACCATCACCATGGAATAAACTGTAATTGAAATTATCTATTAAATTATTCTAAAAATTACAGTGAAAACTAAGGTAAAATTTGATATTGGGCTTGTCTGATTAAAAAAAAAAAAAGAACAACATTCAACTCACATGAAACACTAAACTGCAATTGTTTCATTACGTTACCTAAAATACATAATTTAGAAGATATTAAAGCATTCCTGGTCTGTTCTGTCTGAGGTAGAAGCTGCCTACATAAATTTAAAACTTTTTATCTTTTAATCTTCAGCCTCATTGCAGCCATCAACGGCTCATGCATGACAGGAATTCAAAATATCTAACAACATGCTAATGCATTACAGCTTAAAATAGAAACATGCTCAGTTCATTTACCGAGAAAAGGATAGATAAGCTAAGACTGTATTACATCTGCTCAACTTCCATTGACTGAAAATATCTGAGCCAAGATCAACTTCACTATGCTTATGCCATGCTACCTGTGATTTATCCACAAGAACTACCTGTAGTCCTAAAAGAAGTCTAAATGCCGTCACAGGGTTGTATTTTTTTTCACACTATATCAATGACATTTGGTAATCGTAATTAACAGCACTAATTTTCAGTAGACAACAGGAATAAACAGCTCTCCCAAGTATACATATCTAAAAATGCAGTGTAAACTACCATGAGATGCACTGATTCTGAGAAGTACATGGTATCCAGCCCCTGTGGCTGGGGTTTGAAATTTGGTGTTTTGCTCAGAAGTCCAGTTCCTGAATATGTCCTTGCTGTGACATAAGCAGACACTGGGAAATTCAGAGTCCTGATTTCTCCTCATTTACTCTGGTGAATCCAAGTGTTCAAATAAATACAGTGACAGTCATGTCATTCTAGTGTGAGAGAAGAGAAAAAACAACACAAACTGTCAACAAATCTTCTTTTCTGCAACTGCAGGTCACATTTTCAGAAGTGTTCTCTGACTGTGCATTCACAAAGGTAGCTGAGTAAAGGTTTCCAAGCCTGGCTCTTGGGAGGAGGACAGAAAAGGGACACAAGGAGACATGTCAAATCCATGCTGCCAATGAAGGAGATGCCCAGAGACCCTGGAGATAAGTGGTCAGCTGTGGATACAGCTCCCCAAGGGAAGTACTGAGACACTTGGGGTCACCAGGGCCAGCAGCTCCATTGTTCTGAGAGCAGATCCAGGCCAGGGACAAATCACCATACATGTGGTCACTCTCATTGTCACAGTTCTGGAGAAGCCAGAGATCACTGTGGGAGGCCAGAAGAAATCTTCTCTCTGCTTCTTACAGTAGGAGGAGGGGGACCTAGAGCAGAACATGCTGCGGAAAATGTATCTTTGTTATGAAGGAAAAAGAAAGAAAAAGTTGAATAATAGTATCTATATCTCATATAACAAATTTGTCTTCTAGAGACAGAGGTTTTACAACCTAGAGATATTTTAGAGAAATTTCATTCCATGAAGGTAGGGAGGAAATAAAACTAAGATAATGCTCGATTTAAAGATCAGATGTGATATGGCCAACAAGTTATCTGGAGATGCTATCATGCTACACCACTGGTTTGTGTTTAGAAGGCCTGTAGTAAGACAAGACAAGACCTGATGAAGTGGCATGCAAACCAAATCTCTTATTTTTCTCCTTTAAAAGCTATCAGAGTGCCAAGAGAAACATTAAAGGATTAAAAAAAAAAGTTCTTCCTTATTACTTTTGCAATTTTTATACTCCTTTTGAACTAAGAGAATGTCTTGTCAAAATCAGACATTTCTTCAGTAAATACTGCTACCAAAACTTTATTAACCGTGGGCTGTCCTACCTTGAAATATCAATGGAGAAATCTCACAATTTGGTAAAACCATAGGTAGATTGATGGATTATTATAACATTTCTCAGAGGTTTGATTTTTCCAAAGTGTCAATATTTCTCCAGGAGAGGAGGAAAACAAAATCACAGATACTCACCCTACAATGTTCATTGTTGCCTTCCCTTTTAAAACTCTTGTTATCAGTGAATCTGACTGATATTTATGTTTATTTATATTTTTATATTTCTACTTATTTTAAAGATATGTTAGAGAAATTACATCAATATTATATACATGAAAAAAATTCAATTAATCACAGGCCGGGTACCTCATAGACTATGTCCTAGGAATTGCAAACTGTAATAGAGACAGTTTATTTTTGTCTCCCTTCAAATGTAAAACTGTGCTTAGCTCCCTGGCCACTAAACTACGATCGTATTCTTCTCGCTGCACCCTGACCATTAAACTATTGTCGTATCCTCCTCTTTGGTAGGGTGAATATTTAAATAACCCATTCAAAGTAGAGCGTCTTCAGCAAAGTGCTCAAACTCAGCGCACACACAAGTTCGGCTTTCAGGGCTTTTTACTGCAGAAATACAGGCTCAAATACCATTAGGAAAAGAAGGACGTTAGGGCTAGGTTTTCCATAGTTTGGGTAACTGATCTTACTCTAAGGTCTTGAGGCACAGGGTCGTTTCAAGTCTTTCATTTCATTTTCACAGCTGAGACCGGAGCTTTGTGGCACTATGCACATATAGATGTCACTGCATGTATATTACAAATATCAATATACATGTTCCCTGGGAAACTCTCCCAAACAGCATGACTCTAGAGGTATGAAAAGTTATAGAGATCTACAATAATAAGCAGAGGGAAGCCATAGTAGTAACAAATGACAGGAAAAAACCTCAAAACCTGTGAAGATATGGAGAGAGAAGACAAAAAACATTTAGGAAAACACATTGACTATGGTCAGCGCAAAAGAAAAGTGAGATATACCCTATATGGAGATATTTGCCGTCAGGATTAACATATTAAAGGACTGGAAGTAGTAGTTTGTTTATTTATTCCTATGCACTCCTGTGGATCTGTTCCTTTTGTCAAAATTTAAGTATCTATGAAATAAAATATATTCACATCTATTTAACTACATAGAATAACCCATCCCTGAAAGTGTCACAGTGTTTTGTTTTTCACGACTTGATGTGTTCTTGTTATTCTCAGCAACCCTGAAGTCACTGTGCCACTCATCCATCCATCCATTGCTCAGTAACTTTGAACCTGTCATGTAACAGAAATTAATCACCCATAGAGAGATGTCACAAGGTGTCAACCTGCAGATTTGTCTTTCTTATCCTTTTGCTGCAAATGAGATTCTACTGTCAAGATGATAGAAAGTTCAAGGTGGAGGCGTGTAGCAAAATGTCAGAACCTCACCTACAGTGAGTTAGCACCAGCATTCCCATCTGAATTGAGATCTGGCAAAGCTAAGACTTTTTGAAAACCAAGCTAAGCACCAACTTTTCAAACATACTTGATCATCTCTTGGACTTATATAAATAGCAACATGATAATTTACTACATCTGTAGCTCTGTACACAGAGTTCTGATATACGGCTAACAGAATATTTCTGGTACACCCTTCCCTGACACAGAGCCTCACATACAGGCAGTGAGGATTGTGATCTCAGAAAGCCTCAGTTTCAATTCTCTCTGGCAAGACTGTTAAAAAATGTGGGGTTTTACGCATACTTCTGTTTAGCCTAGAACAGAATCAGAAAACATGGGACCTGATAACTTCATGAAATATGCACTCTTGCTACTCATTAATTAGTGTGGAAAATTAAAAAAAAAGAAAGTCAGAAACTGTGGGAAATGGAGAGGCAAATGAGAGTGACTGGAGCTTCTCAAGGACAGCAAGTTGTGAAAGATGGATCAAAAATAATAAGAAAAGTTCCTTGCCCAATGCAAAAACCAGCATTTCTTTGAAGCAAATATAAATGTGAGAGGTGTGCTTTATCTGTGCATGCTGAAGAAAGCTTGTATGCAATAAAAAATGGACAGAGGCAGAAACAAGAATGCAAAATGAAAAATAAAACAAAGGTCACATGCTTGTCTTTATTTGCTTGGTTAAGGAAAAAAAATGTTTCTATGCTTGTAATGGAGATTGAGTTAGACTAAAAATCTTAGATTTTACCTTTTGAAGGCAATTTTCTACTAAAACCATAGCAAAGTAGAAGGTTCATCACATACTAACTTCCAACCAGCAAGGTTATTGCAAAAAATAACTGCAGGATACTTTGCTGTTTTTACATTAAAAAAGCAGCAGTATGATTATTGTATGAGTTCATGATGGTACAATTCTAGAGAAGAAAAGCGTAATTCTGCCAAAATATTAATTTTGCTAAGTAGGTTAAGCTATTGTGCTCTGAATTGCAAGCTTAAGCATCATGGTAGTGACTCTCTCCCATAAGAGACAAAGGAACTAACAAGCATTTAGTTGTTATGAACAAGTAACACACTGCAGTAGCTTTATATTTTTATGACTCTTATCAGTCATGTTTATGAAGACAATAGAAGGTTATAAATGGTTACTGCAGTGCAGAGTGGTCCATCTCAGACACTCAGTATGACATCTTTATTTCAATGGATAAGAATTGCAATAAATTAAGAAATTATAGTATATGTAACTTATAGTGAAACAAACAATGGGTAATGCAAGGTCATCTCATACTTGTCAGCAGCTACAGCAGCTGTGTTTAGAAAAATGCAGGCACAGAGCTATTTTATAAAGCATGTTGGACCCATATTCCTAACCTATCTTTTGTGCCACAGATTTTTCATAGAACATGTATCTAACAGTATAGTCTAAATTAAGAGAAAGAAAAACTTTTACGGTCTGCCACTTGATCATTTCTGACAATGCCCTCTGTTGATTTATTATACACAGTAATTCAGATCAGCTTCATGATTAGTTCTCCTAACTTCTCAAAATGTCAATGCCAGTCACTTTCCTTCTAGAAAATGGTAACAACCTGTTACTGCCTCTCATCTCTTCATTTTTCATAGACTAAGTAGTTATTTTGACTTGGACAAAGGTTCACAGAAGATGAGACCATGGCATCATATTCCTTTTTTAGTGTTAGTATATCTAGTGCCTCTAAAGAATATGGCCTGATACATTAGTGACTCAGGCTATATCCCAATGGGAGCACTGTTCAGCTCCTGTATCAGAAAGAACAGATGCTTTCCTAGAATTAGGCAATGATGCCTACTTCTTTAAATGATGGGCACGTTATAAATTCCAGTAATAGTCATTTTAATTCCGTAGTGAACTATGGGAAAGATGAGAGAGAATCCTCAAGTAGGAAATTACTGTTTTTCTCTGTCTTCACAATTGGAATATTATTTCAGAGATAGTGGGTTTTCATCTTGAAAATTGACAAATGAAGCACATGAATTAATTTTGAAACTTAGAGTTTCCCTGTCAATACTACAGATGTAAATAATTTGTGTGGGAGACAAAGAAACATGCACTATCTGTTCCTGTTTTTGGAGGACAAATGACCTCAAATGATATGCCTTTTAATGTGACACTTGACTTTACAACTTGGTGTTAAACCATAAAGAGACTAACCCTTAAATATTTCTTTTTTTTTTTTTTTTAATCTTGCATTGTCATTGTCCAGGTTTTAAGATTATAGACTTCCCTTGCTTTTGCATTTTCTGTGAGTCAGTCATTTCTTAACTTCTCCCCCTGCTTTTTGTCCATGAAAAACTCCATTACTTTCATGAGCTCACTTACTCACCTGGTCTTGGTGAACGACCTAACACTAAAGACTGGCGGTTTCTTTGTTTTTACTCCGAATCCTAATCCCTCTACAACACCTGGGACTGACAACCACTTTCAACCCTCTCTTTCTATTCACACAGAGGTCTGGACTTGTAGAAGTAACCTTAGGCACTTTCTTAAAGCCCTTGCCTGAGAAGACTGCCCAGGATGTTGCATACAATCTGTTGGACAGAGCAAAACTCCTGCAGGGTGTGATTTGGTTTACCTCAGATCATAGAATCACAGAATCATTTAGGTTGGAAATGACCTTTAAGATCATCAAGTCCAACCAAGAGGAGATTTGAACTTAGAATATGACCACTTTGTAACGTTGCCTTCTCCCCCTCCCTATCCTGCTTTTTATGTGTAAAAATACCATTCTATTATCAGCATGACAAACCCTCTTCCTTTCTCAATCAAAAAGCTTAATATCTAAACCTACAAATACATCTTGCCAAGAAAGCAAAAAAATGAGTGAGATTAGAAATAGACAAAGAGTAAATCAGCACATCTTCCTTTGGGTCTCCTTCCTTAGAGACAGATTCATAAAACCTCTTGTCAACATACAAAAGATGCATCTCCGTGTAGAGAAGCCCAAATCCATTTGTACATGTTTATGTCGATTGAGCTTGCAGCTGTTGTTCTTTGAGATAGCTAAATTGGTGTGAAGTAAACTGATTTGAGGGTTTCTCTTGTTTGAACTGAAACCAAAATGAAATTATTAATCTAGCAAAAATCTCGTATGTTACAAAATTCGTTTGGAGAGGGTCTTTCTCTGTTACCTTGCATATGACTTCTATGTTATGACTTCATAATAAAAAAATATGCAAGAAAAGTGTGAAAATGTACAGCTATACACAAATATATCACAATGCATGAGTGAGAAAAGTTCTCTACATGGCATTCAACACTTAGAAATTTGTCCTTTTTTTTTTTGTTGCAAATGTTATCACAGGCAGTGCACACTATTTTATTCAGTATTTTCAGGGTCTGTAGATTGATGTGATTAGAAACAAAATTTCCCCGAACATTTGACCAAATCAGGGACAAGAGATCATCTGAAAAGGAAGCTATCATCAACAGTAAATAAAATTTAACATGGCACTCTGTGCAAAAACTTGTGACCTAATCCTTGGGAAGCTGACACCTGCATTTCCTGTCATTGCTTAGTAACAACAACAACAAAATTGTAGTGAATATTTAAGGGTCACTGTATTACTGGATCTGCCAGTGTACTACACAAGCAACACAAAGGTGTTCTGTTTTTTGATTTACAGCAATGTTAGGAATCCTAACACTTTTATGAGGAAACTACTCCCAAGCATCGTCAAACTGTGACATGAATACTGTTTTGAAACTGTAGTGGTTGGTTTAGATACGTTTCATGGGCAGATAGGAGAGAATTTTTCTCTATTTTAAGGCTCTGCAGTAGCTTATTGCAAAGTCATCTGAATGATTATCCCTTTCCTACATTTCTTGCAGGTTGTTCTCTCCTTTGTTTGGGTCTTCTTTTGGCATGTTTTCCTTCTTTTCTAACTGGTTCTTACACATAATAGCTCTGCACTATCCTAGCATAGGTCATGGTGTATCTTCACTGTCCCTACCATGCCAATGCAAAGCACTTGATGGACTCTTTTAAAACTAGAAGTAGCCGATGCCTTTTCTTTGCTGATTGCCTGCTGCTGAGTGAAAGTAAACTAAAAGGAAGCATTTTTTCTGTATTTTAGACAGTGGCTCTGATCATGCTTTCTGCTTCTTTTCTATACCTTTACTTTATAACACTGACTGGAAACTTTTAGCTTCATTTTTGAGATACAAAGTCCGAATCTGAGCAGCCTGCACATCTCCCACAGGCAGTGTTTATTAACTATGCCACCTCAGTGTTAACTTTTCTCTGTTTTTCTGACAATGAAAAATAACTTACTGTGTGCATGTATGTGTCAGATTATGTGGGAAGGGAGAACTGTAAATAAAAAATTGAGTTTGATTTAATTTTCCATCATCTGTTGGGGAACATAAATCCTCCTACCAAGCCATTGTGCCAGCTCTCAGGCCCAGAGATCAAGTTCCCTTTTTCAAGCTGCCATCTCAGGCTGGTGCCATTCAGTTTAAGTGACTCAAGCCTTTTTCGTTCAGGAACCAATCAGGCCAAAACTGATCAGCAGGGAACAACTCTATATTAAATAATAAAACAACAACAACAACAAATTTGTGTCCAGCTAATTAAAAAAAAAAAATAAAATAAATGGAGGCAGGGAATAGTACCTTGCTCTGTAGACAAATATCATTGATTTTCTGTGTTACTTGCTACTTGTGCTGCCACGTTTTGGGAAAAGACCTGGGGCAATGTCAACTCTCAGTTTAACCCAAGGGATGTCTGATCATGCTTGTTTCTGTGAACACAGAAACTACTAAACTACTTGAGAAATGAAAGGAAAGAGGCAGCTTGTTAATTCTCCTATAAACTACTTTTTAACTGACTTGTGAGAAGTGCGGTCACTTTAGTCGCGCTTGAATGAGCTG
The DNA here is from genome assembly GCA_009769605.1 of Bucorvus abyssinicus. Classification (NCBI taxonomy): domain Eukaryota; kingdom Metazoa; phylum Chordata; class Aves; order Bucerotiformes; family Bucorvidae; genus Bucorvus; species Bucorvus abyssinicus. The sequence continues at coordinate 55,065,055 of CM020063.1, forward strand.
CCAGAAGTCATATGGAACAACATGCAGAAGACAAGTATTTAAGCTGCCTGAAAAATACCACCATGCTCCTTTCTTTTCCAAAATAGTAAACTCCACCCAACTAACTGTGTTTAATCCTAACTAAAATTCATGCAGTCCTTCTCGCTGGGGAAAAGGAAATGTAGCAGCAGTAATGAAGGTAGTTGCTGCAACATGCAGGGTAAGAAGCTCTTGCAGGCAGGGATCTATTGGTTTCAAAGTGCCAGAGACAGACCCATCCAGGTGCCTGGGACAGAGGTGGTAAGTGGTTTTTTGACCCGTAGAGAAATAGAGGGTGTTTGGAAGAAAACAAGGAGATAAAAGTGTATAGCTCCCTGAAAGACCCAGTGAAGATGATACACTCCACCTAGTTTTGGATTTATCTAAACAGCAATAGCCTTGAAGAAAGTCCTTTTGCTGCCAGAAGTTATAGATATTCCAGTCATTAGGCAGGTAGGGGAAGTGCAGTCCCTGAGGGAAAGGATACACAGTCAAATGGCTATTATTTGCAGCTTGCCAATGAAAAAGCTTAAGAGTCAAAATAAAGTACTATACCTGATGCCATTCAGTCCTATAAAGGCAAATTGTAGTCATTGGTGCTTAATGCAGAAGCTACTGCAAGTTTCCTTTTAAAAGGAAAGACAATGGGATAGCTTTAAGATTGAAACTCAAGTGTCTTATGCCAGAAAAACTTCTTAATGTGGGGGAGGTAGAGAGAGAGATTCTGCCTGTGGTTTTTAACATGAAATCCTGAAAAAAAAAAGATATTTCCAAGGATGTCTCTCAGAAAACAAAGTTTTCTAGCTTAACCTTAGTGAAGTTTTGTGTAACATATATTAAAATATTTCTTCAAATACACTGCCTGATTTGGGGTATCACTTTACCATTTAGTAATCTCTGAAATCAAACCGAATGATAAAAAAACCCTAAAGGTTCAGTGAGATAATCCCCTTAGAGAATCCCATAGCAGTATCAGGGTTAGTTTCCTACTCTGAGTATGAGTGTTCCTATCCTACTCAACACTGGGATGAGATCTCCACATGCCACATTTCTTCTTCTGTCTCTTTCCCTACTTGGGGGAAGAAGATCTTGGTACATGAACTAGCAGGAAGCAGCCAGAAGCTCAGACAAGCCCTTCTGTGAAGAAGTTCAGAAAACATGACTTGCAAAGTCTACTGCAAAACACATCTGCCCCATCATGTAAGAATGACCATCCTTGCCAACCCATACTGCAAGAACCTGGAGCTACGATTTCAATGAAGCCTTCTATCTTCCTCTTGGCTGAGGTGACTCAGAACATTCTGAACTTGTCCAAGTCCAAGATACTATTATCCGTTCCTCTCTTGACCTTTTTCCAGCCTGTGAATTTGGACCATCAAAGATCTCTTGAATAACAAACCTCTCCTTCTGTGTCATGTGGAAATATAGGTGCCAGATGTTAGTTTTATTTTCATTGCTATTGTCCACAGTATGAGTCTTAACTGCAGTGAGCGTTACAATATCATATTTCTTTGACAGAAATGTCCTTGTACTGATGACAAAATTAACAGAGCCTGGAAAATTTGGGTTGTAATGTGACAGCAGAAGGGTACCAGGAAGAAGGCTGGAAAATTCATTCCAGGAGTTTTACAAACTTTGTGCCTTTGCAGGTGCTCTTGAATTTGATTTAAACTTAGAATGATTGCCCTTGAGGAGCTGGGTAGAACATCAGTAAACATTAGTATTGACTCCACATAGAGGTCATATTGAGATCTGGGTTATTTATTGCCACATTAAACAATTCTCCTTTGATTTTGTCGCTGGCAGGCTGTTTGATAAAGTTTAACTTTATTTCTCCTGCTTCTTTGAATGTGACTTTTCCTACTGTGTAAAACTAATTTGCATTTTTGTCACTGAAGTGAAGTCATGCCTGTATATGTGTATTCTGGTGCAAATGGGGTTCTGTAACATATTCTGGGAGCAATACCGAACCAACTACTTAGCTGAAACTATTCAGTTCTGTAGTACTTAGCAGCCCTTCAACTTCTACTACTATTAATAATTGTAACACTTGGAGACCACAAAGCATTACCGTTCCGCTGTAACCCCAGAAATTTATATTAGCATAGCATGGCCATATGCTATTTGTCTCCTCAAGACTATGGCACACAAGAAATTATTTTTTTTCACAGAGTTGGGGGATAACAAAATCCTGGTAAGGGGTGCAGGAGTTCCAAAATATCTGTAGAGGAGAAAGCAAATGTTAACAGACAAACAATGTGTGCTCCCATTTAATAGTCAGATGAAAAGCAAATGTTTCTTATAATTGACAATAATCTCATTGTAATGAGACAGTCTATGGGATCAGAGTAGATAACCTAGCATTTTTTTTCCAAATAAAAGACAAACACACAGCTAATAGAATGTGATTTAGTTTTAGGCACAAGAAGATCTCATAGATTTGCTGCAACCAAAGGCAATTTCCAAAGGAATCATTCTTGACAGATACATGCCATCTTTAATTTTGAAACAAGATTCTGATCTTAATTGGAAGATTCTATTTTTGCCACAGAAGTTGTCTTCTTAACCTTTTGACTTCAGTGTTTCCTCATTATCTACTCAACAAGAATTTAATTTTTTTTGTTTTGTTTTGTCACTCAGGCAAAAGTTATTGTAACAACTTACAGATATGAACAAGACATCTTTGCATAAGAATAAATAATTGTAGTGAAGTTTTGGGGTTTTTTTTGAGGGGTTTTCTTGTGTTTAGAAATTACTTTGCCAGTATCAGTAAACCTGGGAGCAAACAGTCACACTTATATCAATCACAGGCTTTTCAATGGGTACGATGTAATCTGGAACACATTGAAATATCAGAACTACTCAACTATAAATAACTTTGTTTTGTTTTTGTGCACAGCAGCTCCATATCCCTTCAAATTATACTCATCTGGCAGTTACCGCATGAAGTAATTAAGTCCCTGGGTTCTGTTGTTGTGAGCTTTATGTATTAGTTCAGCCTGGAAGCAGAATTTTGTCTTATTTGTTAACAAGAATTTTCCTGAATTATTGCAATTGCTGTTGAAATAAATATGTTCAAACCTAAATCTTTTCTTCTAAATAATATCTTTACTCTCTTTCCATACATCATTCAGCAATGACAATACTCACCTTCCTTTGTGTAGCAACATTTCATTGTTCTAAGCCATAAATATATTAGTTGTATGAGATGTATCTAAATATCACAAAATCACAAATATACACTGTTTGAATAGTTAGAGTCATTTTTTTTTAAGTCATATAAATCATACTCAGTTCCTGACTGAGTGAACCCAAGTTTGACAGTCTATTCTGAATTGCTTCACACAATGTATATAGAGAATGCAAATGTTGTTTAAGTATTAGGACAAGCCTTTAAGTAATTGCTGAAACTGTAAGGGGGAAAATATTAATGAATTTTATGTATTTATCTTCAGATGAAGTAAGTAATTAAGATGACTTTTTTTAGAGGTACAGTACATTATTCTTACAATGGTGAGAAAACATGCTTTTTACAATCCCTAAATTAAAGTGAATAATGTCATAGAAGTATTTTGTGATTCCACACAGCAACCAATAGCCAATTTTCTAAGGTCAGTCTTCACATATACTAAGCTTTATGACTTGTTGAGTAGTTTCCGCATATTTTTTTCCTCTGCGTATGCCTGTATGCACTTGCTAATTAAAAAAAAGTCAGAAGTGTAACTCTGTGCATTGAGTTATAATGTGGAACATTTAAAGCATCCATAGAAGAAAAAAACTTTATAAAAAGTTGAAAATGTTAGCCTACCAAGTGAAATTCAGACTCTGCTTTAGTATCTGTACTTTTGATATAGTCAGTGGAATTTCTTCTTCCCCTGGCTTGAATTTGTCCCTAGGACATAAATTGGCAGCAGTTTGGTATTTTAACTCCAAATTATGGAGAAGTTGCAATATGATGTATTAATTGACTTACTATTACTTAATAAAAGGATAAACAGACTATTAGAAAGCAAATACCACTTGTTACAAGGCTTACCACACTTTCTGGGAGTTCCTAGTCTTGTCCAGTGTGTGAGAATGAGAAGGTCCACAGAGTGCGTGCTTGTAGCGTACCCCAGTCTTATGCACCCTATCTGCAAGTTTCCTCTGATGAAGACTGGAAGACTTACAGAAAGCAAGAAAAGAATGAGTGGGATGCAGAGGTGAGTAAATCAAAGGCAACAAGTATTTTAAGAGGAGGCATGCACAAATTTCTGCCTAGAGGAAAACCAAAGTGTTTAGAAAATAATTTTTCAGATTACTTGTGATTACCCACGAACTCATTACTGCAGGACAGCCTCGTGGGTAAAGCCTTAGTAGAAATGAAAAATGTTATCTATATCACTAGAAATGTTACCCTAGTTAGAAAAGATATTAAAATTATACTGTGCTTCTTTAATAGAAGTAGTAATACGGAATAGTGCTCCAGGGCATGAGCTCACAATAAAATGATGTGGGCTAGGAAGAAAGTGCCCCTTTGGGTAGGTAGGATTTTGAAATCCTGATTCATGAAAGACTTCTTTACACTTTCTTTTAAGTGTTTGCTGCAGGCTCAGGCAGAGCATTCTGAACTGGGTTGTCTACCGGCTTGTGCTACAGAAACCTCTGCTTCTACAGCTTCCAACTGGAGACAAACTGATTTTATACTTTCTCTTGTGCTGTGAGAGCCTTCACATTTTAGTTGTGCTTTGGTTCCAAAGCTCCTGATGTATCATTATTATGTCTACCAAGGTGGAATAAAACCCAGTCAGTACTCATATTGTGAAAAAAAGCCTGTGTAGCCTGGGACATTATTTGCTTAAACTTTTACATTTGCTCTTAATATTCTGAGCTAAGAAACATAGCTTTTATTTCTTTCATCATTTCTTTAACACAAAAGCCATTACCTGTGTGATTTCAGTGCTGTGATACGGTAGATGTCTACTGGGAAAATTTGTACACATTGTACTGCCTTATTTCAGATTATTACTGCTCTAAGTCTGCAGACATTTGACTGGAAAATTAAGAACTACCTGTGTGCATTGTTCTATTATATGAAACATACATAAGTATTTATAGACATATATAGAAAAAAATGCTCTTAAGAATTATTCTCATGCATTCTTCTCAGCTATATTTTTGAGAATCATTTATTTTAATTATCCACTGACATCTCACAGGCCTTCCTATTCTTCCTGCAGGTAGAAACATCCACAGTATGTTTCTGCAGCTGTCCCTTAGTCAGGCAGTTTTCCTTCCTGTGTTGTTCTTTTTACTTCAAAGCTCAACTTATACTTTACCACAGGATTTTGTTTGCCAAAGTCCTGGAATTCTAGTGTATATTGAAAGTAAATTTATTTGTGATGTTACTAATGTTAATATAAAGTGTATTTCATATTAATGCTAATATAATTAATATTAATGCAAAGCTGATAATTATTAAAGCAACAGAACATTTATATCAACTGTCCAAATTCCTTCGATACTGGAATACTCAACACTTTAACAGTATGTTTCAGGAGAGAAAGGGAAAGCTTCTCCTTTGATTAATTTACAGATGACATTGGGGTAATCAGAAATAAATGAGCAAAATAACCAGTTTTTACTCATATGAAGTAAGCTTTTCTGCAGTAATTGCTTTTAGATTCAAAGGAAACTAAGTCTTCATCATCCATATTGCATCATTAATGTTTCTTTAAAACTTCACAGTCTGAATCTCCTTTCCATCTATTTCCTTCCCCTATCCTTCTACAGTTCACTTTGTACTGCTTTTCCCTGTTTTTGTTAGTTCCCCATACTACTGCCTCCAGTTTTTGTTTTCAGCTGAGTGTGCAAAATCCTCAGACACAAAACTGATTGGAAACTTGCTTTGACAATGTGAACCCTAGTTACGTGGTTGTTTGACAAATGAAAAACAATTCCAGTCCTCTCCTACTTCCCCCTCTAAATCACACCCCCTTTCCTGATCAGAAACAGTTTCACAGCTCCAGCTTATTGAATGAAGGCAAAATCTACTTTCATTGATCTTCTTTTCTAGTTTATCTAAGATTCCTCTTGGACAAAGTTTCATGATGCATGATGTATATGGTACATGATGCATATGTTATCTCTTCACAGTTATGTCTGCTTTTCTTCCTAGCTATATTTATTTTATATTTATTCCTATTTATAGTAATTCAGATGGATTATTTTATGTAAAATTTCATTTTCTTGTAAATAAAAAAAATTGGTACTGAGAGTCTATGATGCAAATGTTCATTATATCAACATTTTTTCAAATGTAGATTTATGCTCTGGCCCTCTGTTTAATCTTTATAAACGGCTAATTTGATTGCATTTTTTTCTAATTTTAGTTCTATTACTTTATGGAGTGAAATAAGGAGTTTGCTCATTGTGTACTATACATATGCATTTATTTCTGCTGTGTAGGCTGTGCTTCAGTCTGTAAGGTATCAACCAGCCTTACTGGTAAACAACTGTACAAATGGGCTACAGTTAACATGATTAACAACTTTCAGGGTGAGTTCTATTTTAGGAAATATAAACTTCCTGAAATGTACATTTCCTAATGTACGTATTTGAACTATGTTCATAGAAAAATGGTAATCAGTAGCATGAAAGAAGCACGAGGTCTTGCTCCTACAGCTTAAGCAATCTCAAGACTGAAACATGTGATAATCCTATGGCATGCCTGAATAAACCACATTGAACAAGAGGGTGGATCACTGTGTAAATGTGAGTCTAAACCTTCACCCATTTGATGCTAGTTTCAGATAAGCAGGACCACTGCAAGTAGAATCATAGAATCATAAAATGTTTTGGGTTTGAAGGGATCTTGAAAGATCATCCAGTCCAACCTCACCTGCAGTGAGCAGGGAAACCTTCAAGCAGCTCAGGTTGCCCAGAGCCTTTAATATTTCCAAGAATGGGGCATCCACCACCTCTCTGGGCAACCCATACCAGTGTTTCACCACCCTCATTGTAAAAAAGTTCTGCCTTATATCTATATATAGTCTAAATCTCCCCTCTTTCAGCTTAAAACCATAACCCCTTGTCCTGTCACAACAGGCTTTGCTAAAAACACTGTCCCCATCTTTCTAATAGGTCTCCTTTAAGCACTGGAAGGTTGCAATAAGGTATCCCTGGAGTCTTCTCTTCTCCAGGCTGAACAACTCCAGCTCACTCAGACTGTCCTCATAGCAGAGGTGCTCCAGTCCTCTGATCATTTTTATGGCCTTCTTCTGTACTGACTCCAACAGGTCCATGCTCTTCTTGTGCTGAGGACTCCAGAGTTGGATGCAGTAGTCCAGGTGGGGTCTCACTGGTGCAGAGTAGAGAAGCAGAATAACCTCACTCAACATACTAGATTTCTGTGTTGTGAGAGCACATTGTCAGCTCACCCAGCCTGTCATCCACCAGTACTCCCAAGACCTTCTCCACAGGGCTGCTCTCAATCCCTTCATCCCCCAGACTCTATTGGTACTGAGGATTGCCCTGACCCAGGTGCTAGACCTTGCTCTTGGCCTTGTTGAACCTCTGGAAGTTCACATGGGCCCACTTCTCCAGCTCATCCAGGTCTCTCTGCGTGGCATCCCATCCCTCAGCATCGCTCAGCTTGGTATCATCTGCCAACTTTCTGAGGGTGCACCTGATCCTGCTGTCTATGTCACTGATAAAGATGTTAAACGACACCGGTCCCAGTACGGAACCCTGGGGGACAGCGCTTGCCACCAATCTCCATCTGGACATCCACCCATGGACCACTACTCTCTGGATGCGACCATCAAAACAATTCCTCATCCAACAAACAGTCCGCCCACCAGATCCCTATCTCTCCAATTTAGAGAGAAGAATGTTGTGTGGTACCGTGTCAAAGGCTTTACAGAAGCGCAGAGAAATGACATCCATGGCTCTTCCCCTGCCCACTGACGTAGTTCACTTCATCATAGAAGGTCAGTAGGTAGGTGAGGCAGGATTTGCCCTCGGGGAAGCCATGATGGCTCTCTTGAATCACCTTCTTGTGTTCCATGTGCATTAGTAGAGCCTCTAGGAGGATCTATTCCATGATCTTCCCAGGCACAGAGGTGAGGCTAACAGGTCGCGAGCTCCCAGAGCCCTCCTTTCTTCCCTTTTTGAACATGGGTGTGACGTCACCAGGGACTTCACCTGACTGCCAGGCCTTTTCGAGTTTCCTGGAGAGTGGCTTGGCAACTCCATCAGCCAATTCCCTCAGGACTCTGGGATGCATCTCATCAGCTCCCACAGATTTATCTATGTTCAGGTTCCTCAAGTGGTCACAAACCTGATCTTCTCTTTCTGTGGGAGGGATTTTGTCTCCCTGGTCCCTGTTTTGTGTTCCATCCACTTGGGAGGTGTGAGAAGGGAGGTTATCAGTGAAGACTGAGGTAAACAAGTTGTGGAGTACAGCAGCCTTCTCCTCATCTGTTGTTATCAGCTTGCCAGTCATGTTCGTCAGGGCGGTTACACTTTCTTTGACGTTTCTTTTCTGGCGGACATACCTGTGGAAGCCCTTGTTATCATTCTTTTCATCCCTTGCCAAGTTCAATTCCAGATGCGCCTTGTCCTTCATGACCTCATTCCTTCACAAGTGGGCAGTGTTCTTATACTATACCAAGGATTCCTGTGCTTCTGTCACTCACTCTTCTTCAAGGGAAACACTCCTCACTGTTCTACCTTGTGGCAACATGGTGTCCCTCCTAGAGGAACCAGTCCTTCATTAACTCCTCCAACTAGAATAGGGGTCTCTTGTGGGTAGCGGTTCTCCCAGCAAAGAACCACCCTAGCATGGGTCTTCCTCTAGAGTCATGGGCTTTTTCAGGATCTGTCCCCTGCTCCAGCATGGGCCTCGCTATGACTCCCTACTCCAACGTGGGCTTTTCCACAACTCTCTGCTCCACGATGGGCTCCTCCACGGGCTGCAAACCAACCTTTTCTACACCGGTGATCTCTGAGGACTGTAAGGATTCAGCCTGCCACCTTGCCACAGGCCAAAGTGGAATGGCTGCTCCAGCGTGTGTCCCTGGCCTTCCCCTCACTAACCCAGGTGACTACATGCTTGTCTCCCATATGGGTTGTCTCTCCCTCCTAACCCCATCCAAAGCAAAAGAGAAGTCCCAAAACAAAGGCTCTTGCCATACTCGTTTCTTCTCTTAAATACATTTATTGCAGAGGCATTGATTGGTCCAGCCTTGGCCAGAGGTGGGGATGAGTTGGAGCCTGGGAGCTTTTCACAAATCTTCTTACAAGGGCCATGCCAGCAGCCCCATTCCCCAACACCAAAACAGTGCCAAGCATAAACACAATACAAGACCTGCAAGTAGCTGCCTGAATGGAAAATAAAAAGAGACACAGTAGGATGAAAGTTATGAATTTCAATCAAATATCTTTCTTTATTCTCTCTATGCCATTTAGCCTGCCCTATGTTACCGTACTATTTAAAATGTAACAATTTAATTTTTTTTTTTTTTGGTCTACCATTTTATATGTTCTTTGCAGCAAGATAAACTTAACTGAAGCTAAAGTGCTGAAATGCTTGATTTGAAGTGACTTGAAGCCGTAGATATTAATGATGTACAAGGGGACTACAGTCAGAATGGTTTTAAATCTTTTCTTATTTTAGCATTTGAGATCTAGTTTTCTATCGTAGATCCTTTTTAGCCCCACAGAAGTCTCAGTTCCTGTTGCAAACCTCTTGCTCTGCACTTCAGAAAATGTTTTCTCTGACCTTTTCCACAGAAATATTTTCCTGAAAAAAGTATTAAGCTTCACTGGATAAATGTATCTCTTGAAAGGTATGCTAGTGACCATACATAATCTAGCATGACTTTGCAATAAATTGTGGTGAATTGAAGGGGAATAATCCCAAAGGCTAATTTTAGCCCAACTCACTACATCTGATGTAGGTTCCACCTTAGACTGTCTTCTGTCAAGCATCTGTTCTCCTACTGAGCTGAAAAGGACACTATGGAGAGCAAACTTATTCATCCACTTTGGTGAATACCCTCTTCATCACTAACTTGAGTATGCACTGGCTTAACAAATAGTTTAACAAGAGCAATGCTTGCTTTTCAAAAGAGCTAATTCTGTCTGATCACACTGTACCTCTGCCTTGTACGTAGCATTAAAACAAAGCTGCTGCTGGACTTTCTGGCCTTGTGAGCCATCAGACTACACTGGGCCAGGATGAGGACTTAAATGCAAGGTACTCAGGTTCATTTGCTGTGGAGTGCATTGGAGATGTGTGCAAAAAGCAATTTTTGCTCTTTCTGTTCACTGTCTTTTTTTTTTTCCCCTTGTGTTTTAAGAATGATAGAGAATTAAGTCAGATTTTCAAATGTTAAGTGTTCTAGAGCTAAAATATGATGTGTATACGTACCTGGTGAAAGAATAATTGTAGCTGGATGTTCTTAATTATCTAGCATTTTAAAAGTGCTAAAATTATTTTTATCAATGCTAATTAATTAAAATTAGAATTCCTTCAGATAAGTTTTTCTTTTTCTTTCTTTCTTTCTTTTTTTTTTTCCCCTGTATCCAAAACACATTGAACTCAGTAGAAAGACTAACAGATTTAACCATAATTTAGGGCTGGCAGTATTATAGAAAGTATAGAAGAAGTTTTTCTGTTAGAATGACTTATAAAGTGTGACTCATTTCTTTTTGTGTTCCCACCTCATGATGTTTGTTTTCTGTAAATGAAGTAATGAGCTTGATGGAAATCTTTGGTTAGAACAGTGAGTTTTTAAGCAAATATTGCATAATACTAATGGGAAGTTTATTTTCAGTTGTTGTTTCTAAGTATTCACTGTGGAGAACAAGGGAAAAGTCCTGATATGTCTTAAGTTTATGGCAGCTTTTCCACAGACTTTAACATGACTAGGTTTATGTTCCAGATTCTAAGACTTACATTTAAGCTCTCAAGGGACAGTTATTAAAACACAATATTTTGCCTGAAAAAACCACCTTGAATAATGACATTTTTCTCTTGGAACAGTTGCAGTGTCTGCTTGTCTCCAAAGAGATAGCTAGATACTTTAAGGTAGCTGACAATCTTAAGATGCAATAGAAATTTTGTGATGAAGTGTAATATTAACAATACACGAAAAATAATCACAATGACAGTACAGTGGAACAAGACTTCCAGTTCCCCAGAATAACACTGCCAAGAGATATCAATCCTCGTCGCTTTTGTACTCTGGTTTAGACAGATAACAATAAAATGCAACAGTAGTATCCCAGGCACATGAAAAATAAACATTTTATAGGACTGTATTTTAGAAATAAAAATGTTTTCTGTCAAAAAAAAAAAAAAAAAATCTGACCAGCTGTCAAGAGTGGAATTTCAGCTTTAAAAAAGAAAGACACATTATCTGGTTTAAATCAGGACCTTGGCTGTGGATTTCTACATGTTTGGGTAAATTGTCTGTTGCTGGTACCCCTGTAATTTCGACCCTTCTCCCCTCAATAGTTTATTCTAGAATAAAATTACCAATCTTTTCAAATAACAGAATTTTTGTTTTTCTTCCAGCCTTTACCAAGATGATTCCATGATTGAAGCATTTGAAAGAACACAATTCAGCATGGTTTATTTAAGAGTCATCTCCAGATCTAAAATGAAAACTGACAAAATACAATCTTTAGCGAAATACATCTTAGGGCTCCCCAGAAAAAATTGTTCCCAGTTACTGGGCTGCAGCAACCAAGAACCTTCAGTGGGATTTCCATGCCCACTCAAGACTTCAGACCTCTAAGTCTGCCAAAATGTAAGGCTATTTTGAAGCGTTTTCAAAACAGTGAACAAGCATTGAACTTGATCACAGGAGAGGAGTATGCAGACATGTGCCGGGTATAATGTGCATGTCTCCTACTCAATGGTCACAGATAAATTATGGTATATTCCAGTGCTTTCAAGCCCAAAATAAAGCTGCCAATTACTACCTTTTTCTTTTTTTTTTTTTTTTTTTTTGTAATTTACTTTATTTCCATGATTTATACTGTATTTTCTTAAAAAACCCCAAATAACAATAATAAAAAAAAAAAAAAAACCAAAAACCCACCTCCACCAATGTGTGTTGTGGCAGTTCTGAACATATTTATGTCAGTTTTTATGTAGCTTAAAAATCCAGATATTTCAGATGTATATTTCTAACATTTATGGTAGCCTTTTGAAGTAATTAAAAAGCTTTCTGAATTCTGAGGTTATTATTGAAAAGGTCAGTTATGTTCATAAAGAATACAGACTCATGCACCAAAATCACTGAAATGCAGTAAAGGTACTTGAATTTGGCAAAAGCTTGTCTGAACCTTTATTTTTGAAGTATTAAAAATAGATTTGGAGGAGTCAGAAAGGAGTCTGATAAGAAAAGCAGCAATAAAACTTAATACCACCCATATAGGTCATATTTTCTTATGAGATTTAGCTTGTATGAAAGGCCTTCAGTGCTGTGCATATATTGAAAGAAAGGCATAGAAGCACTTTTCAGCTCCTTTTGTCATCACTCTGCTTCCAGAATTATGTTGATAGAGAGGATTCTTCTGCTTGGCCTTGAGACTTTCACATGATCTTGGGAAAAATGGGGCAAAAGCAGTAGAAAGAATTCTCTTTTGTACTCTAGAAGTGAAGTTGCAGCATCACAATAAACAACCGGCATTTCAGAAGAGTATTCTGGACAACCCTAACAGGATTTACAATAATCAGATAGTTGCGTGCCTCATTAGCACAGCCTTCACAATTGGTCCTTCCACTTTTCAGTTCTAGCAGGATCAGGAATCCAATAGGAGTGAAATCTTTTAATCCCTCTGCCCTCTAGACCCAAATGAGACCAGGAGTGTAAAGAAGCAAGAAGAACAAATAGGAGGAAAAAAAAAAAAGAAAGCCAATTTTCTAACACTGGTTCAACTTTGGACTAATTGCATTCCATCATATTCTCTGGCTGCTCCTTAAAAATTAATTGCTTTAATCCTCTCTCTTCCTTTTTATGAATTTGACTGGTGCATTTAAATCTTTCAGTCAACGACATCCTCTTCCTACGTGCTGTCACCGGAGTTACTGCATTTTGGAACAACATTCTATTTGTTACTATCCCACTGTTTTCTTGTTTCTGTGTTGTTAGTTGATCTGATGAATATCTCCAATACTCTAGTCCACTTTCATTCTTACTCGCCCTCTTTTTTCCATTTCCTTCATGAATTCAGTCATGGTTATCCTCTCTGTGTAGAGAGATTGTATTTTCATCTCTCTGTTTTCCTCACTTTCTCCTTGTTTAGAAGGCTATGCTGGGTCTGTATCCAAAGCAGTGCACTGAAGCAGCAAAGGACTCTACATGGGAAATTGGGAGAGCTGACTAAGAGTGAAGGGACAGATGAAACAGAGGAACAAAGTTCAAGGAAGTCAACTGGACTGAAAATCATGAGGGAAGAAAATAATTATGGAGAAGCAGAAGCTTGGAGAGGAGAGAGGAAGAGAGTGAACAGAAATTCTGTGGCAGAAATTCTGCATAAATATCATTCCAATAAAGACCAAGTGGAAAAAGAGACCTACAAAGATGAAGACTGGAACAGGAAAGGGTTAAGATTTTAGTCTCAGAAAGATTTTATGTAGTCTCCAAATGGGGAATAAAATTGAGAGAGCTAGGACAAAATAGTGTGGTACTATAAAACGTCTAGTGTTTCTAACAGCAAAAAGAAAAATTCATTCATTAAAAGCTTGAGCCTACTCCCAGGAAAGGGGTCAAGTAAGCTGCCTGATTTCTTTTGGGAAGCAGAAACTACAAATAATTTTGTTTGAAGGTTAAAAGTTGGAGGGAACTCTATGGCAAGGAGGAACAGATAAATTTGGGAAAGCTGGCAATCCTTGAACCAAAGATATTAAGAAAGACTCCTTGCTGTATTAAGGTTTCTTGGGTTACTAATGAAGCAACAGGTTAGGATAAGTTCCCTCCTCCCTCTGTCCTTTTGCTGCAATGCACTCCCCTTGCTGTTCACCACTGTCATATCTAAGCCAGTACATCTCTGTCATTCTCACCTGTGCTGCCTGCATGGACGTTGTGGGGTGAAGCATGCCCTGAAATGGTGGGTGTGGGGCTGGACTGCCCCAAACCATTGCAGGTCTTAGAAATAGATTTGCAATTAGTTTAGCTTGCTTTGAGCGGGTGCTAAGGGACCTTCCAGGTTCTTGTGGATTACTTGCCTCCTTTCTCCAACCAGTTTCCATAGTAGATCTGCTCTCAGAGACTTTGAAGAACTGTAGTCCCAGGGTTTAAAAAACTGTGAGATTTTCAGTATTATGAAACCAAAGAAGCACACTGTGGTAGAAATAGGAATTTCAACTTTGGTCATGCTAGATGTTTTAATCTTAGGTAATATATGTGGTGTACAGAAAGATAGCACACAATATGGTGAGCTGTCAATAGTTTGCAACGTGCCCTGATTAACCCTCAGAAAAAATTGCATTACATATCCTCTGCCGTACGTGAAAATATATGAAGAGTGTTCCTTCTGAATATCAAAAACCATGGTGTATTTCTGAGGACTTCCATTACAAAAAAATGTTAAAGGAACTTTAAGATCTTAATTCCAACAAACATACGTATTCTGGACTGGGTTTGTGAAAACACTTCCTTTGATTTCAATGTACCGTACAAAATGAACCCAGCAAAGTGAAGCGTAAGAATAAATATCTGCTTCATGAAAATTGTCTAGGTTTCCATGAGAAACTAAAACCTAATAAAAACCAAGTATTTCCTAACATGTCTGGAAGGCAGCAGCTGTTTGAGAAATAAAAATACTGAGAAAAATCAAGATATACAGAGTTCCATATTGTAAAATATAAAGGCGAAGGGCTAATAGAAAAATTATTCTATTAATATCTATGTTATTATAGTTTACATAAATTTGAACTACTATTACTTGTTCTAGATAACACTTACTTTAAAACTCAAATAATGCAATTCAAAATAACCAACGCAACACTTTAGCCAGGATTATAAGCACGAAGATGTTTCTGGCTTCAAGGGGACTTCTCGTGTTGTTAAAGTTAATGTGATATGTTTGGTTGTTTTGTTGAGATATCTCATGAATTCTTTTAGCTCTAATAAGGAAATGAGTGTTCATGTGACACCAATGGAGCTTCTCTTTTTTAATAATGGTTAAAAGGAAAATGAGTTAGAACATAAAACTTGTTTTTTGAACAGCAAGTATGTGTTACTGATTATTTTAATTGTAGGGCTCCCCGTAACAAGGAAGGACTAATTTTCTTTTCCAGTCCTACAAAACACATAAAGCTCAGAGATTTCTTCCTTATATTTTCAGGAGAGTTCAATGACAGCGACTCCAGTAATCTATGGTTTTGGAAGTTAACTTGAGATTCTCAAAAAGGGGCGTGATTTTTAGAAAGTATTTGGCTGCTACTTTTTCCTTGAAGTAGAAGCACAAAAACAATTTTACAAAAACACTGTTTTCTGAAAGCGCATTCCAAAATGTTTTGTATTGAATCATTTTTGCACTCTAGCCTTAGTCTTTTCAAATACATCCTAGTCATACCACCAGACTTACCCCTGGGCTTTTAACATTAAGAATCAGCTGACAAAATTTGCGGTGATTAACAGTAAATGTAGGCAAAATATAGTATCTGTGCTAAAACCATCATGGGTATTTTAACTTCTGTTAATGTCTGATAGGAGTCTGATACACTTGCAGATCCTTCTATTGATTAAAAAAAATTGATTGGGTTGTTTTGACAAGAAACCTCCCCTAATGCTTTGAAGTTCTCTGCTGTGAAGATCTGAACATCTGAACCTTCTTTGGAAGAAAAACAAAAGAAAAAAAAAAAAAGAATTCTGATGATATTCTGCATAGTTTAAAAATGAAAACAAAGATAAATAGAAAAGTGAAGAAAATTAAATAACTAATAGTGGAAGGAAATCCCAATATTTTATTGTTTTTCACTGTTCTCATCTAGGCTTGCTAGACTTCTGGTCAGCTGCTCGGTTTAAAAGGCATGAAAGAGTGTAAGAGTTTGCCCACTGTGATTTGGAGGAGCATTCGATGCAATCTAGAATTATTTGGTTTTACAATCTTACGTGGAGCCAAGCTGTACTTACAGTAGAGGAGTACTTGGAACTGTATCTAGCTCTCAACTTGTGCCTCTTGTGATAAATTAGACAAGTTTAATGCTGCTGTAATGGACATCATTCTGCATTTTCTTCTGAACTTGTGTTACAAGACTTATGTTGTAAAATAGTTTGATCTAAGCAGTTATAAGGCACTGTCAGAAAGATCCTTGTTAGCACTTCAGTGTGGTTATAAGGAGTGGAGGAACACTGGTTGTTAGTACCAAATTATTTTGCATGCTATCTCTGTAGATATAATGTGTGAGCAGATGTAAGATTTGAATACAAATTTGAGTGTTTCAAGTCATCACAAAGTGCACCTCAAGTTCAGTCCCTTAAAGGACAAACAGATTAGATGTAGGCTTATACACCTATCTTAAGACACCCTATGAAACTATGTTCACTGATTAAAGAGAGAATAAAGCTGACTTCATTAGACTATTTTGCATTCATCTTTGATATGGATATAATAAATCACTCCTTTACCTTCCATTACCTTCTTTACATGGGAAACTGGGTGCAGGAAGGCTCAATCACCTTCCACCTATCTCAGTACCTGCTGAGGATCAGAATTTTCCATATGTGCTCTCCAAAAGAATATTCTTTGTCTGGCTTTTGAAGTTGTTACAGTGAACAAGCATAATTCATCTTCTAGCTTCTACTGGTTATGAAATGAGTTTTCTGTTTCAAAGATCTTGCCAAGTAGGTGAAGCATCTCTTTGCTAACTAGGTTATTTGATTTAAGAACTGTTTCAACTGGAATTTGTGTATGAAAGTATGGCAATATGGCATGGGGTATATGCTTTTCTTGCAAGGTTTCCCTAGGGACCTGGGGTCAAATTGTAATGTTGATTCCCTGTATTTATATTGAATGAGCGTTATAAAGAAGAATTTTGCTAATACTACATTTTATTGCAAGCATTTCCTCATGGTGTTCAATAGAGAGGGAAAAAAGTCACCACAGGAAAGCAAAGAATGATCACATAAGCCTTATCCAAAGGGTTGCTCTGTATTGAGCATACCAAAGGGACAACTAGCACAGGGTGAACTCTCAACACTCTTTAGGGGATTACAGAAGGTGAAGGTCAAATAGGATGGGATTTTGTAACTTTGTGAGTGGAGGTTGGTTCATGTGCACTAAAAGTAGCAGTTGTAAGAAATCCTGTGAGACAAATTAATTTTGATTTCATTGTTTCAGAACAGAGGAAAGGAGGTAATACAGAATACTAGTGTAAGAGATTGCAAGCTTACAAAGATTCCCAAGGGTCAAACTTTATGCAAATTCAGGTGTTTCACAGTTCACTCTGCTGCTTCAGTCTCCAGCAGTTAACAAGATTTACGCCTATGTGCTGGAATCAAATCATGGTTCTGTCCCTTTCTGTTAATGTTGTTCAACATAATATCACCCAGGTTTACTGATAGTTCATAAAGAAGTCAATAAGTATCTGTTATTTATTGAGATGCCAACCTACAAACTTTGTGTGAATGGAAAGGCTAGTAAGTCCTTTTTCTCTTAAAAAAAGGCAACACTTGAAGGAGTTTTGCTCCTGTCATCAATATATTTCTGTATTTGTACACCTAATTGGAGCACATTTGCGTTTCAACTAAATTACTATTGAATAATAGACTCATGGAATCAAAATTATTAACTTTATTGAATTGATTTATTTTGTCCTGTATGTTACTTAGACTCCAAAATTAAATACTTTCATTTTAATAACCAAAACCTGACACAAAATTATTCCTTTAGAAAACATTCTTCTCTGTCAAGACTAAAACTGCAGCAACTGCTATTCACCATTTCAGCTATGAGGATTCAACAGTTCTGTAGATGGTGTATCTAAACTTTTTCTCCACTAAGCCCGACATCTGTTACCCCATATCTATATGGAAAAGCTTGTTGCAGCTGCTTGCAGAACATCAAGAGAGAGAATCTGACAACTGAGACAAAAGACTCAATCCTTTCTCTCACTAAAAATAATAGTTTCCCAAAGCAGACAAGTCTTATAGAGTCAGTTACACTTGACTTTCAGAAAATATTTCTGAGCAGGGAAAAAGTTACAAAAAACAAAAAAAATTAGCTATATGCTGTAGCAGTTGCTGTCACTTTCATGGAAAAACTCAAGGTTAGCACCTTGGAGGTTAATGGAAGTGCTCCTCCGAGGCAGGTCTTCCTCCCAGGCAAGAGCAGAGACAATGCAGGCTTTGCTGTGGGACTTGGCTTTCGTCACAGTGCTGTTAAGCCCAAGCCAGAGGAAATGCATTGCTTCCTAAATCTAACCACCATGGAGGGACTGTCACCCCTGGGCATTTACCTCTGCCCTACAAACATGTCAGGACCAGAAGGCCTCCACCTGGACAAACTCACTCTTGCTTGGGCTTTGGGACTTTCACAGATTTTTAAAAACAAAACTATCATAGATACTAACACTGTCTTGGTCTCCCCTGTTAAAATATGACAGATGATAGACCTACACCAAATTCACCCAAATTGTTACTGAAGGCTGGTTCCCCCTCTGTGTAGAGTTGACATACTTTTAGTTGGATTTACTCTAGGGAAGCTGGATATATGAGATGTCACTGAGGTGGTGTGAAGCTCATAGCAGAGCAGAGTAGCTGCAGTTTGGGACTGTATTTCACAGCAAAGCTTCAGCCTGAAGTTGATGGGGAGCTCACAAAGCTTCCTGCGTCAACATCCCAGGTTCCAGTGACCCTGAAAAGGAGCAGGGCTCTTCAGCAGGTGTCAGCCCTGCTTACACTCACAAGTTGTTAATAGAGGAAGGTCGCACCTAAGGATTGGATTATCATTGATCTGTTAACTGTTGTCTTCCCCAAATTAATTGATACCCTCTTTACTCTCCTTAGAAAGTTGCCTTTGGACTCAGCTGTGACTGGAAGAGATTTGCCCCAGCAGGAGCCCTTCAGGAGGTGATTTGTTTGGGCACTGAGCCAGCATTACTGAAGTGTTTGACAGGGGGCATAGGCAGATTGACTGGGCCCTTTTTTGCTGCCAGCACCTGGCAGAAGGTTGCACGAGGATGAACAAGCTTTCTGTAATGAAATCCAAATGGTGATGTTATTTTCCTGTTTCTCTCACAGCTGAATTCTTGCATTGATAATGTCATTTAGATTTACATAGAATAAAAGCTTGAGTACAATTGCTTCAGCCATATCTAAGTTCTTAGTTCAAAAAGCAGATTTTTAATCATAACTGAAAAATGGCTGAGGTTTGAAATTTCATTTTCAATCTTCTTAATAATCACAAATGAAGACATAAAACAATGAATATTTGAAGACTGGCTTCATGATTTTTTTAAAAAAAACCACAGAATTTTCCCATGTTTATATATGTATTGACTTACCTGAAGTATTTTATGACTGACAAGTACCACAAAATAGATTAAATTAGAACTGGAGAGACGATTTTTTTTTTTTTTTCAGACCAGGAGATACCACCTTATGCCAAAAAATGTTTTTCCAAAATATATCGATTCCAGTACACACTTTGATTGCATTATTTGAGGGACACTTGCCTTGGCCAAAGGGAGATTATCAAATGTGGAAACCACCAAACAGCAAAATCTGTTCTTTTCCTAAAGAACATTTCATAGAATCATAGAAATGTTGATTTGAGCCTCTGCAGGCCACCTAGTGCAAACTTCGGCTTGAAGCAGGATGGTAGCCAAACATATCAGATCAGCTGTAGCTTGATCTCGTTGTATGTGGAAAATCCCCTATGATGATGAGTCCAAAATTGTTCTACATAACCTGTTCCAATGATGGACATACTGTCATGAAGGATCCTTCTGCATGAGCTAGTGGGAATGAGGTCTATAGGTATCTGCAAGTTTGGAAGGGAAAAGACTTACCAGTGAAGAGCAGGCAAAGGCAAGGGACATATTTTCCGAAAGGGAAGCATGAACATATTTCACAAGGACTGACAAGCTCTGGGGGTTGTAAGTCCTGTTGAAACTAAAAGTGCACACCAACAGCCAGCCAAACCTGCCAAAGTTCAACAGTGCACACTGGAGTGAGGGTGTGTAACTTGGACCTCAGCCATGGGGTCAGTGACTTATGCAGAGACGATGACTGCAGGGCTATATACTTACCTGGTGAAACAAGGGGTCCCTGAGGAACTTTCCAAACAGCTATGCAGAAGGCAGCACAACCGTCAGCTTATGAGCCTGCAGCTGGGGTTGGCCTTCCCACTGCTGCTTCAACAGAGCAACTGGAGTGAATGTGTGAGTCAGCTGCATGAGGGAATAACTGAATGTGGTGAATGAATCATTATCTGCTGTTAACAACAACAGGCTAATGAATAAAAGGTGTTTCCAAAAGTACTAGTGGTAGTCTGTGTCTGCCCCCTACTCAACCTCCTATTAGGGAAAAGAGATTTTACAACTATTTTCCCAACAGCCTTCTTGAGCTGGGAGGCCTAAAAATTGGCAAAGTACTCCAGGTGTAGCCTAACATTTCCCTTTGATAAAACTGAATTGTCATTTTCTTCAAGTCCTTTTTTTACAGACTACTGGTTTTAAAGAATACTTCCTTTGCTTGAATTAGCAACACTGAAGTTGAATTAAACACTTATCTGCTGTTATTTAAAATCCCAGTATTGTATCACTTTATAGAATGCTGTGTGAAAACATATTCTTGCTTAGGGAAAGTGAAATTGAAAACAAAAGCATTTCCCACCAAAATTGCTCAGGTCCTAGCCATATGTCCTTCAACTCTCTTGAGAACCTAAAGCATTTTCTAGGTCTCCCATATGTGTTACTGAGCCTTTCAAAGATTACTTTTCTTGCATTATTGATGGATGGCATTCAAGAGAGGTTGGGAATGTTTTCTCTGATGCAATCCCATCATCTGATGCTACAAATGCAGGGAGCAGATTTAATGAGGGATGAAGGAATGAAGCTATGATTTGCAAGATTAAATTCTAGGTCTTTTCCTGAAGGGTGGTGGCATCAAGGGAGAACAGGAGAAGGACTAAGGAAATTATAGAAGTGACCTAGACTACATTCCTCACCTCAGTTTCCATGCTACTGCCCACCTTGTTCCCTCTGTAAAATCTTCCCTGAGTTTTCCTGCTCCTAAAGGTAAATTACGTTATTTTTCGCCTAGTCATTTCACCAACTTTTCTCTTTCCCTTTTTTCTGCCCGAATACAAGCATGGAGTTTTGGTTGGAAATGACACTACTGTAATATCTTATCCAAACTGGAAGACCTGTTTGAGACTGCAGAGAAGTTCAAGAAGTCAAAACAATTTTTTCCCCTCATTTCATTCTTTTCCTTTGACAATTAAAAAGAAAGACTTGCAGAAATCTTAGACAAGACTTAAAAATGGTCTTCCTTAAAAGTACAATAAAACCTATAAGAGATTCAAGCCCTAGTTGGCAGTCTGCTGTCCTAAACTTTCCCCAAAGCATACTTAAGCATTCTGATTCTGCTATAGGAATCTGTTTATTTCAAACTTCATTTTTTTTCCAGTCCCTTGAACGGCTGCTGAAGTTTTCACTGTACACAGATTGGAGCCTAATGTCTTTGGACAGTTCATATGTACTCCTTGCTCCAGAAAAACTGTGAGGGATATCAAGAGTTTATTGCCCGAATAAAAGTCTTTGAATTTCCTGCACCTAGCATTTGGCGGATATATTTGATAAGCACTTGTAGGAAGAGGAGACTTCTCAGAGGAAGTCATTGCTCTTTCAAAAGGCTGAGAGGGTTTTTTTGTAGGAGGCTCTGTGGGAAGGTAGGGAGTAGCACTTGCTGCTTTAGAAGTGGAAGATACAAGTATACACAAATTATCTTTCAAACAGTTTTGGTTTTGTCATCAGAATCACTAACTGGTTTTGGCTACCTTACCCTCCACTTCCGTGTTCTCAGCAAGATTGATACCAATGAATCTTCTATATATCTCACAGTAATCACGCAGTCCTTCCTTCATTTTCTTTACGCTGCCCAAGACCATTTCATTGAAACCTTGTGTGCCTGATTTGCACAGATGTTGCTATGTTGTTGAGGCTGTTCTCTTTTCTCACTTCTCTCATTTTATCCCTTCTCATGTTTCCCTCTCTTGGCATGTACACGGGCTTGTATGCAGGCCTGCAAACAGAGCTACGGCAGTTGTGTTGATGAGTGCTAACTAGGCAAAAGCTGGTGCAGCTCCAAGTAATCATTTTGCAATTTATTTGGATACTGAATACCCAGCCTGCAGTTTTAGTGCACGTACCGAAGGAATAGATCTCTGCATTAAATTAACACTCCTTCCAGCAAGACTTTATCATCCTTTTCTCCCAGCTTTTTTTTTTTTTTTTTGCTTTATTTCTTTACAATTTGTAGGAAAATTTTTACAATTTTTGCAGTATTGGTGGTTCTCTACCTAAAAGCAGCCTCTAGCATAATGCCTTCTAGCCACGCAAGTCTGCAGGCTCATGTTTCCATGTTGGTTAGGTTGTTCAGCAAGTGAAGACCCGTGCCTTCATATGTGCTTTAAGCTTCTAGCAAGTTTGAGAGGCTTCTAGTTTAGGAGACAGGAGGTGTGAATGTTTTCTTAGGTGGAAGAGCTATCTTTCTTAAGAGGGATAGAAAGGTCTTGCTGCCCAGTTAGAAGCAGTTTTCTTCTGCTTTTATTAATTAAACCATACTATCCCTCTCCTTTCTCAATGGAAAACAAAAAAATATACAGAAGTCTTATATCTGGATTGTTGTGGCAATTGACCTGACTGTCAGGAGGCTAAGCCATGTGATAGAAACAATCACTTGGAGCCTTTCAGGAGCCAAGGAGTGGACAGAAAGGAGACTAGTCTGGCTCTGGCCTATTAGTAATATGAGGCAAACCCACGACTTTCCTGAAATAAAAGAATGTTACTTAAACTGTTGTTTAAGTAGGACAGTTGTGACCGTGTAAGGTAGCTCTATTATCTAGAGACCCTCATCTTGGGTCTCATCTTAACTTGAATACAGCAGTTGGCAGACATCAGCTTCCCAGGAGACATGGGAGAAGAGGTGTGCCCCATGGCAGCCTGTGGAAATAGATTGGCTCCAAAGAGGACTTTTCTGGGCAGAAGCCTAAAACGGATGACAGAAACTACTGTGTCCAGAAAGCTACTCTTACTGACTCATAGGTAGTCTAATCCTTTGATTTAAGTGCATAATCTGTGTCCTTGCCTCTAAAATCTAGTCAGTGACACACATCCCTGACAAATCATTTCTCAGTTGTACTTATTGTGAGGACAAAGACAATACAGTGCAGTAAGACAGTAATTTCTATTAAATGTTTCTCTGAAATACTTTATAAGGTCATGGGATCCATGGTTCTTATAAATACTGTAGCTGTCATTCACTTACATGACCATTACTATTTCTATCCTTGTTTTACAGATGGCCATTAATGATCCCTGCAGTTATTCTTAAAGTGGATATTCAGCGAATTGTTTCAAGAGTTAAATCAAGGCAATAAACTAGTTTGCTTATGTAACACATTGCCTCTTTATGTAATTTTAATTAACCATTGACATGCATCTAAATATTCATTAGTTTTCTAACCCCTGTAAGAAAATAACTATTAATCCCACCCACACTATTGTCTGGTCATAGAGAAAATGTGAGCAGATTAAAATGTTTTCCCGAACATTTTTTTAGCGTTTGAAGGCTAAAGTCTAATTTCTGTAAGGGTGTAATTTCTCTGTACATTTAAACTGGCATATTCATCAATAATTGCAGCTGCCACACATATTAGTAATAATTTCCTGTATTTCACCTAATTTAGTTTCAAGCTCCCTGACAGATGCAATGTTTCTTTCAAATATTTGTCCTACAAAAACATCCTCATCCTCCATAATGTTTTACATACAAGTATTATATCTTTTTTGAGACTACCCATGACAAGTTGAAACAGAGCTTAGACCTCTTTGCCAATCCTGCCATGCATACTAGACCAAGAAAATGCAAATAAGAACAGGATGAGAAGATTCAGTTTGTTTACTTCTCTTGAGCCAATAGAACACGACACTAAGAGTTATAGACAGCTTTGGTCTTGGCTGCGTAGCTGAAATTGCATATTATCTTCTTCTCCATTTTCAGTTGCCAGCAAGATTAAAGAGCACAAACTGTTTCTTGCATCCAGCGTTTTACTCTAACCCTGGAATTGTAACAGTAGGAAGCAAAATAAAAAACCCCAACAGCAGTAAACTGCAATACTGCAAAGTTAAGTCCTTGGTGAAAATCAGTTTATGAGAGAATAGAATTTTACCACTGATTCATCACTTAATCAGGACTTTACCTTACTTATATTACATAGGTACAAATATTTAGATTTCATAGGTTTTCAGTCATCCAAGAGATGCTGTGCTGCCACCTGTATGGAACCATGACCTGCGGTGCAACACACAGCCTGATACCTGAGGTGGTGCTCAGGTTATTGAGGCAAGCAGCAAGCCTGAGCTCCACTACACCCCATCTCCATCCATCTCTCTCCAAAGGACAATGTGATGGGCATTTTCTAGGAAGCAGTCTTTCTAAAACTGGGAAAAAAAAAAAAAATTAGAGAAAAGACAGAGAATAAACTGATGAAATAGAGGAGAAAGTGAATTAATTGTCTTTCATTCATTTTCTTCCTAATTTAAATCAGTTTCATAACAGTTCCTTCATAAGGACAAGAAAATATTAAGAATAGCATGTTTTCTTTCCAGAGACTCACCTCACTGTGATTATCTCCTTTCCATCCATCCATCCATCCATCCATCCATCCATCCATCCATCCATCCATCCATCCATCCACCCATCATTTCAGCTCCTAGTTTTCACTCATGGTCTTATAAAACATTTCTTTACTCTAGTGCCTCTCTTCTTGTCCCTCTCCCCAGAAACCTCAGCTATTCTTGCTTTACCTGTCATTTGTTCCACTCTCTCTGCTTTCAAGAGGTAATTACTACATTTTAAGATCTCATTCACTGCCACGAAAGTTTCTAGCAAGAATACCTGAATTTTGTAGAAAAGCAAGATGGAACAAAGAAAATAGCCAGAAAAAACACAATCTTTTCTTTAGAGTCATGTAAAAATATTGATAATGACTGTTTTACATCCCAACAAGTCACCTGTGGAGGAAAATCCCAGCTAATACCCAAGTCTTCTATTTTCCACCTTTCCCTCCCCTTCTCTTGGTTATTTTCTTCCTTCAGCACCCGTAAAACACCCCAGTTGCCTCTCCTTTCTCTTGAACGAACAGATCCTGGGTTATATAAGCCTCAGGCCTCTTCTATTCTTGAGAGCCTTTTATACTTCTAGTATTGCATTTTATAAAGAAGTTGCCTTAGGAAAGTTCTCTTAGGCTTAGAAAAGATTATCTGATATTCTACTGACAAAGAATATCTTTCTTCCTCTCAGTCAAAGATGTTGAAAACAAACTAAAAGCTGCAAGAAATAAAACAGATGGTTGATAGTTTAAAAAAGACTGTCAGCTATATTTTGGAGAGCAGGGGGCATATGATGAAGTCAGAATAGCCAGAATAATCAAACCAAGTTAGGCTTTGCTAAGGAAATTAAAAAATATACACACGCAAGCCTTTCAGCAGAGAACTGAGTAGGAGATTTTTGTGTTGCAGAAATATAAATAGGACAGAGAAAACATTCAGGGGCCAGGATGCACTGTGGAAGGGATTCAAATATGGGACAAACACTTGAACATATGTTCTTTGCTTCATTTTCCAGTGAGGAGGATAATGCTAAACTGCCACCAGAATTGTATTTAGAGTTGGAAATTGCCATGTCTATGTGCAGAAAGCTAACATATATAGGCTGAGATGGTAAATGAAGTCCCAGGAATGTATATGGTCTGATCCATAATGTAGGTCTAGTAGAAAGATTTTATAACTGATCTTCCAGCTTAAAGAGATACTGGCTGACTGCAGAGCATGAAAGCTACCCATGCCAAGGAACGATATTCAGAACATAGAATCATAGAATTGTTTTTGCTGGAAAAGATCTTTAAGACCATCAAATTCAACTGCTAATCCAGCACTGCCAAGTCACCGCTAAATCATGTCCCTCAGCACCACATCTATAAGTCTTTTAAGTACTTCCAGGGATGGTGACTACACCACTTTCCTGGGCTGCTTGTTCCAGTACTTGACAACCATTTTGGTGAAGCCATTTTTCCTAATGTCCGATCTAAACGTCCCCTCGTGCAACCTGAGGCTGTTGCCTTTTGTCCTATCACTTGTTACTTGGGAGAAGAGACCAACACCCACCTCTCTACAACCTCATCTCAGGCAGTTGTAGAGAGCGATAAGGTGTTCCCTGATCCTTCTCTTCTCCAGGCTAAACAACCCCAGTTCCCTCAGTCACTCCTCATAGGACTTGTACTCTAGACCCTTCACTAGCTTTGTTGCCTTGCTTTGGACACGTTCCAGCATCTCAGTGATCTTAAAGGTCTCTTCCAACCAGATGAATCTATGATTCTATGATCTCGATGTCCTTCTTTCAGTGATGGACCCAAAACTGAACCCAGTATTTGAGGTGTGGCCTCTGTCATGTTAAAGGTAGAAGTTTAACTTTTGCCTGCCAGAGCCCAAGAGTCTTTCAGTCAAGAAGTCTCACAAAACCAAAAGAAAGTTCAAGAGTTTGCTGTTTGCCTGTCAGAGCCTAAAGGACTTTCACTGAAACAGTTTTGAAAAACCAGTAAAAATAATAAAATTTTATTAAAGTGGCAGGCATAATAGATCCAGAATTGCCTTTGATAAATACACTCAACTGCAATAGCACTAATAACTAGTATGTAATAGTAATGCTACCAAAAGGAAAATGTATTTTCACTGTATGGTGAAGGCACAATTCTTTCCAAGAGGGCATCCTTGTCTTGAGTAGAAGGAGAGGAGTACAACCTGTCAAACGTCCCTGCTAGTTCTTCAGTCTTTTCCTCCCAGCCAAGTATTATACCCACCACCCCACCCCCCCACCTTTTTATACCCTAACCCTGTTTATCTCTGCCTCATAGGTGATGTTTCACATGATCTGGGTAGAGAGTTGAGTAACATAATCATATATGTTTAACATGTACTACTTTGGGCTGATTAGCATATTGAGGGACATGAATTTTAATATTAATCTTGTATTTAATTAGGCAAAGCTCTTCACTCAGACACTGGGACCATCAATATTTCCTTGCTTTCTTCACTTAGTCAAAACAAAGCTGTCTTAACCTTCACAAGACTCTCACCTTCAGCCATTATTTATACCAGGAATCTCTACTCTTAGAGATAATAGGAGTCTCATGCTCACACGCTTCTTGGCCTTTTGTGCAGAATTCCCACAGTCTCATAAGAACTGAGTACAGGGGGATAATCACTTCCCTACTCCTGTTGGCCACACCAGTTCTTATACAAGCCAGGACGTCGTTGGCCTTCTTGGCCACCTGGGCACACTGCTGGCTCATACTCAGCCGGCTGTCGACCAACACCCTCAGGTCCTTTTCCGCTGGGCAGCTTTCCAGTCATTCTTCCCCAGGCCTGTAGCGGTGCAGGGGCTGTTGTGACCCAAGTGCGGGATCCAGCACTTGGCCTTGCTCAACCAAGGCCTGCCCAGATCTCTCTGTAGAGCCTCCCCTACGCTCAAACACTCCAGCTCATCTTCTTGTCATCTGCAAACATACTGAGGGTGCACTCAATCCCCTCGTTCAGATCACTGATAACACTATTAAAGAGAACGGGCCCCAACACTGAGCCCTGGGGAACATTACTTGTGACCAGCCACCAACTGGAGTGATCTCCATTCACGGCCACTTTCAGGGCCCAGCCTCCCAGCCGGTTTTTTAACCAGCAAAACATTTGTGCATCCAAGCCATGAGCAGCCAGTTTCTCCAGGAGAATGCTGTGGGAAACAGAGTCACAGGCTTTACTAAAGTCTAGGTAGACAACATCCCCAGCCCTTCCCTTGTCTACTAGGTGCATGACCTTGTCATAGTAGGAGATGAGGTCACTCAAGCAAGACCTGGCTTTCATAAATCCATGCTGACTGTGTCTGATTGCCTGGTTGTCCTTTAGGTGCCATGTGATGGCACTCGGGATGATTTGCTCCATGACCTTCCATGGTACTGAGATCGGGCTGACAAGTTTGTAGTTCCCTGCATCCTCCTTCTGGACCTTCCAGTAAACGGGCATTACATTTGCTAACCTCCAGTGAACTGGGACCTCCTTGGTTAGCATGATATAACGTATCTAACTTCAGCCTTGCATAAGGCTTTGGAATGAATTTTAAAAGAAAGAGACATTGAAATTTTTGAATTAAATAGCTTGGCACAAATCATACAAAAGTATTGCCAAGAATGTTTTTTAGTCATGTTAAATATCTCCTTTGATAACATGTATTTTTTGAAGAAAGGATAAATGATGGACTTATATCATCTGCTTTCAATATAACATATCATAGAATGGTAACTTATAGGAAACGGCCTGGTTAAGATGATGGAAATGTCCATTACTGCAGGAATCATTAGAAAAGAAGACAAAAGGGAAATGATAAGAGACTTCCCTTACAGGGGTGGGCAGAATCTACTGGTGGAGTCCTCAAAGACTGATCTTAGGCAGTAATGACTTGGGAACAAGAAATGTGAATGTAAGAGTTAAATTTACTGGTAGTCCAAATTTTAGAAGCATCATCAATATGCAGGAGAATCAGAATATCATACAGGAAGAGCTGAATGAACTGGTCATCAAAAGTAACAGAAGGGATAAAATTTAAACATACAAAGTGCTGCCTCACGTCTTTAAAGACCAATAGCAAGACCCAATAGTATAAACAAGGAAGTAATCAACTGAAAGAGACAGGTAAAAAGAAAGAGTTAGTGTTTTAATCAATCACAACTTGACTATGAGCCTCAGACGTTGCTGTGATCATGAAAAAAGCAAATGCATCAAGTGAGGTATTCCCACTAAAGACAGGGAGCGTATAAATACCTCTGCAAAAAGCATCAGCAAGAGCTCATCAGGAATGCTGTGCACACTTTGGTAACCCACATGCAAGAAAGATGAACTCAAGCTGCAGGAAGTGCCAAGCAGTGCTACTAAAATGATCAGGGGAATATTGAGGGAGGAATCTTACATGAGGAAAATAGGGGAATGATAAGGAGAATCTTACATGAGGAGAGTACAGGGGGTATAATCGCCCTCTCTAAAAAATATCGGGGAAGAGAAGAGCTATTTAAACCAAAGGATGCTGCTGGCACCAGAAAAAATGGGTGTAAGCAGTCATGAATAAATATGGGTTGAAATTAGATGAAGGCTCGTGTGAGAGGAGTAAGGTTCTGGGACAGCAGTTACTGGATCAAATCAGAGGGGCAAGACCTAATTAGGTTTAAAATGGAGCTTCACATATTTCTGAAAGTTTATGCAGTGCATTTTCTGGTGTTAAAGATGGACCGGACTCAAAGGCTCTCTTCCATTGCTGTGGTTTTTGCTGCTATTTTAGACAATAAGCACATATGGCTGATTTTACAGCCATACAAGTTTTAAAGGGCCCCTCTAAGCTTGATAGGGGTGTGCACCAGATTTTTATGTATTGTAGATTTCTTGAATGTGTTCATGGAGCCACAGAAAAATCTTATGCAAGGAATTAATATGGACTGCTTGTGAAGTCCATCCCATTATCAATGTAATGTTCTTAAAAGTTCTGCTCAGGTTTAAGGCTTTTGTCACTTTTCTCGAGAGACTATTTCAGCGTCCAGTCGACCCGTCTTAGCAGCACTTAACAATTCCAAATTTATACTTCCCTGAGATCAATTTGCAGTCATTACCCTATTCTTATATTTTTCTGGAGATGCAAAACATTTCATGTGCCCCTCAACATTTAATCAGTATTTAGTCATCTACATTTCCCTCATAACTCGTCTTGCCATCCATCATTACCACAGCTCTTGCAGTAGTTTTTATAATTCTGTTGTCAAAGTAATCAATGATATTATGGCTAATAGCACTCTGAGGGTAGGAGAATGCATTTGTCTGACATTTCACTCTGAAAAATTTATACTGTTCTTTAACATAATTCTGAGACTTTTGCTTTTACCAAGTTAAATGCAAACCCTGGTGAGTTCTGATACCAACACCTGCCCCATTAACAACCATTTTCCTTCACTATAACCCATGTGACTTCACTGTTGGAAGTCTTGGTCTGATATTGCAAGCATCTTTTCCTGAAATAGCTGGCTCTGACCTGAAAGCACCTCTTCCCCGCAGAAATTGTGCTGGAACAAGTCAAAAAACAACCTTTCTTCATGATACTTCTCTGAGGAAGAAATAAGAGAATCCTTTATATCTTCCAACTTATCTTTTATTTATTCTTTAAACATATACATGAACACTGCTATATTATGAACATAGCTATGTAAGAACACTGGGGAAGTGGAAGAGAGAGGGAGCAGCTCGTTCTTCCTTTACGTGAGCCATTGTAGAAAACAGCACTGAGCTCACCTTGCTCCTTAAGGGACAGAGGTAGTGATGGCTGGGACAGCCAAAACCCAGACACACTCAGGAGGAAGGGTCTCAGGTGCATCTGTTCATTTTTCCCCTGAAAATATATTTAGATGCTTATGGCAGTGCAGTAGATATTATTGCTCTTTCACGGGCACCCCCTTGCTGTGGGGAAAGAGCTTGCGTGCCCTTGCGAAGTTGAGAGCTATGCTGGTGGTGGCATATGCCTCCGGTAGGGTCTCCCAAGCCAGACAGGTCTCAACTGAAGGGTCAGACAAAGTGTGTCCACGGGCAGGATGGGCTCACTAGCCTTCGGGCAACCATCCTAGGAGAAGGACAACTCTAACTCCAAAGCCGGGCAGATGGAGCTCGTTTAGCCCTGTAAGGCCATCCATCTAAGAGAAGGATACTCTAACCAAACCTACGACCTGAGGACTTCGCTGTCACCGTCCAAGCTCGCTAGGCCCTGGCAGATGAACCTCAGGTGTAAAGGGTGGGGCCAGTCTCGCGCACGCTGCGCCTCACCTAAAAAATCCACCGCGCAGGCTCGAAGGGTGTACTCACATTTAAAGCCCTTCCCAAATCTTCGTCCGTGAAGCCAAGCCATGATGATGATGAGATATTATTGAATGAGCATACTGGGACACTTCTCCACATTACCTTCTGAGTCTTAAAATGCACAATACCAAATGCCTTTTCTTTTACCTCTCTCTCCTTAGAACTGTTCAGAAGAGTCACAAACAATTAACCACAAAATGTACCTAGGATCAGCATCTATGTAATCTAGATAAGTTTTGCTTTACATGAGAAAAATGTGCTGCAACATCTGCATTTGTTACAAACGATACTGACTTCTTATTTATGTTGCTGTTGATAGAGCCCAAGTATATAATTACTGAAATAGAGGACACTTTTTCAGCAAAATTTGCTGTACTTCAGGCACAAATCAAGGAACAATTCTTCCACCTATAAGAAAATTTCTGGAAGATTTGTATACTTTTGCTAGCCTAAGAAGCAGCAGCATTAACATTGCTGAAACTTCCTATACAAGTATTTAAATTTATTAATTCCCTTTTCTTTTCTTTGCATTTTGCAATGAATGCCAGGTTAATTGGTGTCCACCAGAAGACAGACAAATACAGCTATTGAAAGAGAACGAGAGAGAGGAAATATTTTTTTTTCCCCTGGGTAATATTTTAAATTTTTTTATGACTGGACTGCAAAATGTTAAACACAGTGCTTTTGATTTATATTACCAATGAAAGCAGATCCTGTTATCCTCATTAGAAGTGATTAATACCATACTTCCTCTGTATTCTTATTCAGCTGTATGTGACTACTTATGGACTAAAAAACTTAAATGCATCCAAAAAGCTAGTGGAACCTGGACCTAATCAATTAAGTTGCAAAATATAGGGGAAACAGACAACTGTATTTATTGTTTCCTTTAGACAGCAGTTAACTTCTACAGATTACAGGGGCTGTTTTGCATTCTCTTTGAGGGATGAGCAGTGCTTTCTGATAAACTTGGTGCCTTTCTGTTTATTGATAGCACAATGTAGGAGATGTCTCTGACAACCAGTGAGTCTTTAAGTTTTATGAAATAATCACATAAATGTGACTGCATAGTTTATTTTTCTGAAAATAATAGATGGGCAGTGAATCAAGCTAGGAATGTTGTGACTTAATTGTTTCGAAGCAACTGTGATAGACCTAGATTCTCAGTTGTAACATCTTGGGATAAGGATCTTCACAGCAATACATCCTGATTGTTCTGGTAAAGAATAAATAATAATGGTTGATTTATGGTTATGTAGGTCAGAAAACAATAACCTACTGGTTACAGATTCTGTGAGACGATGTTTCACATCTGAAAAGCCATCTGAGAGATATAAATATCATGTATTTTTACTCAGATTTGAGTTAACTTCCTGGATAATTCTGAAGTAAGTAATTTCTCTGTTGTATGCTAAGCAAAAAATAGTGGTTGAGTCTGCATTAGTTTGATAGTATACAGCATCCAGTGGAATAAAAGGCTTCAAAAGATGGATATCTCCAAGTTAGGGACTACCTTCCCTATTCTGAAGTCCAAGTATTCATTTCAGGAGGTTTGGTGCATTATTAGGTGCCTATGTATATACTTTAATCAACTTCTAATTACTCATTCATAAAAATTAAGAAGCTGTTCTTAAAAATTAATTTATAGCTGAATAAGTTATACAGCTAATGTGAGAACAATATACGTACAGAAAACATACCAATGAATAAAACCAACTATAGATATAACATGGCTTACACAATGATAGATGCTTGGTAGAAACCTTCCATGTTTTAGACTAAGTAGATATCTCTTGCATCTGTCCTTAGACACTCAACATGTTCCTCATCTAAAACAAAGACCTTGATTATTATGTCCTTCCAGGACATAAAATTATCATTCTGCATTTGGAACTTTTTAACCACATAGATCACTCCTACAAACATCTTGTTAGTTTCTTCCAAGGCAATACATGATAACATTGTGGATCATCCGAAATAACATTAAGAGGTAAAAGAATATCAGAAAATCATAGGATCATTTTGGTTGGAAAAGATCTTTAAGGTCATCAAATTCAACCGTTAACCCAACCCTGCCAAGTCACCACTAAATCATGTCCCCCAGCACCACATTTATATGTCTTTCTAATACCTCCAGGATGATGACTTCACCACTGCACTGGGCTACCCGTTCCAATGCTTCGCAACAGTTTCAGTAAAGAAATTTTTTTCTTATATGCAATCTAAATGTCCCCTGGTGCAACTTGAGGCCATTACCTCTTGTCCTATTGCTTTCTACTTGGGAGAAGAGACCAACATCCACCACACTACAATTGTGGAGAGTGATAAGGTATTCCCTGAACGTCCTTCTCTCTACGCTAAGCCCCGGTTCCCTCAACTGCTACTCATGCTCTAGAACCTTCACCAGCTTCGTTGCCCTTCTTTGGACATGCTCCAACACCTTAATGTTTTTCTTGGAGTGAGGGGCCCAAAACTGAACGCAATATTTGAGCTGTGGCCTCACCAGTGCCGAGTACAGGGGGATAATCACTTCCCTACTCCTGTTTGCCACACCAGTCCTCATACAAGCCAGGACGTCGTTGGCCTTCTTGGCCACCTGGGCACACTGCTGGCTCATACTGAGCCGGCTGTCGACCAACACCCTCAGGTCCTTTTCCGCTGGGCAGCTTTCCAGTCATTCTTCCCCAGGCCTGTAGCGGTGCAGGGGTTGTTGTGATCCAAGTGCGGGATCCAGCACTTGGCCTTGCTCAACCAAGGCCTGCCCAGATCTCTCTGTAGAGCCTCCCCTACGCTCAAACACTCCAGCTCATCTTCTTGTCATCTGCAAACATACTGAGGGTGCACTCAATCCCCTCGTTCAGATCACTGATAACACTATTAAAGAGAACGGGCCCCAACACTGAGCCCTGGGGAACATTACTTGTGACCAGCCACCAACTGGAGTGATCTCCATTCACGGCCACTTTCAGGGCCCAGCCTCCCAGCCGGTTTTTTAACCAGCAAAACATTTGCGCATCCAAGCCATGAGCAGCCAGTTTCTCCAGGAGAATGCTGTGGGAAACAGAGTCACAGGCTTTACTAGAGTCTAGGTAGACAAGATCTACAGCCTTTTTCTCACCTACTAAATGATTCAAAATCACAAACTCAAGACTCCTTAGAAAAGAAACAGTGAAGTAAAAGCCATTTACATGCTACAAAGTTCATTGTCACTTGGGGCATTTTCTTTGCTCTGACAGAATTTAGCCCATGGCAGTGCTGCCAGCAGCACCTTTCGTCTATTTATCAGAAAGATCCAAGTTTTGCTATGAAATATTCATATCTGGTGGATCTTGCTGCTCTATCCTGTCAAGTGGATGACTGTCAGCCTCAAAGGTAGCTGTACATTTAAATTAATCACTCTGTTTTTATCTACAGCAAATGCATCCTTCTGGAGTAGCTTCCTCTCTTTTTAAAGGAAAAAAAGTCTATCACTTTTCAGATCACATCACTAAATGCAGGAATGCAGGTGAACTGGCTGCAGGAGATTTGTGCCAGAGATATTTTTCCATCGCTTGTTATCAGAAAGGTAAGGGTGACGGGACAAAAATCTTACCTTTAGGGGAGAAATAAAAGCCTGCTTGTAATTTTTTGATTCATCTTGTGATCTGATCTTACCAGCAGAGCTTCTGTTGAATCAGATTGGCCAAGTCCTTGCTGATAATGCTCCCTAATGAAAGGACAAAACAATTCCTCTAAAAGCAGATCTGAAACGTTTCTTGTAAGGATCAGCTTTAAAAATTCATCCTGAAAAATAATAATCGCTAATTGGGGAAAAAAATAGGACGAAACAAAACTATCTTTAAACTATTCAGTTCTTCCTTAGACAGCAATGGTGTTATGTCAAAAGAAATACTTCCGCAAGTGCTCATTAATTTCCTCTGAAAATTAAAATAAAATCCAAACTCCCCAGTTCTTCTTGATGATTTATGCCACTAGAACTGTGGAGCAGCTTCAGTTCTTACTGTAACACAACCTGTATAAATGACATTGGGAAGCTGCATCTTGGCTGTGTGGATATCTGTGAAACCATGCTGATTTCAGAAGAAATTCTTTCTGAAGACAGAGGCCCCTGAATCCAATAGCATAAAGTCAGTGCATTCTTCCTTCCCACTAGCTGCCTCTGGTCAATGGAAAAGTTCTTCAGGGCTGCAGTGCGCAGGGAGACCGAGTGACACTTCCCAGGCAGGGCACAGAGAAAGAATTATCAGATCACTTCCAGTTCCTGCTGGAGCCTTCATCTAAGCAGTTTCTAAAACTTCCTGTCTAAAGTTTGCGTAGAGAGCAGTGGTAAAAACAAGTCACCCCTGAGGTGAGAAATACTGCTTTAATATGGAAAAAAGTCATTGCTGCAAAGTAATAGAATTTTTGCTGCTAGGTACCAGCCAGTTTTTGAACAGAAATGTAAGAAACGTGGAGTCGGACATTTGTTTTTTTGCCTGTGGACCCCTAAAAATCTGTAGTGCCTTTTAGACATTTTCATGTGTAAGCTATCTGGAGGGCAATCAGGCACTTTTCCTTTTTTTTTAATACAGGCTTAGAAGTTGTCCACTTGTGCCCACAGAATCACCAGCCACTTGATAAAAGCACTGACTCAGGCAATTCACCTTGCCTTAATTTTTTTTTTTCCCTCTCTGACAGCACTATGACAAGCTATACTAAGTCCTAAATCTGTGAATAGAAATGAGTAGTTCCACTGAGATTTAAAGATAAAAAACAAAGAGAGAGATAGACCAGAGGAACCAAAGTGGCAAGGAAGCACTCTGAGCCAAGTAATCAGACACAGCTGTGAAGTGATGCCTGCTGCTTGGGCTTGGGCA
Source organism: Bucorvus abyssinicus (assembly GCA_009769605.1). Taxonomy (NCBI): domain Eukaryota; kingdom Metazoa; phylum Chordata; class Aves; order Bucerotiformes; family Bucorvidae; genus Bucorvus; species Bucorvus abyssinicus. The sequence goes on from CM020063.1 coordinate 55,101,094, forward strand.
TGGGCATTTTGTGTTTTTCTTTGGTACAACGAGGAAATAAGTTCTGTCCTACTCGCAAGATTATACCATGGCACTTCTGCTACACAGAAACAAGAGCTCTTTGCTCATAGATGAGGAAGCTGGCAGGCTGCAGAAAGGTGATTTTTACAAAACCTGTGGAGTACTCCTCTTACAGAGCATACCATTTTACACACCTTTCCTGCCTCTGAACTTCAGCTTTCTCTTAGTGCAACCACCCACTGCTCAACCTCAGGGTAGCACTGGAGAGCATTCTGGAGTCTTGTTTGTATTTGCACTTGATAGCACAATTACTGTGTCTTTATCTACTGGATGTGAAATCGCCATCTCAAGTATTGATTTCTGGCACCACAGCTTGGGTGATAGTTTTAACCATTCAATCATCCTTAATAGCCAGCTCTACACCTTTCTCTGCTGTCTCTCTGTGTTGCTGACCGCAGTATAAACCACTACAATATTTCTATGACTTCTCTGTGGATTTATATAGCAGTACAGAATGTGAATTCTCAAATGTAGATTACCATAATGAATTGAAAGCTGAATACTGGGAAACAGTAGGGAAGAAAGTAACTTTCAGATAGCTCACATATAAGAAAGAAGGTGAAATAATTTCCAGTAATTCTTAGAGGTCAAAGTTCCCAAAAAGATAAGATTAATTTCTAAAATGCAGTTTGTATCCTAGTAACTGCCCCTGCTACATCAAACAGAATTTTTCATATTCAAAGAGATGCACTAAGGCTTACAGCAGCATTGCAGTTCCTAGGAATGTGCTACCCTAGTCTGAGATTTTCCAATAAATATAAACCAGGACTCACAATCTAAGGGTGCTTTAGGCTGAGCGGCCAACAGAGAGCCTGAGGTATGGTGGCTGTTTGCAGAAGTGAGTGGCAGGCCTGGAAGGACAACTTGTGGAGGAGAGAGACCCTCAGTTTACAGTCCTGGGGCAGAGACTTGCAGGCTGGGAGTCAGGACAGACAGCCAGTGGGCTGGGTGCCTGTCCGTCTCTTGAGGAAGGAGCCCTGAGGTGGAAACAGGGTACTGCATTCCTCTTAAGAGATGGCAGACGGCATTGCAGTGACCTGCTGCCTGGTGCAGGGAGCTGAGGCATCTCTAGATTCATTTGTGGTCAGTGATAAAACACTGTGGCAGTTCTTGTGAAGAAAAGCCATATTGATTCTCCCAGGCAGAACAAGGGCTTTTTCAACCCTTTTATACTGCTGCATGCCATTTACCTTCCCTCAAGGACAATAAAGGTTTTGATAGAAACTTCTCTTTTCTTTTTCATCTACCAGATTTTTTTAGTTTGACCTGTACCATAAAATGACTAAGAAAAAATATTTGAGATTCCTGAGGGAATTTAGGGCAGAGGGAAATCTGATGGGAAGGAAATCAACAGGCAGGACTCTGTAAGGGTCTTGCTATAGCACCACTCCTGAAAAAAAAAAAAAAAAAAAAAAAGGAACTATTAGACTGCATCGCATGTCTTCACCATTCACATAATAATGGAGCCAGGGTAGCTGATATTTAATATCACTGTTTCCATGGGATTGGGTGGGTGCATTACAGACAGCTTTAACAACAACCATGAAGACCTTAAACAGACATTCATTTATTATAATGCACAATCTATTTCTTCTTTTTCATTACAGCAAACAGTAATAGCAAACTAGTTAATAACTGGTTTCTTACCCTGGAAGGACGTAGTCTGACATTTCCTTAGTGGATATCTGACATAACACAGAGCCATGCCCAGTGCACATCCAGATGGACAACTAAGAATAAAGAACTATTAAGGGGATGTAAAAAAGTTTTAAACGCAATTTTAAAGTATATAGATGTCCTTCCTCTGTTCTAATATTCTCTTAAAGGACTCTTTCTCTTTCAGCCTTCCTCATTTCTGGAGATCTCATCTGGTTGACTTTTTATAAATCCCAGATTGATTTTCCAGGATATACAACCTGGGATATAAACGCCAGCTTGATTTTTTATAAATGCCAGAACTCTTCTGTCCAACTCCCTGGAGTCTTGGGAGCTGCCCCTGGACAGAGGACAAGACTAATTTTGGTCTTCTACATAGTCCTATAGAAATGCTCCTTACATATGTGTTGGTGTGATTAATGCATAACTTCAGGTGGTGCCTGCTGAATTCAAACACCCATAGCAGGACCTTTGCCAAATTTTCCAGGGATGTGTTATCTTTTACATGGGCATATTGTGTTTTATACAGGTTGCATTCCACTAAATGGAATGGAAAATCTCCTGATTATAGCACTGCAGAAAAGCAAGAAACAAACTATTTTAAAACATATAACCAGTCTCAACCTGAGCCTTTTCCAGTGCCCTTTGGCATTGATGGAGCAAATTCTATTAATGACAGTAAGTTCTGGATCAAATCTGGTAAGGCAGTGTCGCCGGTCGGCTGAGGCAAGCCGATCACGGGGACGAGCCCTTCCTATCCCCGAACCCCTCTCCTCCGGGAGAGAAAAGGGTTCAAAAGCAGAGATACGAAAAGGAAAAAAAAGATTTTGTGAGACCTCTGAACGTTTGGAAAACTGAAACAAACTTTTATTAAAACTAGAACAATATATATAACATGCAGGGAAAAACCAATGCAAAATCTGAGAGTCTGTGCAGGATGGAAAGGTGAGGGTTTTAAACACGAGAACAGAGACAAAGGGGGACGGTACCACGTGCAGTCTGGAAATGGCACCGGCCACGTGTGCGCCCTCGTGGAGCGAACAAAGGAAACCCGCGGCTATTATGAACGCGGGACTCCCATATGCAGAGCGCTGTCCCTACCGCTTTCTCGTTGTGCAGTGACTAGGAGCAGAGAAGCAGGAAACCGCGGCGCTGGCAGGCAGAGAGGGTAAAACCTTACGGCAGCAGAAAAGCCTCCAGGCGAGCAGTCTGTCCCAGGCGGCGTGGCGGGGCTGCCCCGGCGCACAGTCCACTCCGGCAGCCTGTAAGGTCCCCGGAGCGAAGCCGCAGGGTTTGGAGAAAAACCTTTTCCCCGGAGCGAAGCTGAGGTCCTGCAGTGACTCCCGCAGAGCAGAGCCGGGAATGTCCGGAGAGCCAAGAGCCGCGAACAACCGAGGAGAACAGCCCAGGAAGTCCCGGGAACCGGGAGGAGCCGAATGCCCCCCCCAAGCCGTCCGGAAAAACAGCCCCGGAAGTCCCCGAGTAGCCCCGAGCCGCCCGAGCCCACAGCTTCTTAAAGGGGCAGTACCCTCTCGAGAAACTTTCTCATCCAATGAGATGGGCGAATCATAACATTGAAGGGAATAATTCAATTAATCAGTTTACACCAAAAGCCTTCGGGCAGGTTTTTTTCTTCAACCTGCCACAGGCAGGGAAGAGAAGTTCCTTAAAAGCAAAAGCAGAGAATGGAAAAATCAATGGCAGCCTATGTCAAGGAGTGACAGAGTCAAGGAGATTACTCATTGGAATTGTTCAACAAAGAAGCCAGCACGCTTAGTCCAATGCCAGTGTCTGACACTGTAATCTTGCTGGTTGTTTGGTTTGTTTTTATTTTTTTAAATCCTAGTGATTAATGATGGCTGCTGTCTGAAGAAGGAAGCTTTAATGCAAAACTGGGATAGTCCCAACTGTTACTCAGAGCAGGTAGAAGTATGATGAATGACTGCCTCTTCACAAAGCATAACAACAGTTATTAACTGAGACTTGTGAAATATTAGGTTGTAGAGTTTACATATGCTTTATACATTGTTCTTTCCTTTCATTTAGTACTTCAGCAGATAATTTACATAAAAATGTTTCACATAAGGCCTTTTACATACTACCACAATGTTAATTTATATCTATAATAAGATACTACTTACTATATTTACTATTTTTCTAATGAGTTTTTTTACCCCACTCCTTGGCAAACTAGGACAAGTTCTGTAATTAGTCCATAAATATTTGTAAAAGATTGCAGTAGACACAGTTTCATTTTGGAACTTGGCAAAAATGCTGTTTTATTCAATGTGTCTGATTTTTCCTTTCAAATTTTTTTTTTTTAAACAGTTGGATTTTTTTTAAAAAAACAGCCCAGCACCTTTCAAGAGGTTTCCAAACACTGATTAAACTGAAAGTGATGGAAAGCTGTTAAAATCGAATGTAAATGCATTCCACTATCAAGGCTTTTTTGTATTTCACACAGGTGTCCAAAACAACAGAGACAAGATTCATCAGTAAACTATTAATTACAATTACTTATAATTCTTCAAATTAGTAGTAAATTAGACAATCAACAAAGGAAGCATTAATTCCTTTCTTCATTACTCCATCTCATCTGTTATGTAACTGAAGAGATTGGCTTAGATAGACCAGCTTCTATTCAGATGCATGGAAGTAAAGTACCCTGGGAAAATTGAATCTTTCCAAAGGCACTGATTTTTTCATAGTAGAAAGTAGGTCTTTGGAAATCTGATCTGTGTAAGAGTAAGTGTACCCTATGATATGGTTATTCCACAGAATGAGCTGTTAAAATGATAAAACATTTTGTGTGCAGATCCTATTAATGATTTCTATACTAAAATTATTCTGTTCACAAGCTAAAAAAAAAGAAATTTCTGTTTTTGACTGCCAGCTTGGAATACTTGATATTGATCTGTGAAAGGAACTTGTTTCTCTAAGTGTTATCTGCATTAGTGAGAGTGATCAATTGCTGTGTCCCTCAGCCAGGGATACCCTACTTCTGGACAGAAGATGAGTTCTGTGATAAATAACCACAGCAGTTCACTACAGGCAAAGTCTGGTGCCCGGATGAGCACCAGCATTCTGGGATGATCTCTGTGTTAACATCACCACATTGGTCCCTTGTACGCCCTTGGGAGGGACTTGCTGGTCTCCCATACCCGTCTGCCTCCAGTTCTGAGCTCCTGCTGGAGCTCAACACCCACCCGCTGCTTCTCTCCTTATCACCATCTTCTCCACTTCCTTCATGCTCATGACACCAATCCCCAACTCATGATGCTCCATAAAAAGATATGTTTACTTCTAACAGCAATGTTCTTCAGCACACACTTTTGTCCCAAGCCATGATACATCTCTCTGGGAAAGGAAAAAACAAAAGAAAAAAGGCTTTAAATGTGAAAACAAATGAAGAAGCACGTGCTGTGGGTGTGGTTTGGGGTGTGACTAATTGGAGGTTACAGCTCTGCTATTCTGCAGTACAAAGTACAGTGTTTAGAGCACTTTGAATTAATTCAAACAAATAGGTCAGGACATTTCTTATGGAAACTGCACAGATTCCTAGACACCACCTTCCTATTTAGACTGTGTCTCAGAAGCGTGTGAGACATTATCCTGGGCCTTGCAATAATCTTTTTGTAGCCATACAGCATTTTATGCCGCAAATAATACACGTCAACAATCCACTGTGTTCAAGATATTTCCAGGTACCTGAAAGATTATATCAGCCTAATCCACAATTGTTTGGAATAGTATTGTTAATGTGTCCAGTGGGGAAAAGCGTCAGGTATTTTACTAAAACAGATTCAATGTTTTCTGTAGGTTATTAATACATGGCTTTAACCAAGGGAAGTTCCATGATCCCTTTTAAATGAATTTCTCTTTTGTTTTCTTTTACAGAGTATTTTGAATGAACTCTTGTGCTCTCATAGAGACCTGAACTTAATCCAAGAATATTTGACTGTGTTTGGGACGGCTGCAAAGTATTTAGCTGCAAAGCAAATTTAGCTTGAAAAACTTAAGCTTCTTTTTGTTGCATCCCATGCAAAAAATACGTAGTTTTATTGTGTCTTCACAAACTACATGATAAACCCGAGATGTGGAAATAATAAAGAGTCAGCGCTCCTACGATTATAAGGTTAGTTTTTTCTTTTACTTTCAGACTTAGATCCAATGCAACTCAAAGAAGCAATGTTCTGAACCAGAAAACAGGAAAGAATATTAATCAAATGTGAAAAGGTTGCTGGAAAAAGAACAGCCTGAGAAAATGTTTTTAAAGATCACTTGTCGAGCACACCACTATTTCTTTGGCCTATTTTATGCTGGATTTTTTAAGTGGATAGTAAATTTCAGTTCTAAAGCGTAACGTGTTCATGTGTACTCTAGGGCTGCTTAGTGGGTAAAGGAAAATTAATATTTACATTTTATAGAGAACATCAGCGCTCCAGGTACTGAAATTGTTTTGTAATTATTTGCTGTTAAGTACACCAAAAGGCTCGTTCTGTCTCCTGACTGAGGAGGAAAATTCTTAGAGCCGGGTTTCTGATCCCCAGCATTTTACTGTTAGTTGGAGGTCTTTATTAAGTGTCTGAGAAATAGCTGGCCTCAGAGGCTGACAACAATATTGCCTGTGCGCCATGCTGTGGTGTGACTTCACGTGGGTCCCATCCCTGGAACCCACCGGCATGAGCCACCTCCTGAGCCATCTGAGGGCACCCAGTCCCACTCCTTGTACAACAGCGGCCTAGAGGGAAGTTTTAAATTACAGGATGAGTGTGAAAGTGCCGTTTGCTAGGGGAATTGTTCTTGTGTTTCTTATAGAAGTTCTTTCACTGAAAACAAGAATTTGGCTGACAGGGGTGGTAAGTCTTGTGTTTATACCTAAAGGTGGGTTTAGTTAATAACAGAAGTAACATGTTTGCAGTTTTACAGAAACAGATTCATAAAATAAAATTAGTGACACATATTTACGCTTAAGCAAAATCCAGAGCAAATGAAGTATCACTTCATCCACAGTATTTTAAGCAGTTAAGCCATCTTAAAGTTATGCAGCACAAGAGCATCTGTGACCTCTACCAGGAGAACCAATGGAAGTCTTTTAATGGTGAGATTCCAGTGTACAACAGCCCCATTTCTACATTTTTGTCATACTCGGAGATACCTTCTGAGACACATAGTTGTCAGTCCTTAAATGGGCTAGCAATTTGCTGTCAGAGGAGTTTACTCTAACTTTGTCTTCTTCCCTCTAACACTGAAAGGCATTTCTGCAGTAAGCAATAATAAGTATTCACTACTGAAAACAAAGACAGTGCATTGAATCCAGCAAAAAAATCTAGTATTCGATATCACATTTTGACAAATCTGCTTTCCCTTTGCACATCTATAGACCTTGTAAGCTGTTTAACAGTTATCGATAATATTTACTAAAATATGTACTTTACTACATTCATGTGCAGCTGTTAATTAGTTACAGACTAAAAAGAGTATCTTGAAGGTTCATTTGACTGTTATTTAGAAACGTAGTAAGTATATTAAAAATGCAAAATGGACAAATATTTTTTGTGATGGTGTCAGGTGTTAATTTCTGAAAAATCAGATTTTATACAGTTATTCTTCTTAACTTTCCTATCAGAATTATGACTGTTAAATGATACATTAAATTATGCATCAAAAATAATTTAATTCTCTAAATTAGCCTCACAAAATTAATTGTCGATACTCAGTATTCTGAACTTGAGTTAACTCAATTTAGAAAGAAACATGACATATATTTTTGTTTGACTACATGACTGTTATTCTTCCCATCAAAGTCCTTGCATAAATATTTGCAAATTAACTTGTATTTAAATTTTGCTACAAAAAAAGCTGTGTGTGGTATACTGCTTCAGTGAACTAAAATTGGGTAATAGTTCCTCAAGGAAAAAGAAAACTATAGGAAAAAGAGATGTTACTAGCTAATAACTATGAACAAATATTTCACAGCTTTGGGCCATTTTCCCAAAAGAGCTAGAAAATGAAAGAAATTTTCAACATAGAGAAGATATCCTCAAAACAATCTACATCATAACTTTTGTTTTTTCCCCTAAATCAAAGTAAGACAATTTTGACATTATTCATTGTTGCTTCTTTGTAATTTTTTTTTTTTTTGTGAACTATATTTGTCAGTGGAAATACTGTATTTTACCACAGCATCATTGTTTTGATATCAGACTATTCTCCTTTGTTCACATATATCCTTGCTTTAGAAGCATCTATCCACATTTTTTTTTTTTTTTTGCCAAGGCCCCTCTCTTTCAAATGAGTCATATTTAACTTCACTACTCTTATCAGGGTATTTACTAGGATTATTTGGTGCTTGTAAATCATGTGCTCAAACCTTTTCTGGACTGGGGTTTTATTTGCAAAGTAATAATCTTCTCACCTCACTACATGTTCACTGAGTTGGGGAATGTGAAATTCAACCTAGCTCTCATCTTCCTTGTTCTGCTTTGTCATCCCTACCATCCGTGGCTGTGCATCTTCCACCAGCTGAACAACTTCTTGGGGAAAGGACACAATGTCTACTTTGAACTCTGCTGTACCCTGCCTGCGGCTCAGCCACGTCTCTGCTTGGACTATGTCAACAGTGGATCGATTGTCTGCACACGAGGTGATGGCAGGCTGCTCTCTCAAGTTACGTACTGTATTTAATGATACTCAAAGAAGTTTTAATGACTTTTCCATTCGCCAGCTGCAATACAACCAGTCCTGCTGGCAGTCAGTAGCACCTACAGTGGCTTATTTTTCTATGCGTTTTTGTCTTGGATTTCACATTTTTGGCACATGTGTGTCAACAGGTGCAAGTGGACGTGGTGCCTGTGATTTGGCACTAGCACAGAGCAATACCTTCCTGCAGAAGGGGCAATCCCTTGGCAGGACCAGGGGAGCCTTCCAGATTTGTTTTTCCTTGGTGTTTCATATATTTCTCAGAAAAACATAATACCAACCTGTTTCTGCTGTCCCAGACCAGAAGTGACACACATTACATGGCAAAAATTTCTGTATGGAGTATGGATTGCTATGCATAATTAGCTAAAAACATTTATCTCTAATTTTTGGAGTGTCTCACCTCTTCTTTGTAGATGCAATCCACTATCTAAAATGAGCTGATGTGAGTTAAGTTTCAATGACAACGTAATAGACTTGATCAACATATAAGAGAATGTCCTCTTCTCTGCAAGACCCCACACCCATCCTAGTTCAAGGTAAGCAGACTGCCAAATTTCCATGGACACGTTGGCAGGCTAGAAGAGCCTACCCACATCCTTCCCTGCGCCTCTGTACACAGAAGGGCTGGGGAAGGGGGAACACATTCTCCTTTCAAATATCACATTTCTTCTGTTTAATTCCTAACTCTATGAAATACATCTACAGGCTCCCATGTGTTTTGCCAAAGACATGTCTGTGTAGTATTTTTGATCTTTTTCCACCAGGTCTTTATGTCTGTCTACTCACAAGGATTAGTTATGCACTGAATGGTTTGGGCTGCTTCCAGAATGTGGCGAGCACTGCATGTCCAGTTAAAATTGCTTAATGCAAGCCGTTTATTAAACTGTCAAAATTGGCCAAGTACCAAATGCTGACTCAAATGCTGGATTTTTTAGCAAGGTGTTTATAAGCTCTTGGTGTTGAGAATGGAGAGAAAAAGGGACATTTGAGAATGTGAATATAGTGAAAGGTGCAGGTAATTAATATCAAGTCAGTAACACAAGCAAGACTTCAGTCGCTAACAAAAAAATCACACGGAGCAGTGTTAAATAGCAGCCCTAGACAAATTGAGAGACACTTCACTGAAAATGGCTGTGGTTTTGTAAATGTTTGTTGGAGGCAAGCTCACTTCGTTTTATTGTTCATCAAGGATCTGAATTACAACTTTCAGCTTTATAACTATCTTATCATGAACAATATCTCTCATTTCTACACCCTTGAATTTCAAAATCCTGAGGTGTCCAGAAACTATTCTGAACGAAGAATAAGGGCACTGTTAGGTAGCTTACTGGACCATAACCTTCCAACATGGATGCATAAGCTTGTTAAAGGTCCTTGTCTTCACTAATAATTGAAATAGTAGAATAAACATCAGTAGTATATTCAGCAAATGATATATATGGCTTATAACTGTCATCAGGAAATTCATATAAGCTAAATACTTCACGTGTATGAGGTAGAGTTTTGAAACTTGTGCATACTGTTGCAGGAATGCTGTGTGTTGTATTTTGCTTTTGTAACCTTAAAGTTTCTGGATTACAAAATAAATTTTATTTGTTGTAAAAAGGCTCAATATTTTATAACTTTGAAAACATAGAAAAAATTCATGTTAAATTTCCCAGTGATATGTGTGACACCAATATTTTGGACAACCCACCAGCCAGCAGTCAATCTGTGAATATTGTAACTGCAATGGATATTTCCCATTTTGGTTGCAAACTGAGGATAGACACTTCCATCTGGCGAAGAGAACTTAACTAATGAATTTTTCAGGTAAAGTTTCTTTCACACTTGGCACATCAAAAGAACACAGAAATAGGGGCAGGGGAAGAATTTTTTTTCTTTTTTTTTAAGATTCTGATAAGCAGGCATCTCAATAAAGTGAAATATTACAGCTGTGAGGAGATTTGCAATCAGCAGCTAAGTGTTGTTCAAAGAGGTTGATCTAATTCTGTTTTTAAATTGCGCAATAAGTAAACTAAGATCTTTGCAGTTCTATTGGAAAGGTAAAATATCATGATGGAGATCAACTCCTTTTCTCCGGACAACTGCCTAACTGTTGGTCTTAACTACTGAAAGAACAAATGTAAGTAACAAAAATGAGGGATGCCTTGGAGTTACTAGACATGTAATACAAAAACTTCAGAGGATGATAATGGGAACTTTCCTGTGGGTTTTGGTTAAATTACCAAAGTCAAAATTTAAGAGAGAGTGGGATAATGAAAGAACAACCTTGTTTCTATTGTATAATTTCAAGTGCTTGAACAGTATAAGTATGACTCCCAGAAAAAAAAGAAGGAGTAAAATTCTGCCTCACCCAGTGGAGGTAGTGTAAAAATGCCATTCAGACATTGTTCCTGAAGCTCATGAAGTGTCAGAAGTGTGGCAGATAAATAATACACAAACAAATCCAAAGTATCACTATACTAGTTGTCTCTTCAACTTTTGTGGGAAAAGTGTAACAATGGGAGATTTTGCCGTATTTTTTTCCAGAGTGGTTGACTAGAGAAATCTGAACAAGAGTTTACGTATTAAGTGATCCCATACATCTGTTGGGATAGTTTTTCTAAATAACAGATGTGGTTCATAAACATTAATAGAGACTGCAGCAGACAACAGAGATGGAAAAATAACGTCAAGTTCTGAATTCAGTCCAGTATACTTCAAGAATAACTACACAGAATGAAGTATGTCAATGCTAGTGTGAAATCATAACAAGAGCAAACTTATTCCTAGAAACATCCGTATAAATACAGTTCAAGTCATATTTTTCTTTTCTTCCTTCCCTTCAGACCTTCTCTTGTCAGCCAGGTATAAAGCAGACATACAGGTTATGTATGGGCCCTTTAGCAAAGCTTCTGAATTCTCAAATAAAATTTGCACAAAGTTTTCTTGGTAAATTAAATTGGAAGCCACCGAAGTGGTATCAGTATTCTCTCAACAAATTCATCATTAACAGGAAAATGTGGAGTTTTAGTGCTGAGAAGAATATTTAACTGTGACTGCCATTACTGAAAACCCTGAAAAGAGCCTGTAACAGTAAGTACTTCCCTCAGTATTTCCAGGGATGGGTTATAATGACCTAATATTGTTCTGTAAAGACAACACCACCTTAAGTGCTTTCCTAAATCTGTTCAAATATATAATTTGCATTGAAGTTAACTAAGTTACAGTTTTGGGCTGAGCCATTTGGTTGTTAAATACATCATTACTTCTGTAGCTAAAGCTAGAAGTTAAAATATCCAGACTGCTGACTTTTTTTCCTGGCAACAACTTTGTCTTTTGGAATATTGCATAGAGATTAGGCTTGTCCTGTTCAAATGCTTTCTGTATTAGATATATTTCTGCTCTCCACTTCTGCCCTCTGCATTAACAGGTTGATTGAAATCTCTGTAAGTGCTAAAATGTTTGCAATACCAGGTTTCAAATTGCAATTGAAGGGGAACAATGTTGTATTTTGAACTATACTGTTAGCTTTGCAAAAAATAATGAAAATTATTTAAAAAAAAAAATCTACAGTCCGTTCAGTCCATCAATTAAATAATGTATTTTCTCTTTTAGTCCCAGATGGGAAACATGACATTCAGCACTTTAATATCCCTTTCTTGATTTTCCTTTGTTTTTCTTCATCTGTTTTGCAGTGGGTAGCACAGGAATGCAAAACTTTCCACTGCTTTTGTGTTACTGCAGCATCACATATAGTAGCAATACAGTCTAAAGGTACCTGATTATTCATGCTCTTTCATTTGGTTACAAAATAAGTACCATGGGTCTCATAGCTAATCTTCAGGTGACAGCAAATAATAGACGCCAGAAACCCGTCTATGCTAGCTGAAGTTTTGTCAGCAGTCCTCGTGGCATTTGAGTAGAGACATTCTCATTAAGTTATGCCTGGCAGATCCTTTCCGGGACACCTCAGAGAACCCTGAGATGTTGACACCTTTAAAGTAACTCTGGAGTGTGATAAACATTGCTCGATGAACTCTGGAAGGTGTCTTAGCTAGTAGATGCAGCCTCTGATCACAAAAAGGCTGGACAAACTTCCCCTCAGTCTGTTAAGAGAAGTCAAAACTGCTGCTCTCCTATTCCGTCATCTTCCATTTCTGGGTGATGCCAGCTGAAATACTTGTGAGTTTCTAGATCATGTGGATAGAAAAAGGAATGGCACAGACAGGACAGTTAATTGTTCCCAGGAGCTGCAAAGCTGCTATGCTGCAATGCTTTCAAGAAAAAAAATGGGTAAGTGAACATAATGAGTAAATGAGTGGTCAATTAGCAAATCACAGAATAACAGAATGGCTTGGGTTCGACAGAACCTTTGAAGACCTTCTAGTCCAATCCCCCTGCCATGGGGTCTTTCACAAGATCACCTTGCTCAAAGCCCCATCCAACACAACCTTGAACACTTCCAGGGATGGGACATCGACCACTTCTCTGGACAATCTGTTCCAGCATCTCACTACCATCATTGTAAAAAATTTCTTCTTTGTATCTAATTTAAATAGGTTTATCTATAATGTATACCTGTATGTCAGTCTCTTCTCCCAAGTAAGAAGTGATAGAACAAGAGGAAATGGCTTCAAGTTGAGCCAGAAGAGGTTTAGATTAGATATTAGGAAAAGATTTTTCACCAAAAGGGCTGTTAAACATTGGAACAGGCTGCTCAGGGAAGTGGTGGAGTAACCATCCCTGGAGGTGTTTAAAATTTATGTAGATGTGGCGCCTAGGGACATACATGTGTTAGTGATGGATTTGGCAGTGTGAAGTTATGGTTGGACTCAATGATCTTAAATGTCTTTTCCAACCTAATGATTCTATGATTCTATAAATCTACCATGTTTGTTTAAAACCATTGACCTTTGACCTGTGACTACAGGCCGTGGTAAAAAGTATTTTTGAATGTTTTTTATAAGCCCCCTTTAAGTATTGAAAAGCCTCGTTAAAATGTCCCCAGAGACTTCTCTTTTCCAAGCTGAACAACCCCAAATCTCTCAGCCTTTTTTTTTCACTGGAGATGTGTTCTTGCCCTCCAATCATTTTGTAGGATGAGTTCATAGAAGATAGTTCTCACGAGAGCTGTACAGCCATCCTTTTCTTGTATACAGGGGCACAAATTACAGCTGAGTCTGTGCTTGTGTCGGATACAATCAGAAGCTGTGGCTTGTATTACCCTCATTCTGCAGGAAATGCTCCTGGAAGTCCTTCTATCTATGCCTGCACACAGTTGCAACCTTTGTCAAGGCCGTTCAGGTCACCCTTATTCCCTTCTGAATTCATTATTGTAGGAGTACTTGGGAATGCTTAATTCTATTCACAGAAAAATAAAAAATCTCTTGAAAGTGTACCAATCTTTGTATTCTACCATGGAGTACTAGTGCAATGGATTAGAAAATACAGTATACTTTGTAACTCACATGTAATTTAGAAACTAAGCTGTTAAGTGAATTCCTTTCAAATCTGATAAAGTGGTTTTTTATTGCCATTTTCCCATGATATTCCAAACTACACCCATGTAAAGAGCCAGGTTTCTCTCATTTACTCTACAAGATATTGCACTGTCCAAACACTGTGCTTTGTGATTAAGAGCAGAAAAATTTCTAAGATGACTGGTATATTAACGACAAAAAATGACTAGATATATAGATGGATGAGAGTTATATCTAGAGGTATAACAAGGACTAAAAGCCATCAGACAAAGTGTTCATGGACTGGTTTGGCTGTTCATGCTTCAAGCCATGCTAATAGCACTTTGTTGAAGCTATCCAATAATATGTACCCAGTAATCTCTTCTATTACCAAGTGACATATTTTAACAAATAAAATATAAAATATTGGGAAAAACTTTGGAGACTGCAACATTTTTCATTGCCATTTCCTGTTCAATTCTGGCCTAAGAAAACTGGCAACAACCAGTGCTGTACGCTACTGCAGAAGACCAGTGGCTTAATCCAGAGGTGTGCTTTATGTGTTCTGAACACAAAACACATGAATGGTGCCTCACGGAGATCTATACAGACACAGTCCAAGTACTGTAGTAAGTAAAAATATAACGACAAAAAAGTATTATAAAACACTCACAGATATCATGGTTTTGTAAATGTATTTAAAATGTGAATATACATAGTGATCCAAACACTTTTTGTTCCAAATGCTTCTCATTCACTGTAAAACTTCAATTCTGGTGAAGAAAAAAGTAAAAGAAGTAGAATTTACTCAAACCTCTTTGCACTAGCAACACTGAAGTTTGTACACAGAGAAAGGATTTTTATATTGGTATTTTGCAATATTAATCTTTCTCAGAATAAAACCCTGCTAATCCTGTGGCAGATCACAATAGCAGAGGTATGTACATTATTTGATGGTACCCAGGAGAAGGGAAATAGTTGTTTTAGTGGGAATACACTAGATAATTGCTGCAAGAGGAGGTACGCTACATCCGGATAGAAGTTGCAGCATTACGCTGGACAATGGGGTAGAAGAAAATGTTGTGGTCTATCCCTTCTAATGGAAAACTCTGAATCCAGGTGCCCTAACAAGGCTGATATAGTTTTCTCAGCCTTCAGAAATGAACCACCTAAGAGAAGGAACTCAAATCTCAGAATGGTAAATGAAAGATACCTTCTGTCCTCTGTTCGTGTGACTGAAGCCTGATGAAAGGAAAGGTTTTCGTGCCCTGAACCCTTGAATTGAGAGCAGCTGTAAAAGAATAGTCTCTCACAGTGATGGTTTTGTGGAAAGCCAGGGAGATAAGCACACTGCAGCCTGGTCTAGCAGAGCCATTCCTCCTGGTGGAGACGACTGAGCTAGTGTAAACTGATGCCTGTGAGCTAGAATACATTTAAACATGTCAGAAGAGTCAATCACCTTCATTTTGAAGAACTTAAACCTCTCCCTCCTGATGACAGCTCAGTTATTTGGCACTCTCATCAGCTAGTCACTGGATGCTGTTGAGATTCTGCTCGTTTAATGCTGAACAGACAACGAGAAAACTTCTGCAAACCTTCTGGGAACAGATCACAGGCTCCGGTACACATACAGACATGCATGCACGTGCAGGCACTAAAAACTTGCACTTGTGAAATAAACACCGGTGCAACCATGTGTACGCTCTAGGGTGGTACGTGTGTGTTATTTAAAGAAAAAATGAAAGAAACAAACAAACAAAAAACTTGTCTAAATTGAAGAAAAATAGCAAGGAAATTTTGCAATACTATTGGTAATTATCCAAAGAAGTTACAAAAAGCAGGATCACTGTTGTATGCTGATGGGAAGAAGACACTGTAGAGATGAAGGTCAAGCCAAGCAATTATTCCCTTAAGAATTTAACTTTTCACAGCTAAATTTGAAATTCTAACAACGAATATTTTACTATATTTCAATGCAAATAAAAGAATACTTACATTAATGAAGTTTGAACAAAATGTCATTTGTTGAACCAGTGCCAATAAATATTAAAATTAACCTTTTTTCCCCCTCCTGCTTTTTAACAGGATGTCAGGGAGCGGTACAAGGTCCCCATTCTTCTCTGATTTTAAGGTTTTTGTGTTTTAAAGGACTAATAGACAACTTACACAAGAAGAAATGTAAACCTTGCCTGACAAATCCTGATTTGCATACTTAATTCAATAGAAACGGCACAGTTTTAATTGTCCTTATAATATAGTTTGATTTGAAAGAAAAAAAATCTTATTTTAGATGGTACATTTAAGCAAGTATTTAAATTTAAGTGGATCTTCAGTACATTCTGATCTCCACATGAACATAAGTACATGCTACCGTACTCTCCTGAATGAGGTGCTTTCTAAATGGTAATCTTCCTCCGTCTTTAATTCTGCCTGGTATTGAACACTATTGTTTTGGTATTGTTGCCTATTCCTGCAGACAAAATAGACCAAGAGGAGACTAGGGTCTAGTATCACTTATCTCTGTCAACTTGAGCTCTTTTTCTTTCCAGAAAATGGGGCTGGTCACATGCAACTCCCCATCGAGACCACCCTGTACCCTAGGCTATCTCTCAAACTGTGCAGAGGCACTGGCTCAGCAAGTACTGGACAGCTAGAGGAAAATCACAAAGGGAAATATGCGAGTGGTTAAATAGCGTGCCCTAGTCCTATAAAATACACTTTGCTAAGCTCAGGACAGAGGCGGCATTAGGTCCTACCTGTGTGACCTATTAGAAAATTAACACTGCTAAACTAATCAGCCTCATGGCTCCCCTGCTCCAGTTTTCTCCACATTCACAAATTTTCTATGCTTAACAGTAGTGACAATTTACTAGAATAGAAATGTTGTTGAAAATATGGCTTGCATACATGTGAGAAGCAAAAAAGCACACCAATCTCCACAGTTTCTGTTTGGATTACTATCCTGAAAACATAATTTCAGTATATTTGCATATGTTTTCTCCCCAAACCTTTTTTTCCCATACCTATTTATCCTGTCTCCCTGCATTGCCAGTAAAACGTCTCCCCAGAGAGAAAGGATGTCACTGAAGGCACTGAGCCATATGCAGAAAGAGCCATCCTTAGTGCATTGCCTGTTCAGAAATGTCACCCAGACCATGCCTTTATTTATT
Organism: Bucorvus abyssinicus; assembly: GCA_009769605.1. Classification (NCBI taxonomy): domain Eukaryota; kingdom Metazoa; phylum Chordata; class Aves; order Bucerotiformes; family Bucorvidae; genus Bucorvus; species Bucorvus abyssinicus. Next base: position 55,118,129 of record CM020063.1, read on the forward strand.
CCAATATTTATAGATGATGACCAGCAAACTTTTTAAAAGTCTTCAATCTGCATGGCACAGCTTTAAAAACACTAGCCCCTATCTAAAAGCAACCCATAAATACAAATGCAATAGCCTAACTTACCTGTAAAGGTAAATTAATTAGTCTGAAAGAAATTGACAACTGCCTCTTTTCTGACAAAATAAGCTTTCAGCACTCCACCTCCACAAGAAGAACTGAGAATAAAATGCTATTTCTGGGCAGCAGATTCCAAGGTTGTTTAATATTCAGTGAGGGTCCTCTTAAAGTTAGCTCACATTTTAAGAATTTCACAGCACTTCTGTGCATCACTGCAACTTTTTATGGGTTTTCTTGGACTCCATAATGATTCTGTCCCAAAAAGGTTCTTTTCCTCTTACTTGAGGAATTAAATTCAAGGCATTCATTGTTCTTCCTCCATGATCCTTGAAGACTCAGTTCTAATTAAAAGAAATTGAACCTATCCAACTGTTTTACAATGCACATCGACACAATGTAAGTTTGCTAAGAACCGCTACTGAGAATGGCTTTCACAAATAAGACATTTTAAAGTTTGATCGCCTTTTTTTTCTTTCAACATTTCATTGAGATAGTGTTGAGTGTTACAAAATACGGCACTTTGATATTGCAAGTGTCTTTTTGAAAATACTTAGAATTGCCAGGATGTTGTTGTAACAACGAAACCAATGGTAAAATTCTTAGTGTCTTCCATGATAAGATGGTTAAGCCAAATGTGAAACTACAAACTACAGTCTTTATTGAAACAAGGTCTTACTAAAAGATATGAAATCACACATGAGCCTACCTTATTTCTGCAGCAAAGTAACAGACAATAGCACACAAACAAAATTGTCCCCACACTAATTATCATGGCGTATTTCAGTCCCGAGGGAGTTTATCCGATTTGTAAACCTTTGGAAAAGTGGTATGAATATGTAATTGAAATGTGACAGGCTCCTAATTACAGAGTCAACCATATCAGTCAAATATTCTTAACACAATAGCACATATAACAAACTTTGACAAAGCAATGGAGTTGTGAATTAATGTTGCTGACAATTCATATCCAGTTTACAGGGAATTCAAGATATTCTGTGATTTTTCCTGTCTGTGCCCCTGTTTGGTTCCAACAAGGTGATGTAATGAGGAATGGCATTCATAACTAAGACCTTTCCTCATTAAGGCAATCCTCTTTAGCATCAGAAACATTGAACATCTATTCAGGTAAACCACTATTTAATAAGAAAACCTTTCAATAAAAAAACCCTCATTTCATGTCTTCCAAGGGCAAAGGCTTTCTTTCTCTGTGAAAGGCAAGACAATCTTATAGCAGTGACCTCAATGTGATCCTAAGAAATAATGTCGTTAGAGCAACTCAGGTAGTGGACAGTTCTTGGCATTATGCACATTTCTCAGAAAATGGCTATATTGCAACACACACAAAGCATAAATGTATCCAAGCTGACTGCCCACACTTTCAGTTAAAAGGCTCTTAATAAACCTTTGCATGACTCACCCGCACATTCCAGCCTGATGGTAGGTATTTTCTATAGATGAAGGAATCTGGGACCTGTATGAACATAAAGAAGCCAAAAGGACTGGAATTATGAAATTAGGGGTTTGAAGGCACAACACAGTTGTGCAAGTTCTGGCAGTGGTCCCACATTGAGCATGGGCACTAGAGGGTCCCTCTCCTACATGGGGCAATCGGTCCTGTCATGGTGATATGAACTCTCAGAGCTACTAGACAAATCTTGACATCCCAGCTCTGTATCTCTTATGGAGATTGAGAATGTTGCATCATCTGTTATAACATGCGTAACTATAATAAAAAATGACTTATATTGCCCCTATTTCCTTATGCCACTTGAGCACAAGCCTACCTGGCCACAAATTCAAGAACAGATCACTGAAGAAGCTTATTCTTGGTCTTCCCAGATGTGGGAGATTATTCGATCTCCAATCTAGAGTCTAACCTTTCCCCTCCACTAAAACTGGGTAGAGGGAGGAGAGCTGAAGCCACTGCCAAGTGAGAGCAAATGCAGATAGCCAGCAAGGTAATGTAGAAACAGAGGTGTTTCTGACTTCCCTGTCTTGGTGCATCCTGCCTAGGCACAACAAATGCAGCTGATCTTGGAGCTGATGTCCTTCCTCCCAGTGCACACCACAAGTAGCAGGGACAGGACACAAAGCCATAGTGACAATAAAGCACAGGTGCTGAGAAGAGAGAGAGGATGTCCTAGGTCAGGGGAGAGTCCATTGTGGATGCCTTGGAAATTGTACAAAAAACAATTGGACAAAAAACACACAATAAGGACACAGCTGGCTTGAGCCACAGAAAGAGTGAGCAAGCAGGTTGGTTGCTAGCAGCTTAAACACGGAGGCACAACACACTTGTACTCATAAGTCAGGGTTGCTCAGCTGGCTGAAACACAGGTATTAATGCTAGTGCTCAGCAAGTCTATTTGTAGATTTATTCAATGTGCTTGGTGTTTCCCTCCTCACCAACTTTAGTTAACATTTTACCACTGACTTGGATAGCTGCAAGTCTGCATTGTAGCTATGTAGTTAGATATACCCCAAAGTAATTAACCAATAAATTAAAAGCCAGAATCCCTAGGGATAAAAAAAGAACTCAGCAGAAAAGTCAATCTTTGAAACCTTCAGTTTAGGAGTGTGAGGAGGGGGTTCTCTGATAGTACCATCATTGCAACTCATTCCATGCTATCATTATTGCCTTTAGGTCTTTACATCAACGAGATCTTACCTTTGAAAAGAGACAGAGACTATGAGATAAAGTGTTACACTTTCACCACAGTGCAATGTGTAGTTCAGATGATGAATAGCAGTATGCCACTGAGGCTGAAAAAAAGAGAAAAAGAGAATGCTACTTAGGTGACACAATCCTGTACAAACCCACTAGCTTCAGATAAGATTTAGTGCTGACACTCTTTCAAGGCTTATGCATCCACTTCCCCATACGATCCTGCCAAGGACCAAGCTTTCCCCATTCCATTCCATTTATGACTGCACCACTCCAGTTTCCTGCCCTGTTGTGGCAAAATGGGATAGTCTAGCTCCAGCGCCGGTCCGCTGTCAGTCACTCGCCAGCCATACCAGAGAGAACATTTTTCTTTTTCATTGATCTTAGTTTAAAAAAAAAGTTATACAGCCTAAGCACCAGCAACCAATATCCCTGCCTTGTTTCCAAATCTTCACAGGAAAGCAGCTCTGAGAGCTCATTGCTACAAACTCTACATAAGCAGGACTACAAGCTGCAGCAGGATAACTGAAAACAGTTGAAAAGTAGTCACCTAGTGCTGTCCCACTCATAAGAGGGAAGTGGAGGAGTGGGAAAGATTGAAGAAAATTCTGAACATTTTGTGTGTGGCCACCCTGAAAGTGGTTTGATGTTGACATAATTTTCACTCAAAAACTGTTCATTGTTTTTATTTTTTTAAAAAGAAAATAATATTCTAATTTTCTTCCAGCTGGCAAGTAAACACCATCAATTCAGTTTCAGTTCAAAAATCTCTGGACATACAGCCGAACTATTGTAGTATTCTACTACTCCTAATCATTAATCAGTGTAAGATTGAGTAAAATATATAAGACTAAAAAAGTCAGTAGCTTTTTTTAAAAAAAGAGTATATTTTTCAGTAAGTATATAAAATGGTGTTACATACCATGCTACCGTGCCTGACCATTGACATCTTAGTTTAACAACAGTGATCAACTTGTTGATTGAGAGTACTTACTTCTGTACCTAGCTATACGAACAGAAGGGGACTAAAACGAGACGGGGTATAAGTAGTTGAGATATTTTCAGAAATTTTCACCAGAAATCCAGTTTTACTAAGTTGTAAAATGAAGACTGCTTTCCCAAACTTTGTATATTCTTGTAAGAAAATTAAGACATTTCAAAATTTAGGAAAAAAAAAAGTCTACTCTTGTAAATGAGGGCTTGAACATCAGCATTTGTAAAACTGAGGGCATCTTGTTCTAGCATTCACTGAAAATTGTGCCCTCTTAAAGTACTGGGATTCCACAGTGAGGAAGTCTATGACAAGTCGTTACAGAAAAGAACCAAGTACATGATTTTTCCACGTAGAATTACTCTAATTGGCTTTCTCTATTTGTTTTTATGTTGTAAAAATACCTGCATATTCTCAAAGTATTTTAAATGTAGGCTGAAATGTATATTAAATTCAATGAGATGGCTGCAACTGGATAAACAGGATTAACTATTGCCTGGTTCACTTAGGCAGCAAATTTGCAAAAAAAAAATCTATATCCAAAAGATAAATGTTGGATAAATTTTTAGATTGGTATTTGAGTATACAGAAATGAGTGTTTTATGATGATTTATTTAGTTATGTAATACTTATTTGCTGAAATTCAAATATATTCACCACAGGGGGCTTGATTATGCCTTATTCAGTGAAGCTCCCATCCCTTTTACAAAGAGAAAGACGAAGTCCACAGAAAACAGAACCTGTTCTGCATGTCATGCAGTATGTGCGTGATTAATTTTACATACCTGAGTAGTACCAGTAAACTTACTACACTGTTTGAATGGTGAAATGTTAGCACAGTGTGAAACTGGTGGTACTCAGCACTAGTGATTTTTAATTTCATAACTTTCTACTTGAGTGGTCCTACTTCAGTTGTATGAGTATCCAGGGTGTACCACATTTTTCTATTTCAATGTAGATAAAGTGTATTAATCCCAGAAGGTAGGAACGAGAAAAGACAGTGATAATTTTAGCGTTCTTAAAATCTACCAACCTGAAGGCCTGATTTTGCAAAAAATCTCATGTACAAGAGAGTTAGCATTGATACCACAGACAGATTTACATATGCAACTCCATCTTTCCCCACCTGCAGGCTGAAATGAACATTCATCAGTGACTTCTCAACACTTACTGTTCCTTGCTTCTAGTTTTTATGATGAGCATTTATTATTGTTCACATTTATGTTCTAAGAAAGTAATTACACATACAGTTTAACTGTAATATTTATTTTTATGTTATACAATATCATAAAAATCTTATACATAGCACCATCTGTTGGCTAAGATAGCTATAACAAATGAAAAATAGTTTATGCAGATTAGATACAAATGAGTATACCAACAAGAAAACAGGAAAAAGACCATAAAAAATAAGGTGACTAAACCGCATACTGAAATGATCTTACATGTGCCTTTTTCTGTAAGTTGGGGAATATATTTCCAAAGCACACTTTTAAGGTTGTAGAAATCAAGAATTGGTGACATTTTTTAGGGAAAAAAAAAGATGAGAATGAAAAAGCTATTAAACCTAGCTTAGCGCAGATTGAGAAACAGTAGTAAAGAGAAAGTGATAAATTAATTCACCTGCAGCATTGTAGCTCATCATGTGCTCTAGAACCAGTCTTCTTTGGATCCTTACTGCTCTCAAATGGCAATGGAAATATAATTAATAGAGAAATGATGATGTTTTCTGCTGTCACACTCCTATCTAGGGAATTTCTGAGACTGAACTGTGTATTTCTCCCACATACAGAAACTGAGAGACTGTAAGGCAGATTACTCCATGTGATGCTGTCCTATCTTGAGTTCCAAGTTATTTCATGCATGTGCATTTGTGTGTGAGTGTGCACGTGTGTGGTTGGGCTTGCAAGCAATCTTTTCAACTAATGAGTCTGTATTTAAATCAATGCCAACCACAACTGCAGTCTGACAACCTTGGTGTCATCTCCTCAGTGTGAGAAGCACTGTGAGGAGGAAGGCTTAGCATGCTAGCACTTGCATTAGTGTCACCTTTCTCTTGCCTTAGACAGTCTGACACCTACTACAGCTAACTTGTGTGCTGGCCTGGATGGGAGCTTGGGCTGGGGTTGGAACAACGTTTTGGCACGTGGCCTGTCAAATCTCCATCTGTGTCCTACTGGTCCTGGAAACCACTACTGAAAGTATTATACATATCACAACATCAAGTAGAGTGCTGTTGTCTTCACACATCGGCACTTGCTGAGCCACCAGAAACCTTGTGATTTTTGTCTAGCGGTTCAGGGAGACTGACCAGCAGCGGTATCTAAAAAAATATTAAAACCTGGTATGTATACCTTTTGCTGGTCCAAGCCACATGGTGAGAAGAATGGACATACTTTTCATTGTCCAAACAAGAAATTGCAATACTCCATTTACCTGTATTGAAACCAATGCATCTTGAGATAAAGAAATGAAGACTGTGCTCACACAGAGACTAATGAGACAAATGAATTAGAGTTTACATCTAACAGCTGTCTCTTTATAAAAAAACACGTAGTAGAAGAAATCTTCCAAGTTAAGAAATGGGAGCTGTATCTCTGTCAGAATTATCCACTCTTAGGTCTCTTGATACCAGATCAAAAAGCCTGCAGCTACTTCGTCTAAAAGGACCAAACTGGTATAAACCCACACTGTGAGTTTAAATTCATTCAAAAAATTTGGCATGATAATTTCATGCAGGCAGGTTCCTTTGTCCCTGATGAGCTCCATACCTTGTTTTGTCTAACTCAACAGAAATTCAATCACACATTTGATCTGGATCAGATCAAAAGTACTGGATGACCCATTATCACGGAGATGAGGCACTAATGACTTGGGAAACCTCAACTTCAGTAGGTTCTGCAATTAACTCAGGCTGAAACCCAAGATTGCTCCAGAGCGTGCACGTTTCATTCCGGGCTTTCTACCCTTACCAAAGAAGGAATCTGACAGTCTTTCAAGACCTGAAGTAACATATTTTACCTCCTCTGGCTGACCTCTCACAAGAGCAGAGGAAGTCATAATTCCTTCCACTTGCCACTGTGAAGGAAACACACAGCTCGTCATTCATGGAGCATAAGACTAAACACACCTAGTTGTCTATAAGAAGTCTATGTACAATTATAACAATAAAATTTTAAATTATGTACAAGACACCAATGTTTCTAACAGTATTTTTTTTTCTCCAAAAGCTACCAGCAAAAGTAATGATCAAATAAACCTCAGGACTACTGCTTTCACTGCACAAGACTACCAGACACATATCTCAATATGGTCATTGTTATACAGAAAAAGCATTTACTAAAGTAGGTTCATTACATTTTTTTGTCCACCCTGGAAAATTAGTGAGGCTGTTTCTCACAGCTGTTATAAGACTAATGTTTGTCTTTTTGAGAAGCTCATGTAGGACCTGATGAAGTTCTGAGATCTACACTTTTCTGTAATAAAGGTTACAAAATCTAATTAAAAACCCCACCAAGATTATTCCGATGGGAAAGAGTTGTTCACTGATTATAGAAACAACAGGAAGAAAAGCTACTGCACACTGAAATTTACCTTTGATTTTATAATAACACCATTCACATTTGTCAATAGATTGAAAAGTTACAGTGCATATCTATAGCATATCACGGAAATTGATCAGTATGTGCCAGGGAACAGTTATAGCCCCAAATAACCTTTCAATCCCCCACATTAGTTAACTCACTGCAGACAAAACATTTATACTTCTCTTTCCTGGTTTCTGTATTCCACTCTGCTCACCCACTAGAACAAATTGATTTCTGTATTTATCTGCCCCAGCAAAATGCGTGGAAACATTAATCATTTATGCTAGCATCTCCTGGTGCAAATGAAACGAAGAATTATTTTGCCTTCCTGCAGTCCTAAATGCCAAACACTGGAGAATAAGCACAGGCGAACCAGGAAGAAGATCTCTAAGTGGTCTTGCTCAGTGCATATTTGGTTGATAATTTGCACTACTGTTTCAGTGATGTGGGTTTGAGGACACAAAACCTTCCCTGTGGAACCATGTGAGGTCTAACTTGTAGTCTTTCCTCCTCTTGGTCAGAGAACAATATAGCCACTGGTGCATTTTGATTTTGTTTCTTAAAGTCAGGGTAGAGTGAGTTTTGAGTCAATGGCAGGTAAGCTGACTTTACTTACTTATTTCATTAGTTTATATGTGAATACTTTTTTAATCTATCTCCATACATGTGATGGACAAGACAGGAATCAGGAATTATCAACAAGTATCTGTTAATACAAAATTATGCTGGACCAACCTGGGACAGTGGTGAACACAAGATACCTTGGCTTTAGCTACTGTGTCGTGTAGCATTTTCATCCGGAAGCACTGGCGTACTCTAATGCTAGTAATGAATGGTTCAGAATCTGGCAGATAGTAACAAGAAATTAGTTTGTGCAGCCTCATGGAGAGAAGATAAGGATGATCTAAGATCCTATGACTAGTTTGGAGAGATTACAAACATTACAGTAGAGGCCGACACCATAGCAAGGGGCAAAGTGCAGCTTGGGCGGTTCAGATTGAACACTAGGAAAAACATTTTCCCAGAGAAGAATACTGCAGCACTGGTCACCCAGAGACACTGTGAAGCCTCCATCTTATTCAAGACTTAAGATGGAAGCACATTGTTGGTGATAGTCCTGCTTTGGACAGAACATTGGACTTCCAACCAGTGTTTCTGTGATTCTCTGATCTCACATGAGTTACAAAACTGGCATGGTCGTATGACAGCAGCATGGAGCCATTAAAAACTGACTCAAATTCACAGATTAAATTCTGTAATGCTGTAAGTAATCTGCTGACACACTGGAGTCATTATTGTCTTTTTCTGAAGAGGAGCAAAATTAAAACAAGAGAAAAAAAAAATTTTTTTCCTTGCCCTTCCAAATACTGAGATCCAGCATCAGAGCTAAACTGGAGGAAGATTTGGACATGCTAAGATTAGGAACCCATCAACACTAGGCAGGCGCACTGAAAAGTGGGAAGCTTTAGTGGTTTATGGTCTGCCCAAGTGAATCAAGGACAGTCTGTCCAGAGTCAGTGCACAATACAACGAACAGTAATAGATGTAAGGGGTTAAATAGACCCTCTTGTATGTTCTTCTTGCTTCCTTACCTCCCTTAAAAATAAGAAGAATTGCTGTTATACAAATCAAAGACCAAGGATCTGACAACAATAATGGTGATTGTTTTCAAATCCTCACTATTGTTTGCACTATGCTCCACCCACCACACCACCATTTGCAGATCCTGATCTGGAGACTGAACATAAATTGAGCAAACCGCTGTTGTTTGGCAAATCCATTGGGAAATCCATCGTTAGTTTCTTTTTCTGCTATGCAGGGAAGTTCTGTTCCATTTTCGTAGTTCAGTGCAGTGTGACTAAAAACATGTACCCTGCAGAAAGCATTCATGCAGTAATTGAGCTTGATGTATTTGTGCTGCTCTGTCAACATTGAAGAACGGTGAGCAGGAAAAGGGGAAGGGATGGGAGAGTTGCTGAGCCACACGGAATGTTATACATCTTCCTCTCTTGCTCTGTCTTTCCCAAAACTGAAGTTCTTGGCCACTCATCCATAACTGAAAGGAGCAAACAGTTCTTCTGCTGCTCTCTTTAAAGGCCACATATTTTTAAGTGGGGACAGCCTGGCTGATGCTTATGTTGCCTCTTCTTTGCTTGGGTAAACAAAATATGGAAACTGCTATGAGCATTTGGAGAACAGGAGGGTGGCCCTAGAAGCAGAAAAGGACACAGCGTTTGTTTTTTTCACATCATTCAGGTTTATTGCATTGTCTCAGATTTTCTTTCCACTTCTAGTTTCAGAGCAGGTTTCAGATGTGAAGGTAGGGGAGAAACAACCAGGCAATAACTAAGACATCAGCCTTTGAGGGTAATGTGAGTGGAGAGAAGAGGACAATTCCTTGCTTGGTTAAAGATGCAGGTAGGAAAAGACCAATACTGCCTTGCCTAGAGTCCTAACTGGGATATTCCCAGTCAGCCGATTGCCTATTGACACCATGAAAATAGCAGAATTTTGAAGAGGTATCTATAATCACAGGTACTAATCAGGCACAGCTAGACTCCTTTCTTCAGTGACTTCATTTTTTTTACGGAAGTCCTTTGGTATAGTGAATACCATCAGAACCTAGTTTGATATGGTTTAAAATATTTAAATCGAGGCTACTGGGGAAGCCCTTCGTCACTCCCTGTGACTCACTTCCTATCTGCTTTCTGTTGCTACTCATTGAAAGACTCTTGGTATTAAAAGCACTGCAGAAGCCTCATAAATGGGAAAGGAGCAAGAGAAATTGCTAGCCTGAAAATAACTGGTTAGGTAAAGTTACGTAACCAGCCACATAGGGTTACTCCAACAGTAGAAGACTGGGAAATAAGCTCCCATCCTCCCGGGACCTGTGAAACTTTAAGCAGCATGGAGCCAAAGCTCAAGTGCCATACTGTACAACCTGAGGACATGATCTCTGCACAGTCTGTAGCAACAGGATTTGAGTTCATGGAAGTCCTATACCTTGTTTTGCTTTTCCCACCTGATGGGCCAAACAACTTTCTCCAAATCTGAAATGATTTTCAAGCCATCACATTGATCCTGGCTCCTGAGTAACACACTGGTGTAGAAATACAAGATTAGGAGATTGTTTGTGGAGGTGGGACAATTAATGCTGTGAAGTTAATTAACATTGCTGAAAAAAAAGTAGTTCTCTTCCTTTCATAGAAGCATATGTATAAGTGAGTTAGAAGCACAGGGTAGAGGCGAGAATATGATGGTTGACATGAGCCACTCCCTGTCCCTTCTCCTTGCTGGAAGCTGTGCTGACAGCAGCCTCTCCTTTCCTTTCCCCTTTGCACTGGCTGGGAGCTGCATGCTGAGGCTTCTGTTCTGAGAGGCAGCCAGATGGAAGATGTAGGAGAGTACCTTACAGCAGAATTTATTCCCAATAGCTTTTAATTATTTGCATAGTCCTCTCCTCTATTGTTCTATCTAGACGGCTGAAATGCATGGGGCGTTGTGTCCTCTATCTTGTCTAACTAAAAATAAATTGGAGCTAGATAGCAAATTCGCTTAGAAATGCCTTCCATTTGTTCCACTAGGTGAGTCAGTGTGTGTATGATTTATACTTTACTTCCTAAGCCAAAAAACATCAGTTTTCTCTGAACATCTGGCTGGCATCTGTGAAATCTGCAGTATGCATCATTAATCAGAATATCATTGTGAGGTTTGGTAATGACAGATAGATAGGGTAAGTTCACTGTATTAATGTAATAATGCTCACAAGGGTTCTGCAAAGCTGCAGCTTTCACTGTGCACTTGAAAAAAATAGTTAAGAACAGCCTAGAGTAAAGAGTGGTATTTGTATTTAACAAAATCATGTAATGAACATCTGTCTTCATTCCTACTAACTTGGTTTGCACAAAGCAGATACCATATTCTTTATTTCCTGTCCTAACCTATTGCTCATTATTAAATGCCCTAATAACTTATATTTATGTCAGTTTAGGCTACATATGCATGTGTACATATATGTATGTGTTTATGTATATATGTGTACATATATAGAGAAAAAGGGATATATGGCTATTCGGATATATGAATATATGTATCCATATCCTCTCTCTCTCTGGATAATACATACATACATAAACACACCCACACATATATAAACACCCTGCTTCTGCTAAGCCTAAGACTCTAGAAGAGATTACGATTATCAGGCTACATATATACACATATATATATACACACACCTAGCATCTTAACTATAATTTATGTATGGTTAATTTTGAGTGTGTACATGTGTATACAAACATACCATAACCAAATATTTGCCTTTCTTCCCCTTTTTCCCGTTTCTCTATTATATGTTTTCTGTAACATATATAAGGGATGCTTTGAATCCAGCAGGATCAGGACAATGAATCTGCAATATAATTTTCCTGATAGATATAATTGAGTTAATTGAAAGATCTTTTCCAAAATATAATAGTAACCAGTGATCAAACTTAATGATGATGAGCTGAATGTAGGGCTCTCATTAAAACTACCTATGGATTCTTACAAACATTTTCTGTTATGTGATTGTAAAAGAAGAGATGTTTGCTTCTTTACTTATATATAAAATTGCAACTGAAATATTTCTAGTTGTACAGGAGGTGAAAAAATACACCTTGGGTGAAATCAGACACAGCTAAGGGGTATTGACAATGCATTTCACACATGGAAAATCAGTTCATTTTCTGCTATTTAACAGAGCTGTGGGAAATATATTTTAGACATACTTTAAATAAGTGACAATGTAAATTGAAAATTCTCCTCTTTTTACATGGCAGAACACCTGGTTTAAATATTTCTTCCTCTTACCTTAACAAAGTTTTAAAAATAATTTTCTTCCACAATTATTTTCTCTATTTTAAACATCAAGGTCTCCTTCTCACTCATGGTCACCTCTATTATCAGTTAAGACTCCATCCAGATACACTAAGGAATTAGAGGTAAATTAATGTTGTATTTTGCATTGATTTTGTTGTTGGTTTTTTTAATGCCAAGAAAAATCAATTGGGTTGCAATTGGCTCTAACCAACATTCTCACAGGATGGAGTTTTCTCTGTTTACCTGAAGCCAAGCAGCTCTCTGACAAACAAATTTCTTCTCAGTATTTGAAAACATGAGGAAAATCCAATCCACACCATACCTTGCAATCCTCGATGCAAGTAGTTGGTGGTTGGAAGATAACAAGGCGACATCATGTCTTTAATCTCTAGAAATAGTCCCCACACTTCACTGCATTTGACAAAGTTATTTTTGCTAAATAACTGTTTTCCCACAAAGGTTATTTAGTACCCAAGCTGATTAGTACAGGGGTCACAGTGGTGGAGGACATCATTCCCTGTTGCTCCAAACCCCGTAGAGCTGTATTTGTTTTACATCCACAAGAGACTATGAAGGGCAGAGAATATCTTGCTTCGTAAAACCACTAATCCTTTGCCCAATATCTCTGGTGTTATTTAGGAATCTGATAATACCATCCATTCACTGAAGCTAATAATAAGACTAAGAAGAGCTGGTTGGGCCTCCATATTTCTGTTACTGAAAGCTAGAACCGCAGCAACTGTCCTGAGTAATATTTACGCCATTTTAAGAGAATATCAGAAAATAATCCTAGGTACGAGCTATCAAAAGTAGAGAAAACATGCAACAATGCAATGACAGTTAAAAAAATTACTATCATTATTCTGAAGCCTCCCGTACAACATATCCTGACTGAAAAGTTGCTCCAATGAAGAGCTTTTACTCTGGGTGATCCCAAAGAAAAGGAGTTTTCTGTTTGCTTCCTTTCTCACTATCCTTCATGCATTAACACACAAATACTGTGGAATAAATAAATGATTCTGTAAGAAAGGTTCATAATTGCCTTAAAATAGAGGGAAGTTAATTTTTGTTTCTGGACATTTGCTTATTTATATTCCAGCATGTAAACAAGTTAATCTGAAGTGTACAGTTAAGCTATTACTACATGTAGAGCCCTGTGCTGATGTTCGGCTAAGCGCAGGTAGGCTGAATAGCTGTGGTGATGCAGAGTCATTTACTAGGACTTTATAGCTTTCTATTCCTTTATCTCTAGGTGTCTGTTACGCGTCTTAGCTGCCAAATTAATTTCAAATGTTCTTCCAAAGGCTTGCTCTGATTTCCTAGTGATTTATACTGACAATTGTATCAGAGTATTGGACTTAGAAATGTCTCTTTTCTTGGATAAGGAACCACGAAAACAATGAAATGAGGTTAGTGGCCGATTTCAATAACACAGAGATTTTTAGAAACAGGTGTATAACTCTATGCCAAGAAATCCTTTTGTCAATAAAGTAAACACTGGTCCTTATAGTTTTTCATATCCTTGCATCAAATTCCTCTTGTTCCATATTTTCTTTGTGAGCTAGTGGTAAAATACACATACCTTCTGCTATAAACTACTATTTTGACAAGAAAATGTTAAAGATATGGCCTTGGCAAGAGTCATCCCAAAGTCATTATCTTTAAAATTCGAGCGTGTAACACAAATAATGGCAGACCCAGAATCTGATGACTTTGCAGAATTTTAAGTTTACAAAGACAAAACCTAGCTAAGAAGGTTCTGAGTGTACAAAGCATGTCAATGTTTGAGAGTAATTTCTGAAATAAACAATTATAATTATTAATCCTAATTGATACCAGCTCCTTAGAAGTAGTTCATCTCCAAATCCGAAACCAAATGTGAAGTGTTATAATAAATCAAATCATAACTATAATCGTACCAAAGACTGTCAACAGAAGATTGTCCTCATTGTCTCAAAAACATATCTCAAAGGAAGTTGAAGATTAGTCTGCTGGTTTGAACTGATATCTGTCATTTCCTAATCTCCAGGCTGTCATACACTAAAGCCTAACCTGTCTTAATTAGCTGAATAATTAATTACCGTCTAGCAGCAGCCAGAGGAATAAAAAGTATCATTCTAATTTTGGATAAGGGCACCAGAGGCTGAGCTCCTGATCTGCTCTATCACTTCCAATCCTATGTCATGATGTTATAATGCCAAAATGAACAATGGGTGGATGTGTTTCCACGATTACCCCTCTAATTTTGTAAAAGCTGCTCTAAATCTGTGGTTATGAATCACCAATCACCATCAGTTTTACAAAATCACCTGTATGTATGCAGATGAGTTTTAGGATTTCAGGAAATGTCTGGTTCTTGGGACAATCCAGAGCCTTCTGTGGGATCCACAGGGATTTTCTTTTCCTCTGAAGCACCAGCTGACATATTCTCCAGGGTTTTAGCCTGGCTTTCTCTTCACAAGACCAAACAAGACTCCTTCTTTCACTCTCTTGAAAATACTGTGAGATGGACATTACAGAGAACTGAATCCTTAGGCAATACAATCCGGGTTATCATGGGTTTCTTTGTACAATACCACAAAACACTTTACTTGCTATATGCAACCACTTGCTGCTTCTTCAGTTGCAATCAGTTTCATGTTTGTATTTTGAAGTGGAAAAATAAAAACAAAGATTGAATTTTGAAAGTTCTAAGTATGTTTAAGTGTTCCTGAGATCTAAGTCTGAGTAGAGAAGAAATAGAAATATTCAGTAATAGAGGAAGAGAGAGGTGACTAGTAAAAATTCATGCACACAAAAAGCTTTTGGAGTGTGATAGTAAATGTATTGGTTAATATATCACGTAACATATATATTGGTGATAATAAACATATCAGTTGTGAGGGGAGGACTGAAAAGTAAAGCTCAAAGGAATGTGTCACTGGCTGCAGAAGATTACAGAATGGGTCAGAGAAACAGCCTCTCTGTTTGGAAAAGGTTTAATGAGTCTGCGTGTGAATGGTTGCCTATATTCTACCCTGCGAGCCTCATGGAAATAAAACAGCATTCATGGACTATTACACAGTTTAGGGCACTCTTTTTTATTAGTTTGAAGACTTTATTTTTTGGACTGAAACCATACTTCATGGTTTTAAATTAAGACTGCCAGGAAATTATCAAAGCTCTCAAATAATTTTTTATAAAGAAGGATCTTATAATGCCTCATTGGGGTGCCTCAAGTTAATATTTCTTTCATAAAACTCTTCGCTTACCCCCTGCTGCCTTTGCCCCTTTCTCACCCACATATGCCAATCAAATTTAGTTAAGGTCTAACATGGTCCAAACCATTGCTTCCCTTCCCAAAGCAAAGCACTGGTAACATGGAAATAAAATTGGACAGTGTGAACAAAGGTTCTTAGCAGGAAAGTGACAGGATGTTGCAAGGGGAATGTTTTAACATTCAGATGCCCATTGTGATGGAGATGGGGAGAGGACAGATAGGGGAGACTGCTTATGCCAGATTCGAAACACTCTACTTGTCCTCCAGCCAGTGGTGCCTGTCTAACAGCAGCTGGGGGAGCGGCGCCAGCAGCTCTTTCCTCACCCAGTATTGCGCACAGCTCCAGAAGACTCAGATTGTCTTGAGAGTGCCAGGCTATGTCTCTTAAGAGGAGGCTTACTATTCAGCCATGCGTCCCTCACTTCCGGAGGGGAAAGGGCCTGAGATGAATCCCCCACCCACAGCTCCATGGCACCATTAGTCCTAAAACTCAGATCTGTGCTTTTCCTGGAGCAAATACAGCAGCTTGTGATTCAGACTTTGCAGACTGAGCTGAAAAATACGGCATTTGCTAGTTCTGGAAGGTTGATCCTCCGGCATAATGTTCTTTATTGTATTTTGGTGTGCATCTGTAGTGTTTATACTGCATTTTGCCCTGCTGTCACTCAAACACTGCTATGAATGTTCAATCTAAGTTTGGTTGAAAAACAAAAGTGTAGTATGACCCTGTTAACCTAGCTTCTGCTCAGAATTATTATTAGTGTCATGGCTTGAATTATCTCCCCAGATAATCACAATATGGCAAGCAATTTTGAGTGTCATGTTTGTTTGACTCGTAGGAAATGGAACTAAAAAATTGCCTGGAGCACTGTGAATGCAAATATGATACCTCTTTGGCAGTGGTCACTTTATATTACATTTTGACAATTTTATTAAAGGTATATAAAATATTATTATATTTTATATATAAATGTTTATATATTAAACATTTTCACAGAATTCTATATTCTTTGCTGAATTTTACTATTTAAAACAGGCATTTTACATAGGATTGCTGACAGTCCTTTTTCTGGAGTGATGATAGAAGAGAAAACTAGTGGTATAAGCAAACTTCAACCACTCATTAGACAAGAAAGTAATCACAAAAATAATTATGAATTCACAACTGTGTGAATCCTTTTAAATAAAAGCAAATATAATTTCTAATAAGAATTCCACTATACCTTCAAACCCCATTAAATTATCAAGTTATATTGATTTAAACAGAGTCATAAAGATTAAAATAATATTTTGAAAATTGATATGTATAATTTAATAAGTCGTGTTAAATAAGTTAAATTCAGTTGGGAGGTTTCCTGATAGATTTAAATTATTTTAAAATGAAAATATTTGTGTGTCATTCTGATAGCTTTGTTAGCTCTTGTTCAAATTTTACCTTAGCATTTAAGAAATTCATTTTTTTCCATTGTATGTTTACAAAATGCTGAGCATTATTTCTGATCATAGTTAGCTAATCTTGCTGTCAAACACCATAATACAGTTGCCTAGGCTTTTATGAAAAACTAAATTGTAAACTTTTAATACATTTGAATAATAAAAATACTATTTGTTTTGTGGTGATCCCTGATGTTTCTCTGAAATCTTGCTAGGTTTACAAGAAAACGGTACAGTACTGCCAGTATTAGTCTGCACAGTCACTAAAATCTTTGTGCAATTAGTAAGCCCTGCATTCATATTTCTAAATTTGTCATCCAAATACATAGTAAGAATATGTACCTGTTGACTGTATGACTATTTTGAGTGTATAGGCAGTTTCCACAAAGCATGTAACAGTAGAGGTTATAACCATAAACAGGTAGGGCTGTGAGTAATGTGAAGGCAGCACAGGAAGGAACCAACCAGACTACCTACCAATTTTATGTGCTTATCCCACTGCACAGATTTGTCTAATTTGTTCTTAAAATTTTTCAGTGGAATAACCTGTAACAGTTTCACCTTTTTAAGAGCTGGTTACTTGTTAAGACCTAAGCTCAGTCTCTTGTAAATTAAACCTATACCTTCTTTTCTTCACAAAGAACAATTGAGGATTCCACCTTTGGGATACTTATTTTGTAATGGGATATTAACACGATACACTACATCTTGGACTTCTCTTTTAGTTGTTAGTCTAAATAAATGATAAAGAATATTCACCAACCTTTCCTCAAATGACATACTTCCTAAACCTCCACCATTCTTAGTTCTGCCTTCTGGACTCTCTCCAACTTGTTTACCTCTTCTATATATCACAATGCTCTGAACAGAACAAGATCTCAAGCTGAGACCTCAAAGCATCAAGTACAGCAGAGAATTTACTTCTAGTGTCCTCTATGCAAAACGTTAGTGCACCACAGAAAATTTTGGGAAAGGCAAAGGTGTATAACCTTGCCATTGCAAGTTTAGTGTCCCGTTCCCTCAAGGTGCTTTTCTGAAACACTGCTAAATATTCAGCAACTTCACAGTATGGATTTTCACTTCAGTTACAGAAGTTTATCTTGGTGATTTCAGACTCCTTCTGATCTCTAGTAGTGTAACCTTTCAGCTTTACTTCTTAATTGAGGATTGTAGAATAATTGAGTTTGGAAGAGACCTCTGGAGGACATCTACTCAGGTCTTCTGCTCAAAGCACAGCTACTTCTGACGTGGGAGCAAATTGCTTGGCACCTTTAGTGGTCAAAGTCACCAAGGCTTCCACAGCCTTTCTTTGGACAAAGAATGTTTTCTTTTTGTCATTTTCATTTTCTGTTTGTCATTTCCAGTTGTCATTTCCCTTGCTGCAGCTGGTGACCATTACAGCTTCTCCTTTGGCTGAGCAACCCAGGGAAGAGTGTGGCTCCGTTCCCTCTCTAAGTCTTGGCCCTCACTTCGATTTTAGAAAGAGTGTGATTAGCTTCCCCTTCATCTTCTCCTTTCTTGCTAAACAAAGTCCAATTCTCTCAGTCTCTCCTCATAGGACATGATCTCCCAATCACTGCCAGCAGCAGGGCCCTCTACTGGACTCTTTCCTGTTTATCTTCCTTTTGCACTGGAAAGCCCTGAACTGGACACAGTATCCCACATATGACATTGCCACTGTTGAATGGAGAAGCATAACTCCTACCACAAAGACTGCACTCCAGCTTCCTGGCCACCTGTACAGGGTATGCTCTGGTGGAGTTACTCAGGCAGCAAGGGGAGGAGCTGCTGGAGAAGGTTAGGAGGCTGCTTTGTATTTGGAAGGGTGAAAAAGAAATAGAGGATTATTTAAGATTTTGCAAGAAGAAATGCTAGGCCCTGTGACACAAATCTCCACAGGCTACGAGACAAAGAGCTTCAACAGTGAACATGCAGCACCTTTGATGAGATACCATGGTCTCTGGTGACCCTGGGAGACAGGATATCACTTCACTCACCTTCCTTGCTTGTATCAACCAGCAACAGATATGAAGACCTGGCAGCAAACAAAACCAATAAGCAAGATTCACAGGGGGAAACCATACCAGCAGCACATACTAAAAGCTGCAAAATGAGGTGGTGAGGGCTAGTAGTTTGTGCCTCTGTTGAGACACTAAGGCATCCAAGTCGTGGTCTGATATAGTCAAGGGATGTTTGCTACTGGCCAGGGATGTCATGCAGACACTGCCATCACTAGTAAAAAGCATAGATTGCTGTCCCCTTCTTTTTCGTATAGTCAACAGTATAGTAAAGCAAAACCTGGGCAACATCAAGCAGGAGTTCAAATCCTTGAAGGGGCCCAAGTGAAAAGAACAGGTGTTCTAGTGATCTCTTTCAGGGACAGAGGTGCAGGCAGAAGTCAACACATTATGCTTCATGTCTGATGTTGTTGCCAGGACTTTGGTTTTTATGATCATGGGACATTCATCGATGAATAAAGCCTCTTGTGGACAGATGGGACCCGCCTATCTAGAAGAGGCAGGAGAATCTTTGCTGACTTAGTGAATTGTGCTTTAAAATAATGAACTTGAGGTGGTGGGATCCAATACTGTGACACCTGTATATCCATAAGCAAATATCATACCCATCTACAAGAAGGGCTTAAAAGAAGACATAGGAAATTACAGGCTCTTTAGTTGTCCTTCAATCCTTGGGAAAGTAATGGAACAAGTCCTTCTATAAACTATTACTAACCAATTGAAGCAGGTGATGGGGAAAAGCCAGCCCAGATTTACCAAGGGCAAATCATACCAAATTTACCTGATCTCCTTCTACAACAAAATAACAGCTTCTGACAATATGGGAAGAGCAGTGGATGCTGTTTACCTGGACTTCGGCAAAGTGTTTGACATCGTTTCCCTCAGCCTTCTCCTGACAAGATACAGATTGAATGGGTCATCTGCAAGATGGGAATGAAATTGGCTAACAGGCTCCACTCAAAGGGTGGTGATCAATGTTTTTTACTTAGGCTGGCAGCCTGTCACAAGTAGGGTCCCCCAGAGCTTGATACTGGGCCCCATGCTGTTCAACATTTTCATAAATAATATGGATGTTGATGTTGTGATTGAAAGCACCCTCACCAAGTTTGCTCATGACACCAAACTGGGTGTTGTAGACACGTCAGAAGGGAGGGCCATCTTACAGAGAGACTTGGAGGGGCTATAAGAGTGGTCTAGCAAGAGCAGTATGAAGTTTAACGAGACAAGTGCAAGTTCTTGCATGTGTAACAGAATGACTGAAGAACCCAGAACAGGCTATAATCTATGCTGCTGGGGACCTGCTTTGCTGAAAATGATGTGTGGGTCCTGGTGGACAACAAGTTGAACGTGAGTCAGCAGTGAACTGCTAAAACAACAAAGGCAAGTCAGAGGCTGGGCTGCATCTGCAGGGGTAATACTAGCAGATTTATAATCATATCCCTCTATTCAGCTCTTGTCAGATTGCGTTTGGAGTACTGTGTCCCAGTTCTGGTCCCCACAATTCAAGGAAGATATGGATAGAAGATTATCAAAGGGGAGAGGTTTCATCTTGATATATAAAAGAAAGCTTTTACACTGAGAACATTCAATGGAACAACCTCCTCTGGGACATCAAAGAGCACCTATTGCTGGAATTTTTCAAGATGCAATTGAACAGGTCACTAGAAAATCTTGTCTAGGTTTCCTTCTTCATGAAAAGTTGTACCAGATGATCTTTTAATATCTTTTTCGACCTGGGCTATTCTACAATTCTATGATTCCTATGACCCATGGGGTTTATTCTTGATAATATATATGGTTGGTCTTTACAATCTCAAGGGTGTCTGATGATTCATATTCAACTTACTGTTTCAAGAGGTGCTTTTCCAGAGATTAGAATGCTGTGTTTCACATTAAAGATAAATACTCCAAAATAAATATTCCTCAGCTGCTCACAAATGGCAGGAATAAAATCAAGAAAATAGAATTAAATGGTTGGCATGTGTGTTTGACCAGGTTTCAAGGGTTTAAAAAGAAATCATGTGGACAGTGAGAGCTATAGGCACTCAAGAGATCATAGAGTAAGAATTTGATCAGTCCTTTTCACCAGCAACCTCAAATAGAGGCTAAAGTCACTAAATGAGGGATTTCACTTACTCTCCAATGTACAAATACGTTTAGAGCCAAGGTGAAGGTTGTTGTCTGGCTAAAATTGTCAATGCTTCATAATGAAGTGATGGTACTTCATGTTAGCAGTGGAGGCACCACAGGCTTTTCAACCCAGTGTGTAAACCCTGACTTCTATGCCTTGGTACTGAAATGTTTGCAATTTTTTGCCTGTGGGTGGATTGAAGACTCCAACCCACTTTTAGTCACAGTGTTTTTTTGTACAACGTCATATTTTGCATAGTGAGAAGACACTTAATACTTGATTCATAGAGGTTGGATATGTCTATCATTTCAGCACTGGAGGAAAAAAAAAAGAAAAAAAAAAAGAAAAAGAAAGAAAAAGAAAAACGAAAAGGAAATGTTGAAGAACAAAGAAACAGTGCTGACCTCTGTGAAATTACGCTGATTAACAGCACAGAAACACAGATTCTTCTGGTAACTTTAAGCAATGTATCTGGCAACTTAAGACCTGTAATGTTGCCACTCTTGACAAAACATGGTAATATTCCTTACTACTTCTGAACAAGACACCTCTACAAGCCCAGAGACAAACCTTATGGATCTAGCTGCAAAGTCAGCTGGCAATCTGAGGTCAGCAGAAAGAGCTTTCTGACCATTGTGGAAGTGGAAAGTGTCACTAACAAACCAGAAAGACAGTCAAATCCTGATGTTGATGAAGAGCTTTTATTTGACTTTTTTTTTTTAAAATCGAAATTTCTTAGTAATTTTTAGTGCAATGTCTGTTTTGCTTCCAGTATTTCATAATTACATAAAAATAAATATATTTTAAAGAAAATTACCCATGTAAAGCAAGCTTCAAAGCTAATACTAGGTAGTGGTCAAATCAACTACCAATGAAAAATGGAGCCCCCAAACCCAAGACTTTTCCTTCTGCTTTACCATAAATAATCTTATCAAGACCTTTCTTCATCAAAAGTCAAGAATATAAACTCTATGCTGACTGACAGAACATCCACTAACACAGCTTTTTTCAGCAGTACAACTAGTTTTAAAAACAACAGTCAAGTCTCTCAGAGAATGTAGAATCGTAGAATCATTTGGGTTGAGAAGAACTTTAAGATCGTCAGATCCAACCGTTAACCTGACACTGCCAAGTCACCACTAAATCCTGTCCCTCAGCGCCATGTCTACACATCTTTTATGTACCACCAGGGATGGTGACTCAATCACTTCCCTGGGCAGCCTTTCAGTGAAGGATTTTATTCTACTATGCAACCTAAACCTTCCCTGATGCAACTTGAGGTCATTTCCCCTTGTCCTGTCACTTGTTACTTGGGAAAAGAGGCTAACTCAGCTCACTACAACCTCCTTTCAGGTAGTTGTAGAGAGCAATAAGGTCTCCTCTGAGCCTCCTTTTCTCCAGGCTAAACAACCCCAATTCCCTGTGTCTATCGTTTCATTGTACATTTTGAGTTACTTAGACACTTTGCTTGCCATATGAAGGAGCAGTAGGAATTATTTGCAATTGTGACACACTCTAAAATCTGTATCACACCTTCAAAAACTGTAGTTTTATGCTTCCTATGTTCTAAGAGCAATTTATGGTAATTGTGGAATAGAAACTCTAAGTCACTTGTTAAAATAAGAGGAAATTAAGCAGCAAAAACAACCTTAAGATCCTAAAATTATTTTATAGATTATTAATTATAACTCACTTTGCCACTTCCCATGAGCTGATGGTTTCCAGAATGATTGCCCACATTTTTTAGACAACAAAATGTATTTTTCTTCTGAATTTTGAACAATTTCATTCATTATTCCTTCTGAACAGATGCTAGAGATGTAACACTATATCTGAAATATTAGTCAATACAGTTCTTATTATTTTGCTTTTTTTTTTTCTTGAAGTGATACCGTGATAACGCTTATTCAGATTGTTAAGTCTTATCAAATCTTACCATTATTAAAAAAGCGGGGGGAAAGGACTTTTTGGGCAAAAAAAAGATATTTACTATGGGCCTAAGACATATTTAGCCAAAGCATAACCAGTACAACCAAAGAATGAAAATATTTAATAAAGTATTTTTAAAGGAGTAGGATTTTTCCCTTTATAACTGTTCCTTTCCAGTCATTTTATGAGAGAATTAGGAAGCCAAACGACATCAAAAAAAGACCGTCATATCCAAAAAGCACTAATAAATACAGTCTTCTTGTTTCATAACATGGTGAATTAAGACCAAATGTGATCCTAGGCAAACTAACCTCTACTTTTCATTTATGCATAAGCTTATCCAAGAGACATTCTGAACCTTCAAGAAAAAAACTCCAAAAGAGTATCTCCTTACTTTATTTATTATATGCATTCAATTAGTATCTTTAGAGAATTACAGGCAATGAAGTGACCAGTACCCCTTCAGGGAAGCACAACAGAAATGACTGCACCCTATCTACCATAGTCTAGTAAGTATTTGTTACGATAGCACTCAAGCTAAAAACCATAGAAGTCTCCCTATTTATTTGTTGAATACAAGCTTGTTGCGTAGTTATAGGTGAGGATCTTATTTTAACTATTAAAGGAAGCTTGGTAGAGGGACAAGAGTCCATTCACCTCCTATCCAGGAAATGCCCTGTCTACCATACCCTTTCATAAGCCCCTTGCAACTTAGAGAGGATTACTGCTGATGAATAAGTGCTTGGAAAAACGGAAACTTAATATCTAACATGAGAAAAGAAAACATTTTATGCTGAATGGCTATTGCTGTAAGGAAGTTGATCTATGAGAAGCACTTTTCCTCTTACAAGTCTCATTTTAGGCTGGAAACAAAATGATTCTTCTCTCCAGCTGCAGTTTGTAGAACACAGTCCTCTGCCAACTTGGGACAAAACCCTGCAACTTTCTTCAGTGTGTTCTAAGTGCCATAATGCTACCAAATGATTGTTGTTTTCTTAAATTTCCTTTAAATTCTGCATCACTTTAATTAGCATTCAAGCTTGAGGCAACCTAAAAGACAATAACGACTAGGAAAAAGCAGCTGGACATTACTGCATATGGTCAACCACAGACATAACCTTTCTGTCTTGAAAAACAAAAGAAAAAGCTGCTCTTGTATCTTTTCTAATATATTCATTAATGTGTTTGCTGACCCCTTTGCTATCATTACTGTCTAGCACACATTTCCTCCAATTGTCTACCTGAATAACCATGGCTATATCCAATGTGATTGCTGAAGTCTGCTGCCTCTTTTCAACCCTACCTTTCCCTGCCCTAAGATTATAGGCTCCCCATGTCCATCTGACGGTCTAATAAAAAACGTGACTTTGGCTGCAACCTTTGCCTCTCTTGTAAGTTATCACTTCATCCCAACTTTAGATGCAATCTTCTTGCAAAATCACACCTGTGAGGACTCCAAAATGATGAACAGAAGTGTTTGAATGTTTCTTTCTTATAAAAAGCAAGAACATTCTTGTAACCTGTGTCTGTATAGATCAATGTGTAGGATTTTCCCTCCAAAATGTTCATTTGGTACTGATCTACCCTGTCACTGGTGGTAGAGCCTTAAACAAGTCTAACGTAATTCCACATGAGAATCCTCCAGCACTGCACAAGCTGTAAACCAATTGTCAGCAGAGAGCAAAAGTGGTGCAAATTTTTAGTGTGCAAATTCAGAAAGTTTGCACTTGCACAAGTGATTTTAGCTACTAGCCCACCCCTCTGGTATCCATTAAATGGGTAAATCCATTTACCCGTCATACCTGAAAAATAAATGATAAGCACCTCCATGATTCTGCTCTCTAGTTACCTTAGGGTACCATGTGAGTTAATTTTCAGATATTCCACTTTAAGGTGAAAGTCAGAACCAGAAACAATAATATCCTTTTACTTAAAGTGACAAAAACGAGTTAGGGAATATGGCAATAATGAAAGCATTAAAATGTCCCTGTTCAAGTACAAGCTTGGATAACAGCAGAGAGAAGACCTGCTCTAAATAAAAGTAGTGGTTTAAATCTTCTCTTTTGCAGAATTTTTGAATAAAAAGCAATCTGGGGACTATGACAAATTTCAGTGATTAACTAGTCCTCAGTTTGCAAACTTCTCCCAGGAATAAGTACAACTGTTAAGTACAATGGGGATCAATATTATCAATCCTTTTACAATACTGAAAGCTTGAAATTAAGACCTTATAAAATAATCTTCTTCTTCTCCAGCAAGAGTAAGTTCTACTTTCTCTATCTTTTGTTATAATTTGAATCAAGGGAGGCATGATGATATGACAGATAACTGCGTTCTTGGTGAAAAGCACTATATGCAGTTCTTTGTAGTGTTTATTTTATGTTAGACCTTTTTTTTTTTTTTTTTTTAATATATTCTCCAAGAAATATTCCTGGCTGTTTTCTTCATTGTAGCTGACAGTCTTATGTTTTTTTAATACATTTTCCTACATTTTCCTTGAATTCTATTTCCTTGTTGGTTTATTACCATGCATTACGATTTATTTCATATCTAGTGGTCCTTTACTCTAGAATTTACTAATGTATTTAAATCTGCAGTGAACTCCATTTGCACTCTATTAGGCAGGTACATAAATGACTCCAGTCATTCTGAATCTGATTACATTTTAGATTGTCCTTTATTATTTAAAGAGACTTCCAGTTTAGTATCATCAAAAACCTTGCCTGTGACATCAGCTGCTCGAGCTTTGCGCTGTTCTTCCTTTTCTGAGAAAATTGCCCAGATTAAATGTCTTGTAAGGTTCAAGAATCTCCTGTCTTCCCTGAAACACACTCCAGAAAAACAAAGAAACAAAAAACAAGTAGAATCCAACCCCCCAAAAAAAGGAACTGGAGAGGAGAAAATTTGCCTGGTCAGTTTTGATCGGTAGAAATGTCACAAATTGCAAAACCTCACAGACCATTACAAAGGGTAAAGCGTTCTGGAAACGAGCAAACTGAATTCTGATAAAATGAGACCAGGTCAAGTATTTTTAAAAAACACTGCATACGCACTGTGCTTTGTGCAGATGTGGTAGAAGACCTAGGATTAGGTGGCAAAGGACTGTTCACCATTATGGAGATTTGATGTAACTTTCTCATTCCCCTTGTGGCATTTTTCCTTATACTCAGAGCTACTTCTTCAGCTAAAATTTTAAGTGGCAATTGTGAGGGAGGAGAGAGAGAGAGACAGAGGGAGAAGAAAACATTTGTAGAACTAAATGCTTCAGTCCTGAGGCAACAAATGAATTTATGTGAAATTCAAATTCTAGCTAAGTATCAAACATTTATGCAAATTAAAACATTATTACATTTCAAGTTAAAACTGTTCCTGTGTTACTCAGACAATTCACAGTTTTGCAGTTCCCCCTTAGCATGGCTGCAAACAAAACTTAACAAGGTTTGGCTAGCTGGCAGGGTGGAACTTTCAAAAATAGCAACAACAGCAAAAACAAAGGTAAGAGACTTATATATCCGTTTTGTTGACCATCATCCCTGCAGACCAGCATTACTACGTTATACATTAGCAAATACAATTGGGGGACTTAATGCACATAGGATGAATTAACTGTCTACTGAATACCTGAATTGCTGAGACATGGTCTGTTTTTCTCTCACAATGATTTGACAAACTTTTTCCTGACTAGATCCTCAAACTTCCTCCCCCACTAAGCCTGAGCTACTGAAAAGAACCAGAAGTCATCAGAACTGGTGTGAGACAGAGCCCTTCCTCTCTCTGCCAAAGGCAGCACAAGCCCACCTGAATAAACAGTGGGTGTATTCATTGGAGTGCGGCAACTTTTTCTGAGAAACTTTGTTCTCATGAGACTCCAGAGATAAATACACTTTTTGACATTTTTGTGAAATTTCAGTAGAGTTATTGTGGGGTTTTTTTTTAGTGAAAGACTTCCTGACTAGAAAATGAAAAATCCTGGAAGTAAGAGTAATTGCACCTCTAAGAAGTGAGAGAGTTCAGGGGAAGGGACTTATGTTTGCTTTATGCCTTCATAACTTTGATTTTTTCTGGGAGTCAGAATCACCTCATGTACAAGCCAACCCAAAATACAGCAGTTTTTCTTTAGATGATGAATTAATCTGTGTGAATTGCAATACTCTTTTGATACTTTGTTTTGAAAACTCACTATTTTGAAAATAGATCACTTTAAGCATAACTTAAGCAGGTGCGAGCTATCACTTCCTATCAATCCAAACAAGAATTGTACACAGCAAAGCTAATGCTTTCTTAGCATACTGTTCTTTTATTTTTGTAGGACATCTGAGTTCAGGTTTCTGTCTTCGAGAGATTTAAACTGGGTAGATTGAAACTCCCCAGAAGTTGCTCGTCAGGGACTTTCTTGGAACTCACTTACCTTTTTCTTTTTCTCTCTCCTCACTCATAAACGGTCAGATGGCTAAGTGTCAAAAGGCTTAAGTGAGGCATATTAATTAAGAAAATTAAACACCTGCTCACATCTTATGGGCCCAAGTGGAATTTAGCACCATGATTTAAGTATACATCTGTTTTCATAAACATACATGAAATTAAGGATACTACCATTATTATTCACTCTTCAAAAAGAAGAAAATTTCTGGCTCAAGAGAAAGAGTCCATGCTACATTTAAACTCTTCTGACACTAGTTTATTCTGGTGACTACAGAAGCCCCCGACCCCTTCTGAGCATGAATAGAAAGGGCTGGCAATAACATTGAAGCCCAGGCACAGTTGTTATTATTTTTCTCGTATTTTTTTCTCAACTCTGTTGTGTAACTGCCTGCATAATTATACTACCTATTTTAAGGTTGAAACTGTTCCTAATATATCGACTTTATCCACTTAAGTGATGAGAAAACTAAAATGGTATGTGTTTATGTTATATTTATGTATGTATACATCAATAACATATGTATATGCTACATTTAACAATATGTCTTTGAAAAAAGCATAATATGGGTATTGATTTATTAGTTATGTAATTTAACACAGAAACCGTAATGTGATGTTTGAAAATTAATTTTGGCTACTTTAAAAAGCTTAAGCACATTTTCTAAACTCTTACATCAAAAGTGCACAACAGCATAGCTTGTCAGTCCATATGGAGTGCTCCCTTCCTATCACTCTCTTCTAGCAAGTGATGGCATTTAGCCAATAGAAGCATCTCTGTCTGTATCATCTGATCAGGCTAAAAAAATATAGATGTGGCTTATTCACACCTCCTTGTTGGTCTTGGTGTTAACATGACCTTTGAGGAGAAGACACCCAAATATGCAAAAACCCATCTCCTAAACTGTTACTTCTCTCTCTGGTATGCAATATATAAAGTAACATTTATATTTATACAGGTTATATTTATCCATAATATTTGGGGTTGTGAGTTTGTATTTTGGAAGTAATTCACACTCATCTTACCTAGAATGGATCACAGAATTGAAAGACTACTTTCAAAACATCTTTAAAATATCTAAGCCATTTTCAGCTTCATAAAAGAAGAACACTTGTATTTTCTGCTGAGAAAAAAAGGAATTAGAAAACAATAATTCTTCATTTTCTCTTTTTTTTTTCCTTTTTTTTTTTTTTCATGGAGGAACTAAATGAAATAAATGCAAAAAAAGATCTGAAAAAGAGAAGCTTTAAAAAATAAAAAGAATTCAAAATCTAAAGCGTTGGTAACAGCATGGCTCAAAAAGACGCACAAATCTGAGACTACTATTGGTGGTAGTTCTTTGGACAAAATTGCTGACAATTTCTGTGAATTATTCTGGGTCCATTTTTCAGCCTCTGATCTTATCCAGTTGTGTTTGGAAAGAGCCTCAGACACCCACCTCTCTCAGCCATCTCACGAGCAAATAACATTGTTATGGCTGATTCAGCAGAAGGGAAAGCAGGTATTGGAGGCTGCCTCACCCTGTCCTGGAGGAATTCTGCACATTCCAACTTTGAAAGCAGAAGCCAGTGTTCCCAGCCAAACAGACCAGCACATAGGCATTTCCTGGGCTTGCCAAGGAACCTGGGCATTGCCAGTGTGGCAGCTCTGCAGTCTCGTTTCCTCCAGTGAACACTCCGTGCCTGGTAGAGAAGAGTGGGTCCCACTGGGACTCCCCAGGACCAGGGACATGCTGAGGGGGCTCTCCAGCTGCAGAGAGGAGCCACAGCTTGAGCAGGGTGTTTGGAAGGCTGCCCCTCTGGCCTCTATCACAGAGCCCCATGGCTCAGCAAAGGAACACATGATCCCACAGGATGAAACAAGCTTTGAAGGCCCGTTTCTCTCACCTGCAGAGTAAGTATTGAGTAACTGAGCAAGGTAGTGGAGTCATGCCATTACAACCAAACAGCAACGATATCCCTTTGCTTTGCCTTTTCAGTGGAATGGCATAAGTCTCAGCTGTGTTGAACACACAGTTAAACTACATAGCTAGTCATGTACCTTTTTGCTATTTCCCCATACCTGACATTTTTCTAAACATCCACTCTGAAAAAACCCACAACACTGTTTTTCGCCAGAAAGAAGGTTCATAGCCTTGGAACAGAATGAAATTTCATGCAAATTATCCCCTAGTTTTTTTGCAGCTGGTAGCTGCAAACCTATGACAATAGTCCCTGTGATATGAGCACAGGGAGAGATAAGAACCTTGAGATTCCACTTAGGGTCCTATTCTGCTTAAGCACACTAGAAAACTCCTCATAATACCCATATGTATGACTTTAAAGTAGTTTTAAAATTTGCCCTTAATTCATGCTATCAAAACTTGTATAAAGGTTTTCAAGTTATTTAGCAATAGGTGCAGTTCCTTCCTGCGAGAAAGTAACTTTAAAAAAAAAAAAGAAAGAAAAAAAGCAATAGTTAAATGGCTAAAAAGCAATTCCATAAAATCTCCTGACATCTGCCTTCTCGTGGACAGGATCATACCAAAAAAATCAACAGCACTTTCAAGTATCTAGATGAGAATTTGTGTTGTACAATACTAGGAATGAAGATATTGTCTATGATACATGTTGATGGTGAACCTGTTATCAAGCCTTCAAGCCTTCTGTCATTTTAATTTCATTTTATTGACATGCTTATGTGATGTTAGTAGGCTTTTTTTCCCCCTCATAACTACAGCTGCTTAGAAATAATGAAGGACAATGTCTCATTTCAGTAGGTCCTTAGACACATTAGCATTTATATAAACAAGTCCTCCTAGAAAATATATCAGTACTTATTGGTACATTTGACCATCTGCTAGGTATTTTAACTGTTAAGTTTAGGAAGGATAGACAAAGTCATTGTCAATAACTCAGTTTATTTTATAGAGATGATCCCATACGACCTATATGAATAAAGAACACTGCCTTCTCTTGGTACCATGTTTTCAGATTTTGTCAGCTTTTATATTCAATAGTTCTGCAATGTCTGAAGGAGATTCATGCTGGAAGGGAACCTGAGCTTTAATTTTGTTAGTGACCTGAAGTCACCCACTATCATTACAGCCAATGCACTTACTGTTAAATCAATTACATTAGATCATGGCTCAAATAACTGCCAGTAGACTGGGACGTAAATCAGGCAATTCTGTAGCATTCATCGATGTTATTTGTTTAAGGAAAAATCTTCTAAAAGAACAGATAAATATTTTTCACATTTGTGGGCTAGATTTTTTGGTTTGGCTTTTTTTTTTTGTTTGTTTGTTTTCTCTTGGAGTGGGAGTGTGAACTTCTCTGTAGCAAATTAAAGCATGAGATTACTATGCTGTCATTGTTACTTGTTTTTCATGAGCCCTTTTCAAATAGCATATTAATTCTTACAGCCCCCCGCTCTTAACTTTTGATTAAAGAGTATGTCAGTCATTTGTAGCAGAGTTTAACAATGGAGGAGTCTTACAAAAACCTCAACTGCTTTTAGAGGTCTGTCCGTATTTCTTGGTCAGAGAGGTTTGCCAACATGCACGTTCTTCCAACGTGCAGCCCCTCTTATTTTTACACTGGAGCTCTGATATGACGAATGTACCACGCTCAGTGTCACAAGCCTGAGACAGTGGGAATTGTTAAGTTGATGTTGATTCCTTACTTCCACAACTCCACCCCTTACCTCCCTTTTATTTTAGTGTTGTATGCTGTGGGTCAGCAGATATATTTGACTAATGTTTAGAAGCTGCACCTTTACCATGTGAGCTGAAAGCTAATACCACACAGGGACTATTAAACACAGCATCAGAGAGCTCATCTGCTGCAGAACACAACTCTATATAAGACTGCCACAGCTGTACGTCTTGTCCCACTTAATTTGTAATCACAGAAACAAGAAATTGGTTCTCATTAAAATTTTAAGGGAACCAATATTATCACATAAAGAAAAAAACCCCCACACATAATGAGATCTCACTGCTGTAGTTGAGTAACACAACATAGAAGTCAATTCTTTCTTTATCCTTAGATGTAGACTTTTTCACACAGGGTATTAAGGTAAAATAGAATTGTAATGTATTTATCCCTCTGCTTTTACCTGTTTTGAAAACAGTGTTGTCGATCTGTAACTGTCCAATGATGCAGCACTTTTCCAGAATGTTTTCTCAAATCCCACTGTACAGTATGTGTTTCTTCTGAAAAAGGAAAAGGGAAAAAAAAAAAAAGAAAAAAAGACTAAAAAATTAACTTCTACCTTGCAAAAATGAAAGTAGGAGAATTGTCATGTTTTCCACTTTACTCAAGATGTGGCATTCTTCTTACTGTAGGCAAGTGAAACTAAGGAACTGTCCTACACATTATTTCCCTTCCAAAAGCTGCTTCAAACTTGTCCCATGAAAAGCGAGTAATTTATTTCTTGCCAAAATATTTCCATAATAGGAACTGTAAAAAGGGGTACACAAAAAGGAACAAATATTTCTTTCCAGAAAGGGAAAAAGATTATGTTAATGAGGCCCAAGGGTAACAAAAGCTTGTGCCTCAGTTTTGACTCTAAAGCAAAGAGCAGTTGTTTTCTGTTGTGTTATTAATTGCATATTAAAAAGCCAATGATACCTGGCATTTTGAAAATGAAATTTCATATCTAAAGGCTTGTGCATATTTGTTTGTAGAGTGGCAATTTTATTTTAATGTTAAAATCAGATGTGGATGATAAATATAAAAATAACTGGGAGCCAATATATACTTTTTTTTGAGTGCAGTAACAAAAGACCAGATGAGAAAAAGATACAGAAGAAAAACAAATAAAGTAAAAATGTTGAGATTCTTAAGACTGCTACTGTTTTCTTTGATTTAATAAAGCCTATAGTTGAAATTTTGAAGAAGCATCTCTTTTCATATTCTTTTCCTTTGTCTCGGTGCAGAGATCTACAAGAATGTAGAGGACAATTATGGTATGCACACACACTAACAGGAATAATATATTCTTGCTCGAAATACCTTTTCATTATACCAATCTATTTTGGGGTTTTTTTTTGGGTGATGCAAAAAGGAATTGTTCTTGTGTTTACAGACTTAGTGATTAATAACCCTGGCCCAGTAGTCAATTAGGCGCTTTAGTTAGCAGCAATAGCAGATACCCAGACTTGGGGATTTAATTTATCTCCGCAAACAAGGTTTATATCAATCCTCCAAAAACGTTTCCACTTTCTTGGAAATAAGATGGTGGGAAGAGAGAAGAAACATCCGCTGCATTTTAAAGCAGCTGTGGGCTGTGCCATTAATGAAGCTAGCCCTGCAGTTAATCAGCTCTGCCCTTGCCAACAGATGTCACTGCAAGCAAAAGGAATTAATTTGTGAGGTTATTGGGCTCGAGGAGCGACAAAACTCTCTGAAATCCAAACGTGAAAGAGACTTTCAGAGCATATGTTCATGTCTCAGTTCCTCTGCCACAAGCTGAGAATTAGCAGCAGGCAGATTGGTAAAAATAACAAAAAAAAAGAAAACTAAAAAAGTGTTCAAACTTAAGGCCATGTGAAACAATCGAAACACATCAAAGTAAAACACAGTACTCTGCTTTTAATTTTATGAATGATTTAACTGAGGAAACAAAATCTGTTCATTCATTGTGTGTATTTCCCCAAGGCACATTCAGAAAAGTAGACATTCCCAGTCAGCCGATTCTGTTGGTAAAGATGGGAAAAGGAAAGTGTTTGTGTAGCAGTTACTAAGCAGTTCTATCCATTGTTCTGATTACAAATACACATATACCAGGACACGCAAAAACAGCACTACAAATATGAAAGCTGCAGAGTGAAGACATTAAAAGTTAAGGTCTCTCACAGTTAAGATTATTCACAGTCAATCTTCCTTTTCCTTGTGTCCTCTGGTATAACCTCTAATTGCACATATGCCTGCTTTGTGTTTCTGAAGGCAGCCTTAGAACAGAAAGAAATAAAAGTTAAAAAAAAAAATTCTATCATGAAGAATAATTATTTTGACTCTTATGTCAGCAGGCAGAAATCCAATTCACAATCCTCTCCCATATGCACGAGCACCAGTATCGGCAGCAAGAACAGTCTAGATCCCAGGAGGCCTGGTAGACATTTTCCATACCTACTTGAGAGCAGGACAGGAATAAAGAAATCTGTGGATTTGGGGACATTATCCAAAGCTTTGAGAGTAGAAAGAAACGTTTTGTCACAGCGCAAATTCTGCCCTGTCACCCCATAGCTTGCTGCCTTTATCACGTCCTTGCCTCCATGCAACAACTCCTCCCAGCTCTCCTGTTTCTTCCTCAGTCTGCTTTCACGTTGTTCCATTTGTTGGACTTGTTTTCTCTCTCTGCTCTGATTTGTGGTTTCACACTTCACTCTCCAACTTGTTAGGATAGAGAACTGTGAAGATTTCTTTTTGCTGCTCACACTTAATCTCTCTTGGCTGCCAGTTGGAAGAATTGCAAGGTTGTCTTGCTAAGCTCCCGGTGCCCTACTCTGGCCCAGCTTTGCTGTGGCAGGAATCTACCGCAAATTTAGCTGACAAACTCTAACAAACCTCTGCCGGGCATTTGCAATTTGAGGTTTGTTACTTGTGAAGCGTTTCAAGACAGCTAACATTTAGCTTGTTGCTTCATTGTTAATTTTTTTTTCCCCAGAGAAAACAACTACAAGAAGTCAATCTTCGCTTGAAAACAGGGAAACGCTACAGATTTTTCGTGGAAGTAACAAAGTAATCAAGGCCCATAGGTGTCAAAC
Organism: Bucorvus abyssinicus; assembly: GCA_009769605.1. Taxonomy (NCBI): domain Eukaryota; kingdom Metazoa; phylum Chordata; class Aves; order Bucerotiformes; family Bucorvidae; genus Bucorvus; species Bucorvus abyssinicus. The sequence goes on from CM020063.1 coordinate 55,152,292, forward strand.
ATGCCTTTAACTTCAGAAAGTGCAGTTACTTAGAAGAGAGTTAGCTGAAAAGTAAAATCACTGAACAGAATCAGTTCTAGCTCCGAACAGGACATTAAGCAAAATAGCTTTTTAACTCTCTCATTTGATCTGAGATTCTCTTGTTGAAGGTGACAGCTTTCAGAAGAGGGGCGTATCCGTTACAGAATACCTCAGTCCATGTATAGTAAAAATCTGGTGTTAGAAGGCATAAAACCAATCTCACTACACATGCTAAATGGAATGTGCCAGAAAGGTAATTTTTAAAAATGGCAACCAAAATGTGACTACATGGCGAACAGCTGGCTTTCAAAAATGCAAAATCTTCATTATCTCCCACGGCCTTAGTGAGACTTTTCAAAATTCTTTATGCTTTTGAAAATACGATCACCACCCACAAATCATTAAACCTACATTTAACATAATTAGGACCTTTTTGGTTTAGTGGAACTACACACAGGATAGTGTGTGAAGTCCTGCGTCAGATCTGGAGACCATTTATTCAAAACCGTGATCCATCCACATCAAATCCTGACATGTGTGCCTTTTCATGCACATTTTCTGCTTTGTTCGGGTTACAGTGAAAGATCACTTTCTTACTGAACAGCTGCTTTGTATCTTGTGATACAACAAACTAATTCAAAGGGAGGGCTTAATCTCAGTTTCATAGTCCTACATATTTCCCAGATTGGGAGTCTGTGGGCTTTAACAGGAAACTGGGTGATTATTTGCTTCTTTGATTTTTTTTAGTTCTTCTCTTTCTCTCTCCTCTTTCCAATTGTATTTTTCCTCCCAGCTGATAGCTAAAAGCCAGTCTGGAATAAGGCTATGCTTAGCCTCTGCTTTTTTCTTTCTGGCTTGTTTTTGCCTTCCAAGGTACATAGAAAAGTTTGTCAAGATTTCAGCTAGCCCTCAGAAATACATACAGTCACAGCTGTTCTTTTAGCAAGCCATCCTTTCCTCATATGAGAAAACATAAAGAGGTAGGTCAGTAAAAGAAAATCATCTTGCTATTATAGCCAACATAAAGAAATAATTTAAACAAAGATCTGTATTCTATTTCAAAGAAATAATTTAAACAGAGGTCTGTACCTTTCTCATATAAAGAAAGGTCTCTCCTCCCTCGTGTACCATGTGAAGAAATACAATACAAGTAGTAGATGGAAATCGGCTATACAAACAAGCTTGCAGTTTTCCTAGAGTTCAAAGGAAATGATCATACATCAAAGATTCCAGCCACTTTGAAAGATCCATAAAAATATATAAGCAATCAGCCACCAGCAGAGCTGTAGTCAAATATCTTTGTTCTCCCAGGGAGGTGGGGAAATGCTGCATTTGTTTCAACATATTTGCTTTCCATTTAACATGGGAAATCTGGCTGTGCTCCACAGAGACCAACATTTTCTCTCAAAGGTTCAGGAGCTGATGTTAGCTGTTTGGGTGGCTACACATGGTTTGCCTTTGATTGCTGTGGTGGACTGGATTTTTTTCCCCTCTGTGCTGACCACATTTTCAGTGTGGCACGTTAGTGGTAGAAACTCCCTTCCATCACCTAATGATTCTCTAGGATTTCCAGAGCCAAAACCCCCTCCTACCTCTCTTCAGATCCTGTGCGAGTATAAGCACGGGTGGAAGCATATTGTCCCAACTTAGCATTAAACCTCAGTGCTTTGAAAAATAGGCTGCACTCTGTGAGGAAAATCTAGACCTAAAATTTACAGGCAGGATGGAAATGACTGCTGTTGCTCAGGATATGAAGTACTATCAGTAAACCCAGTGCAAATGCATTAATAGATAGTGTGAATATGAAGAGACAAAAGATACATTCCATACACTACATTACTTTTGCAGCTCCGGTATTCTAAACTTTTACTCACATCCTTTATTTTAAGCAATCCCTCTGAAGTCAGATAGGAGGGATCATTAAACTTATCTTGGAAAGATAACCAAGGAAAGAGGTATTCATTTTAATTTCTCACATTTAACAGGAGTCAATTTTTATTTTACCTGGTACCTGCTAGCCAAGCACATGTTGGCTTTGAATGCTGCTTTAGGTACTACTACTACTATTTAACAGATTATACACATGTTAATGGGTGTGTATTTGGGGAACATTGGGTATGTGCTGCATGCAAATTGTTAAAGGAATCTGAACTTGCTAGAAAGGTCAGTTATTTCTTACAATCTTAACATCTGCCTTCCCATAATCTAGGTGGAACTTCCTTCTCATTTTGTCACTAGTAAATAGGTACAAATTCACCTAGCCTCACATTGTTTAATACCTAAACCATGGCTACAACTTTCTGATGACTGAAATTACCACATCTGCCGGTTTTTCATTAAGTATCATTTCACAGCACCATTACAGTTTCCAACTAAAAAAAGCAAAGAAAAGCAATACAGAACGTATTAATCTCTGTTCAAATGAGAAACAGAGTTGACTTTTCCAACCTCCAAGAATGGAAAGATTTGCAAATGTCCAGTTTCCTTATGCGAAATCACCATATCTAGTAACACCAGCAGTTTGTGTCACTGTTTACACATACAATATGCAGCGAAGGGTCCCTCCAAAAAAAAATCAATAGCCATTATCATTGTTATTTACCATCATCATAATCCATCATCTGCTGTTGTTTCACACCACATTTTCCATGCCAAGTGTGGGTGTGCATTACTGTGTTGATGAATAGCTGAAAATTGCCATGACAGGATTGTTGACTTTCTGCTGGCTGGCACAGTAGAAACTGAATGATTCTTTACAGTGAAATGCAGTAATATGTGCTACAAAGCTCAGCTCTCAGTTGAGACTTTCCCGATTTTGACATATTCTTGTTGTAAAATACCAGTATAGTTAGCATCTAGACAAAGTAAAAGAAAAGTTTATACTGTAAATAACATTTTGGAATAGAATAGTATCCTCTTTCTGTAAGAAGCATGAATTCTACCTTTACACTTTTTTTTTCTTTTTCTTTTTTTTTTTTTTTTTTGTTGATTATGAGAACAGACAGTAAAGAAGAAATATTAACGTACAAGAAAGACTCTATTGCCTGGTTAAGGAAGCAAAAAGACATTCAGGAGACTCTTCAGCCTTATCTTAACCCTTCATTTGCATTGCTGCTGCAAATGCTGTGAAATCACTTCACCAACGCTTGTCTGTAACCCCTGCTCTACTCCCTGTCAACCCCTTCTCCTGTATGGAGAATCTTTCAGAGTCTTCAGACAGATTTCTCTCTCCACAGCTGGATGGGCTAGATGCATGTGTGAAGGGTGTCCTAAAAAAAAAATTAATAATCACATAATTGCTTTGCTACTACCTTAGTCTGTTTTCTGGTTTATTTCACAAAATATAGAGGCTGAATTTAAGCATGTGTGAAAAACTCTTCAGGGACACCCACATTTCCAGAGTTGCCCAGGCTATCCTGAAAATACTTGCTTATTGAAAATTAAAGTTCCTTATGCATTAATGGTTTCACCTCCTGGCACCCTACTTTATTCCTGCCCTCAACAATTAACCATCTAGTCTCGCCAGAACCCGCTATTGAGAAGGCTAGGTACTTGCATACAACTGATTTATCTAGTGTGAAAACGATAAAACAAGAAGCCAGTCTAATTTGAGCACACTCTACTGAAAAGTAGAATGTTGATTTTAAAGAAAATACTCCTTGACACAGTAGGGCTGCGTGTTCTGGAAAGGTAACTGATTGCTAGGACAGTATACCTCAAGTGGAGAGGTTGTTACACCTTGGCCTTATCTTAAGAAGGTTCAGATTCAACATCTCACACCATCCAGGCACCTGAGACCTGAGCTGCACCCTGAGCTGGGGCTCTGTGCAAGGTCTAACCAAACTCTTTGGTGGAGTCTGCTGGGTGGAGGAACTGCAGGAGAGCAGTCTGTTGGGCAGAAAATCTGCCAGGCACGGTGAGCACTGGCTTTCATTTCCCACATTTTCTATTGCTGACCTCTCCCTACGTTGTTTCCCTGCTTGCTGTGTAGCGGTTTTCTCTGATATCTCTGAAGTTCCCAACCTTTCCCATGCATTATGTAGGGCCTTGACACATAACACTGAACATTGGAGAAAAATCTGAGGAACACAACATCTATGATATGGGTGGGACTTCATCAGTAAGAAAGAAAGGGTTCAGGTCCCAATTTGTGTAAGTGCAGACTCTGGCAAAGGCACACATGCCTTAAGGCGTACCAAGGAGTTCCTTTTAAGTGAATGTGAATTGGAAAACAATAACTTAGTGTATTCCATACATGTGCCTGAAGTTGCACACCCACTTAAACGCTTTCCTGATTAGGGACATAAGTCACAGTCCGGCTCATAAATGAAATGATGCAATGAGATTCCTGCCACACCTAAACTGAAAAGAAACATTCTAAACTTTCCAAGAAATTTTAGAGCCCAAAACTATATATTCTATCTAACTTGCTATAGTTTATTATTAATCAGGATACAAAGTGTTTTTCAGAGAAAGCTAAGAGAAGTAACATATGGAGCAAAGTGTAAAGACAATGGCAGCAGTGTTCACTTTTTAGCGTGGACCAGGCCACATTCAAGAGTTCAGGACTTCTTTCTGGGAAGTACTGACTTTAAAAAAAAAAAAAAAAATTGCCTCTGACTGTAAGTGCACAGAAAGGCTTGAGTCCATAATTTGCATTTTAACAAAGAATATTGGTAATTTTGAGTTAATCATCATTTTTCCTATTGTAAATAGTGTAAGTAATACCTAGCAGACTAACTATAAATGTAAAGAATAAAATGCAGTTCAATATCTGTAATCTAGTCATCTGTTCATAACAGAGCAGGTACAGTGCAGTCCAAATAAGCATTTTTAGTCCCATTTGAATGAAAATACTAATTCCTGATAATTAAAGTATGTTGTTCATATAAATTATACTAACATGCTGAGATAAGAAAATAACTTTTCATTTGTTATTTTTAGGTACTGGGCAAATTTTTATTGAAAACTAAAGCCATAACACATGACACTGCCAGCCCTATGTATCCCAGGTACTCATCTTCTTAATCAGCTCTCCAAATACGAAATTATAGCGAAGTCAGTGGGCATTACAAATTGGGAATTATCATAAGGATAATTAATTGAACCATAACTGTGAGTATAAACCCAGCATACTTAGACCTGATCTGAGCTAAGTTGTGTGTAATATAGCCTGCTATCCATTTTCATGAAGGTCCTAAGCCTCCAAGGTCTTGTGCCTCCTGCTTGGGCTCCGATCCTCTTCCACAGACCAGGATGACTACATGGAGTCCCTGCATGCCCAGGTTGCTTTTAAAAAAACCCACCAAACTGAGATGCAGAAAAGGATAATGGGTCCCAAAAACTTGGTCTAAGGTAGCTGAGAAATGGTAGAGCCAGTAGCAGTCAGTGCACCCTATGGGTGCTCTGCCATGCAAACACTGACTTACTGGAGAGCAGGAAGGCTAATCAGCCAGGCTCCAAGGGCAGCTCACAGGAGGTTGAGCCATCCATGTTTCACCTCTGTTCCAGCTCTTCTCAGATGCCGCTCAGTTTTCCTTCAGGAAAATCTGACCTGTTCTTAGAGCTTGTTTGAACAGGAACACAGAGGAAGGTAAACAGTACCATTAGCACCACTCTTAGAGGGAAGAGGATAGCTAATTGCAGCCTACTGTCATCTACTCGGCTCCTCTAGTGGTTTCATTTGACTTTCATGACTTCTCGTTGGTAAGGTGGAAGAAGGACCTTTAGTATGATTATCCCACTCTCCTCTACACTGTACTTGTGTGGCCTCACCTCGATTACTGAGTGCAATTTTGGGTGCCTCGATATGAAAAGGACATAAAAATTTCAGAGTGTGTCCAGAGAAAGGTGAACAAGACAGTGAAAGTTCTTAAGGGCGAACTTACGAGATGCAGCTGTGGTCACTTGCTTTGTTCAGCTTGGAGAACAGGGGTGATTGTCAAGGTGGGTAGTGGAGGGGGAGGTGCTAATCAAATCTGTGGTGAAGAGCGACAGGACATAAGGAAGCGGAAAGAAGCTGCATCAGGAAAATTCAAACTGAACTTTAGGAAAGGGTTCTTCACAGGGACAGTGGATGGTCACTGGAACAGGCTCCCCAGGGAAGTGGTCACAGCACTAAGGCTGTCAGAATTCAAGGAGTGTCTGGATGATGTTCTTAGTCGTGTGGTGTAGCTTTAGGTAGTCATGAGGAGCAAAGATTTGGATTTGATGATCCTTATGGGATCCCTTCCAATTTGATGGATTCTATGATTAGTGACGCAAGTCTTCTCTGAAAAGGCATCTAATAGCTGAAGTGTACATGACGCTGTGTTGTAGTTTGAATCACATGTGTTACAAATGTCGACTGCCTTCAGAAGAAAGTGCTTAACAAACAAAAACACCGCCATTTTAGGTCTTACAGAAGAACAAAAAAAGAGAAACATCTATTGCACAGTGTTGTCCTACAAAGCTGTGGCAACACAAACTCTGAAGACAAAAATACACTCTTATTACGCACTAAGTGGTATTCTGTATCTTAATGCTCTCAATTTGGTTTATAGACCATTACTGTTCATGTCTTAGACAAGGGAAAACAAGGGTCTGGCATGTCTCAGAGCGAAGCTAATTGGAAGGCTATACATGAAAAGGTTAAATATTATTTCTTGTCGAAACTGACTGTTAGCTTAATGTAATGAACTATCTCCTTAATGGCTGTAAATCCATCAACCTCACTAGGGCTACCGTCTTTACTTTGAAGAGCTGAATTTAATGCAGTCATAGAAGACAAAAGTGAGATGTCTGCTAACATGTTTACTACTTTTGTTCTCAGGTCAGCAAATCAAATTCAGAACACTTATTTTACGGTATGCTTAATTGCTGCTTTTTCAGGTTACACTGGGCATTCCGTTTACTTATCTTCATTTTCAAACAAAACTTGTAAGGTGAATTGGAAATGGGAAAGGGGAAAAAAGGGTCATTCTGAAAGAAAAACTGCACTGGTTAGGTATTCATACGTGGATGTTTGGATGCACTCCTTGAACACATAAACATTCTTTCTTTTTTCAGATGAACAGCTCATTTTTTATGGAAGGACAGAGAATGGATATTAGAAGAGGCTGGCAGATTGAAAAATAGAGGTAAAGTTCATTTTTCTTGGAAGGGGCAACATGGAAAATGCAATTATCAACAATTCAAATAATTGAACTTTCCCTGAATGTTTTCCTTCACTCCTTCTGCTAAGCCAATATGAGAGAAATATTGTTTTCCCTCTAGACATGCTGAAATTATTTAGCTCCAGTACCATTCTGTTATGTTTTTTGAAGCATTCTATAAGCTTAGGATTCTTGGTGCTTGATAAACAAGTTGCCTGTTTCAGAAAAAATGGAGGTCAAAAAATACATTAACTGCAAAATACAATAAAAAACAAAAAACAAAAGAAAACAAAAACCCCAAAAGATCAAAACAAGGAATAAATGACAGTCCAGGGATTGATGCATTCACATGAAATGTAGAAAATATAGCTTCAATAGTCCGCTTTCCTGTTGGAAGGAGATACACAAAACACGTTCTCCACTATCACCTTTCTCTCTGTGTTCTACCTGATGAACATTGCTTGTTTATTTTCCAAAAGAACTACACCAGTTAAGAAGACTGAGCTGACATGATGTTCCCCTGTAATATTTAGACTCTGACTTCATGTGAAGCTAGAACAGGAACTTCCTATGAATAAAGTAATAAATTGGACCTTTAGTTTACTACATAGTTACAGCATTTTACTAGAAATACAGTCATTATTGAATAGAAATCCCAGACTGAGCCTTTTCTTAACAAACATTTCTATTTTTGACATTACATCAAATCCAGTTATTTTATAAAACATTACTTCCACCTAGCTTGAATTAAATCATTCTATACTGCAAATTTTTTTTGTTATGAAAAAGTTGAATGCAATGGATTTGGACTGTATGCATTACATGTGTACATTATTTGCACAGAAATAAAACCTACTCAAAGCTTTTGGGTGATACTGGGAAAAATGAGGTTTTGTTCAAAAATCAATATGGGAATAAATTCAGAAACTGTGTCCTATGTAGACAATACAGAGTGAAAAGCTTGGTCCATTAGAAAAGCCAGTAAGTGTGAGTAAGAGCACAGTCCACACACCACCTGTTATGACAACAGTGATATCTGAAGTTCATTTGAATTTCATCTATCTTATGAAAACAGAGCTGAACACCATCTTAGAATTGAATGCAAACTCTTTTATATTTGTAATAAGTAGACTAAATGAAATGAGTGAAAGAAAACTTATATCATGTATTTCCTATATTATGTATTATTTGACTATAAAATAGTTCTATAGTAAAAAATTGTGGATCACATCAAACTATGCAAATACTTTAAAAGCAATACAAGAACCTCTACAACTTGCATTTTATTTGTTTATATACATAAATTATGCTCCTTATAACTTTTTATGTCTCTTCAGTGTTAATGAGTTACTGATCTCACACAAGTTTCCCTTGGTGTCAGTTTTTGGGCCCCTCTGACTCTAATGACCTTCCATTTCTACAAACTATTCTAGTAGCAACAAAGCTTCAGAGAAGCAAAAGGGAAAACCAGATAAAGAAAACAGGAGACTGTAATTTTATTTATTTTTTTCCCCTGAAAAGAATACAATTCCTGTCTGTCAGCCCGACAGCTTGGCCCTGTTTAGGGCACAATCTCTGTGAGAAACCTCTGAGGCTTTAAACCTTCAGTTGCAGCTGTCACAAGCTGATATACAAAAAAGTGATTATGAATGCCTGGCACCGAAAGCCACCGCATCTAACTAACCTAATGGGTCATTCACTCTATGAACTGTGTCATTTAATTTTGATAAAGGTCTCTTTTTCCATACAAGCAGCAATACTGCACATATTATACAACTGGACGAACAGGACTGTTGCTAAGTGAGTCTTTTTTAAAAAAACTGTAATATGGTTTAGTCTGCTGCAAAATGATTTGGATTACTTGAGTATCTGACCTGGAAATGGATAGGAAATGTCAGTCAATCAAACAGATAATGGGTCTGATAATGGGGATTCTGAAGGGATAATACATGCTAAATGCAAAAGAAATCTAGTTGATTAATCCAGAAAGAAAAATAAAAGTTATTTCTCAAAATGCTTTTGATTCCCAGTCCAATCTGAAGCTGTGCTAGGGGGACACAAAAAGTGCCAGTTTGCTTTGCTATGCAAATAAAATGAGATGACATCATGTAGAAGAGAAAATGCCCCAAAGGAAGCAAAGCACCAACTAAAGCCACTTTGTTGAAAATAAATTGAACAAAAAATTACATTGTGCTTTCATGACTTTACCTAGGTCTCAAGCTACTTTTTTATAGAACATCATTCTTAAAAGCTATCACTTCACTCAAGCAGGGAAGCATCACCTGCTTTATAGATGGAGACTTGAGCAGCAGAGCTTAGATGGGAGATGTGTAATGCAGCCATCAGCAGGGCCCAGTTGTTTCAGTGCTGTCTTTTATGCCTTTCTTAATCACTCTGAATCTGAAATTTTATTACGAAGTATAAAATGAAAACATTCTTTGAAAAATAAGGCAGTCAGAACAGATTAATTTTTTTTTTTCCAATTTGAAAGTCAGGAAGCTATCCTAAGAGCTTTTTCATTTATCTTAGCCAGGTGTGTTGATAGGAAGCTGGAAACACCAGTGCTATTTCCATCCAGAAGGTTTGTGGCAGCTGTGGTGAACCAGTGCATCACACATTTCAGTGTGCCCTAACGTAACACCTTTTTATCATCATTGGTGGTGTAATGCACGCATGAGTCCAACATCTTCCACAGTTTCTATTGTTTTTGTAGTTGCTTCCATAATTTTTGGAGCTTAAATAGTTTATCTTTGCACTCCAATTTCAGACTCAGATCTCTAGACTTTTTCATTCTTCCCATGTTATCCAGCCAGTCCACTTGAATTTTGTGAACTGGAGACAGCTTTGTTAGCAAAAAAAAAATTTTGCATGCATTCAATGACAAACAGTAGTTTTGACACACACTGTAAAACATAGATTCTGAATCTGAAACACCTAAATTAAAGTAAAAGGTCTTGCTGGGATCACATACAGCCAAAGAGGAAAACAAGATGTAACTGAGTGTGAAAATGGAGCAGGTCTGGGGTTTTTCAGTTTGAGAAAGTGTGGTGATAATATAAAGCCTTTCTCTCTACTGATTCAATGTTATATAATCTCATGGTCACTGGAGATAAAATACTGAATTTGGAACTATTTTTCTTTCATTGAATTGGTCTCAATCAGGCATAGCTTTATACTATTGTAGGATGAAGGGATAAGAGATTAAAAAAGTGAAGGAATAAAACATTTTTGGTTCCTGTTTGACTTATTAATACCCAAGATAAAAATAACCCCTCTTATTGAGATAGGAACTAAATAAACATTATTGGACTAAACGTTTGTTTTATTTAGTGGTTTGTGGGTTTGGTTTTGTTGTCTTTCTTTAAAAATATTTAGCCACAGTTGGTCTTAGCTCAGTACAAAATTCTAGGAACCGGAAAATAACAGAAATTATGACAATGAGACAAATGTTATGCAATAACATTACAGTTGTTTTACTGTGTTTTCTTACCATAAGGTGCTGCAGGAACAAAAATATACGATTTTTTTTCTTCAGCTCAACCTTCCTGAGCTGTTTTTGTCTTTAGTATCAGTTTGATTTTTTACTGTAGGATACAACTTGACATCATAAATACAGTCAAGGGTACATTAGAGAAAGAAAGCAAAATGCAGAGATTCAAACTCTTGCCAAGATGAAACTGTGAGTACTGTTCAACTGGAGATTTTACAGAAAAGTAAGAGCTCATCTTTAGATTTGTAAGAAAGAAAATTTCCTTCCCAGTTTTTGACTCCAAATTACTGAAATTCCATCAGTTCTTCTGTCCCCAGACGAATAGAAAAATAAGCTTGAAAGTTTGGTCAAATTTGATTTTGAAATGTTAGCTTTGTTCACACTGCTTCCATGAACAAATATAAGACTGTGAAGAGATGTCACTTCAGTTAAATGCGAAATGTGACAATGGATTTCTGTCCCATCGTCTCAAGTGCCTCATTTGAGTAAACAGTATGGACTTAGTACCTTCCCTCACAGGCAAGGGAACATTGCATTAGCATGGTCCTGCAAAGTACAAGCTTGACGAGTTTGTTCAATGCACGAAAAAGAGCTTCATATAAGATGATTAAGGCTCTGGCACAGGTTTCCCAGAGATTTTGTTAAGTGTCCTTTCTTGGAGATAATCAAACCCCACTGGACACGGTCCTGCACAACATGTCCTAGCTGTCTCTCCTTGAGCAGGGTACGGTTGGACTGGAAGATCTCAAAAGGTCTATTCTAGCCTTAATGGTTCTGTGATTCTCTCTTGGCAGAGTGAGTTGTTCTTTAAAGAACTTAAAGTAACACAGGAGATGCTAGAATTCCTTAAAAGGTAATTTACTTAGCAGTCTCAGGTGATCGCTATATCAGCAAATTGTTTCAATTACATTTTCTTCACAAATATCCACCTTTTGATCCTTATTTTCATCTCCCTATTTTGCTCTAAAAATAAATCTTTTTTCCATAGAAGTGGAAGCAAGATGTGACAACATATTTTTAAAACCCAAGCGCGCAAAAGCTATCTACTCTCTTTGTCTTTCCTTGTACACTTCTTTTCTTAGTCAGTTTTCCTTCTCATGATGATTAAAGTAATTTCAAGAGAAAATGTCAGGTGACGGTGTATGTTTAATTTTTTTTTTTTCTAGACACGAAATAAAACATTCTTCTTCTTGTACTCCCTTTTTCTCCTTTTTACCTGAATTGAAAGCAGGATCAGGTTAAGCAGCTGTTGTTTCTTTCATTTTGCTAGCAGTGTCCTTTACCATTCGCTCCCCAAAACCTTGAAGATCTCCCATATATTTCCATGTTAAGAAATTCAACCAAAGAAATGTTTTGTCACTTCCTCCTCCCCTGTCCCTCCACGAACAAATAGAAGGGGGGATCTTCTACCCACCGGTTCAAAATAGCGTAACTTCATCCACTTTACTTCAGCTTCGTGAAGACAATATATACAACGGAGTGTCATAGATGGTGTCATGCTTGTTTTTATGCTACACAACTCAGGTTGACACAACAAAAAATAAATGACATAAACCAGCCTAATTTGCCTTCAACTTAGACACTATAACTGACACTGCTGAAAAGAAGTTAGAACTTCCTATGTATCCAAGATGTCCATGTAACCCCAATTCAAACGAAAGAGATACGTGTCAAGATAAACTTTTGATTTCATACATGTTAGCTTTCAATACTTCAGTATGATCTTGTCCTGGCTAAGCAGCTCTAGATCTTTCATTTTATTATGTGTTTTCTTGTTTGCTTATGAGTAAAAACAGTTATGCTGAGGCATTCTGGGTTTTGTTTTGTTTTTTCTTTTTCTCTCGCAGTGAGAAGCATTTGAAGTTAGTATCTGCTAGCATAAACCTGCCCTTCAGTTTTGGCCTTTCTTTCCTTCCTGCCCATCCAAAACAGAAATCCTTCCACTTCTTGTGACTTGGGTTTTCCAGGAAGGTTGATTGAAAGGATAAGAATATTTACTGGCTGCTTCATACACACTGAGCCAAAGCACAAGGTTAAGCTAATTTGAAATCCAGCTACAGCCAGAAGGAGGAAATTCCTACTGGGGTGGCTTTGGGGTTTGCTCACATTCTGAAGGGAATAGAAAAAGCAGTAAAATTGAGGAAAACAAACCACTTAACCCCCTCTTCCACAGTTTCATATAAGTGGTCATTTCCAGAGGAAAACAATGGAATGAAATATTCGTTTATTGCTACAGAAATTCAGCTCCTCATTGGAGACCCTCACTTGGATTCATTTTACATTTGAGAGAAGATGGACATAAAAGTTCTATCTTTTCTTCAGCTTCTGCCAATAGATGTACTTTCCTATTTCTCCAGTGTAGCTGCAATCTTAGCATCTGCAAAGCATTTGGCATTGTCACACACATAAAAATAATATATTTCACATTCCAGTAAATTATGCAGAATTTAACAAGGTAAAACAATGCCACATCTGCTTGATTCTAACAAATTCCGACTTACAGTTGTTAAATCCACCTGAGTTGGCCATGCCGCACCTGGAAACACTTTTTTTCATTCTCTCTCCTGCTTCTAACTGATCAACCCCATGGCACAGTAAATAATAACCTCCCTCTTTTGGAGTCATGGGTGGAACCTGGTCAGTTCATACTACTTACAACATAAGGCACCACATGGTGAAACAAGACCAAGTACAATTTGCTGGATTACTGGTTATCATATAAGGAGGTTTATGAGATCTTAACAACAGCCTACAGTGCACCTACGCTTAAACTTTTTGATCTAGATGTGAAAAAGGTAAATAGGCAGAGGAGTTTTCATGAATTAGATGTAATCTTCTTACTTCTACAGCCCCCAAAAATAACAACCCCCTCACCTAGTGTGGCAGTTTGAAGAAAAAAAACTGCCTGAAAGCTTTTGTTTTAAACTGACCAATTGGACTATTCCCTCCCATGCTACGATTGCACATCTCATTGGTTGAGAAAGTTTCTCGCGAGCTTACTGTGCCTTTAAGAGCCGCGGGCTCGGGGGCTTTTTGGCTTTCTCCGCTCTCCGGACACTTCCGGCTCTGCGCTGCGAGAGGCGCTGCGGACCTTGCAGCTTCCCTCCGGGAAGAGGCTTCTTCAGACATTGCGGCTTGGCTCCGGGGACCTACAGGCTGTCTCTCCTTGGCTCGGACCCTGCCCGCCTGCCTGGGAGATCCGCGCCCGGAGGCTGTCTGTGAGTGGAGCGGAGCTGTGTGCCGGGGAAGCCCCCCCTGCCGCGCCGCCTGGGACAGACTGCTCTGGCCGCTGGGACCCGCACCTCGGGGCTGTGTCTCTCTCTGCCGCCAGCGCTGCCGCTTCTTGCTGCTTTGCTTCTACAAACTGCATGACCAGAACTGGTAGGAACAGCATAGCTCAGGGTTTGCACGTTGGAGCCCCGCGTTCGTAACAGCCGTGGATCCTTTGTTTACTCCACGAAAGCGCACACGTGGCCGGTGCCATTTTGGACTCCACGTGGTACCGTCCCCCTTTCTCTCTTTTCTCGCGTTTAACCCTCGCCTTTCTATCCTGTACAAACCCTCAGATTTTGCATTGGTTTTTCCCTGCATATTACATATTTTGTTCTAGTTTTATTAAAGTTTGTTTCAGTTTTCCAAACGTTCAGAGGTCTCACAAAATCTTTCTTTTCCTTTTCGTATCTCTGCTTTTGAACCCTTTTCTTTCCCGGAGGAGAGGGGTTCAGGGATAGGAAAGGGCACGTCCCCGTGATTGGCTTGCCTCAGCCAACCGGCGACACCTAGCAAAAGGAAAAAACCTCTGTAAGTGATGAGCTGGACAGTCTCATGGTAAAAATGCTTCCTAGAGTTACCAAACAATTCCCATTCTCTGAAACGCAAAACAATCTTCTAAAGCAAATTTTAGATGGTCTTGGAACATTTTTCTTGGATTATTAACAAGAAATTAAAAATAACTTGCAGACGACTTTTGTTTGCAACAAAGTCTTCACAAACACTCCCTTTACATTTTTTTGTCTTTACTCTATAAAAACCACAAGAAATGCTGCAAATGTGCCAGAAGGCTTAAGTGTAAAATCTTACCTGCTGCCCATTTGTTCAGGAATTTTCCTCTTCCTTGGATGAGGTTAACTATGGAAATAAACAGGAGACTTTCTTTGGCTTAAGTAGAGCCACTGGAAATGTGATTTCCTTTGAAAGAACATAACGCTCATAAGAAGCAGACAACTGGTTGAAGATATGTGTTTAAGAAAGCAGTAAATACATCACTGGGAATTAGAAGAATCTAGCTTCTCTGTCAGTTCCCCTCACAGCATAATATTCTAGACCTGTACGTTTAGAAAAGTTAAATCCTTTTCACCTTTTGCTCATCTTTGCTTGTTTTCCCCATGTCTTTTATTTTCATTTCCAAAAGTACTCCAGATGTTTTAGTTTCATTGTTGATTTTGACAGCTGGATCAAGCTGGTAAATGTAATTATTAAATGTTGCAGATGGTGAGACTAGGAAAGGTGGAATAGGACTTCAGAAAATTCTTTCAGTACAGGTGGCTAGTGATGAGCTTTACTTTCTTCCTTTCACACATCTTCAAGGTCTGTTCATACTTGATCTTACTGTAAATTATGATGGTCACCACCAAACAATCTGCACAAGTTACTTTCTGTTCTTCGGCTGAAAACTTCAATATTTACTACTTACTGCAAAGAATTAAAAAACACAATAAACCAGTGCAGTAGTCACAAGTAATGGCTTAATACCTCACCAAAACAAGATTGGATTAGAAGTTTAAGAGAAGACACCTTTCCTTCTCCGAGTCCTTGTTCAGCCCAGATCCAAAAAAATTCACACCCCTTTTCTTATGGTGAATTCATTGATACTGAATTATGTGTGTCTATGCTATTGATAGCATTGAATCTGTTCTGTCTGTGTGTATGACAATGGACCCACTATTAGTTTGTATTTTTTTTTGTAACAAGCATATCTGGCAAAAGTAGGGAAAAAAAAAATTCAGAAGTCTAATCTCAGTTTTTCACTTTTGTGAAAAATTTTAACTTTGTGCTCTGGAATTGTATCCTGAATGGACATTCTAGACCTCAGAAAAGAATGGAGGTGAAATCAAAGCTCCATCCAGGCTCATAGTGGGAGACATAAACTCAAGCTGAACTTGGAGGGGAAAAAATCAGCACACTGTTGATGATAAATATTTGAACTATTCCATGCATATTAGAAGTTTCAAAATAGATATTCTTGAGATTTTCAATTGATGTAAAAATTATGTGTTCAGTTGTCACAGTTTCTTAGCACTCTTAAAACAGCTCAGCATTCTAATGTAAGTCACTGAAAATTTACAAAAATAGTAATAATTATGTACTGTTAAATAAATCGTAACTACTGAAAAGAGAGGACTTAGTCCTTCCTAGATTTGATGACAATTAAGTCGACTGCTAAAGAGAATCTTTGTAAAATCAGTCCTGTGTTTATGGTCTTATGATGTGATTATTCTTTCTGTTTCTGCACTTTCAGGTGGTGCAACCGTACAAGATCTGTTGCTTGCAAGCCACAAGATTTTGATTAAACTGAAAGTATAGGTAGTTTGCATGTTACAGAAGAACCCATAACACTATTTCAGTTGCAAACCTCAGACTTTGAGGTTAGTAAAAATTCTGAAATGCTCTAGCAAATGTTTTTACAAACTCCATCTGCGTCTCTGCCTGGGTTGTAACATTAAGTTTACAAGATCAGCAACATTCCACCTGAATTAATAGCAGCAGACTGAATAGAGTTATAAATTAGTTTTGCCAGTTCTAAAGGTTTTTTCCTCCTTTATGAATAGGTATCTGATGATGGCAACATATTTATCATTTTCAAGCTTGTGTATGCTTTAAAAATCAAATGCTGAATTTGTATGCAATTCAGGTTGAGAATCTCGTAAGTCAGAAATCTGTAATATTTTGCCAGCTGCAGAGAAATGTTTCTTCTTTAAATCACCACCCTTAGCAAAAGCAGCTACAGGTCTACTTAAAACCAGGTGGTCCTTGATGTCACACTCAGCCTTTCTGCTATGCTTGGGTCTTCAGCCGTCACTTGAATATGTAAATATCGTGTGTCACGGAACAGGACTTTTCAATTTAATATTGCGTTCTTATTTGAATTAACCTCTCTTTTAAGCCCTCTAACTGGAAGGAGGCTACTTAACATTGCTCCTCATTATTTTGCAGGATCTGTGATGCTTCCAAACCTGTGAGACACTTGATTAGGTCATACATGTACGGCAACAGCATATTAAACTAGGTGAGATTGTGGTCCTCCCAGGAGGGGCTGACTTACCCTGTCAACACTGGTGGTATACTGTTGATTTAAATACAGTTCAATAGAGGTCCATGAAGATGCTAATTTCTGTTAGTACTAAGTCTAATCTGGTAAAAAAAAAAAAAAAAGTAATAAATGTCATAACTTGTCATTCCCTGTCCTGAATGTATTCGGCTGTACTGAAAGAGAATGAAGTGGTAAACGCGCTACCGCAAGGATGAGAAGTGTTAGTCACTCAGTAGTATATGGCAGCTACTGCAGCTATTATAGTATTTGTGAACACCAGAAGAACTCTGCCTATTCTGTGTTCAGCGTTATGTCTGGAAGATAAAGAAATAGTATATTTACACATACTCATGAATAAAGTTGCTTGCATATTCCTTCTGTTATTCCAGTGCCAACATGTCTATAGCTGCTTTTTACATTAATTTACACAGAGGTCTTTATTTCCCAGAAACCTGTTTCATCTGACCCCCAAGCCATGTTTCCTTCGTGATTCAGGCAGTAATAATATAAAGTCTTAATGTCCTGTAAGGGACAAGAACAAATCAACACTTTCTCACTGGCATTCTTACTAGGGATTTCTTTTACGAACAGAAAAGTTAATAAATTTTTTTCTTACTATGTTATGAAATCTTTAAGAAAATTCTGAAACTAATTAATATCAATCCTTTCATTTAATCAGAGAAGTACTTTTTGCTAAACTACAACAAAGACATTTCTCAGTGTGATCAAATCATTAAATGTAAAAAGTTAGTGCAATTTAATTTGATCTCTGCAGTTTAAATTATTATTTTCACTACTCACCAAACTCGCTGATACTATAACAAGAGTCTGCTTCATTTTTTAATGAATGGTGAGATTTTCTTTAGAATATTTAAGCTATTAATTGAAACATTGAATGCTCTGTGGACTAAAGAGAGAAGCCAAGAAATGACAATGGTTTGAACGGAGAAAAACAGTAAGAAATATTTTTCTGCCAAGCACTGCTTCCTCTGCAGTAAGCCCTTGTGAGAGGACCTCGCCAGAATAAATATTTCCCCACATGAGGAACAGATTGAGTAATGATGCTGCTGAATCAGAGTTGTGTTGGTCTCAACACTCCAAAACAAAAATCCTCCCCCTCTCCCTTGGTATTTTGTGTTTATCACAGACTTTGAATTTTGTTGCATTCATGTCCTCCATGTTCAAACCCACAGTTTATAGCTGTCATTGAATGAAACAGATGCCAATACCACTTACGCTTGAAGATATGCAATGTTTCAGGTGTATTGAAAAGCCTTTTTGTGATGTTTTGCACAAGCTATTGCAAGCATTTCTCTTAGCACTTCAAAGTTTAATCAGGGGGAAAAAAGAAAAGGTTATATTTGCCTTTCCTGTATTTGAATGCACTTGACTATAAAGCTTTAAATAGTGCTTATGGTATGATAAGAGATGTGGATTAGGTCTTTATACTTCATTCAAAAAAGGTCTTTCAAGATTGTGCTTATTTTGCAAAATAAGCGCAGGCTGTGATCAATGAAGCCAAACTCCAGCATTCTATTACTTCCAGTGTTGAAAGTCCAGCAGACTCTGCAAAAAAACCCACCCCAAAACTGCCTAGATTAAGGATATAGAGCCATAATGATATTTTTGGAGTGATTATAAAGCTGATGATCAGTTTAGCATGCAATTACTAAATTTAACTGCCTCTTTGAATAGTACTGCCTCTGTGCATTTAAACCTTACAAATAATTTTCTGTTGTTATTGGAGGGACTGAAGTTATTAGAAATGCCCTTAACATTCCCTGTTCTATCCCTGCAACATATGGGTTTGGCGGCTTTTGTTGCTTTGGTGTTATTTTGTGCAAAAGTTTTAAAGTGGTTTTAGAGTGCTGAAAAGGGTTTTGTGGGTTTGTGGTCCTTGAAGAGGAAACTTCTGGATACAGGCACTTTCCTATTTATGGGAATTAATTTATTGATGCTCTAAAGCATTTCTTAATTCTGTTATCAGAGCAACTTGCCATATTTATCTATCAGCTTAAATGACTAGTAACTGTATCAGGTAAAGTATTAGGTAAGAAGAGCAGTACTTGGGAATTTGCTCATCATGTCAACTAACCTTTTCACACTCAGCCAGTTGTTTTATTTTTTCATTTAGAACAACACAGAAAATGTGCTGACTAGGAGCTGTTTTGTAAATAATTCCAAAGCAGATCAGTAGGGGTTGTTGTCTCACTCTTGGACCCATATTTACTGAGGTGTGGCAGTTTGAAGGAAAAAAAAAACCTGCTCGAAGGCTTTTGTTTTAAACTGACCAATTAGCTATTCCCTTCCATGCTACAATCGCACATCCCATTGGCTGAGAAAGTTTCTCGCGAGTGTACTGTGCCTTTAAGAGCCGCGGGCTCGGGGGGCTTTCGCGGGTTTTTGGCTTCTTTCGGGGCTTTTTCGCGTCTTTTTGCTCTCTGGACACTCCCGGCTCCGCGCTGCGAGAGGCGCTGCGGGACCTCAGCTTCGCTCCGGAAAGAGGCTTTCTCCAGACTTGCGGCTACGGCTCCCCCGCGCTGCCGGAGTGGAGCGAAGCTGTGCACCGGGGCAGCCCCCGCCGCACCGCCTGGGACAGACTGCTCGCGTCGTCCGGAGACCCGTGCCTGGAGGCTGCTCTTTGCCTGCTGCTGTAACGCCGTACCCTCTCTGCCGCCAGCGCTGCCGCTTCTTGCTGCTTCGCTTCTACAAACTGCACGACGAGAACTGGTAGGAACAGCGCTTTGCACGTTGGAGCCCCGCGTTCGTAACAGCCGCGGTTTCCCTTTGTTCACTCCACGAAAGCGCACACGTGGCCGGTGCCATTTTCGGACTCCACGTGGTACCATCCCCCTTTCTCTCTTTTCTCGCGTTTAACCCTCGCCTTTCCATCCTGTACAAACCCTCAGATTTTGCATTGGTTTTTCCCTGCATATTATATATTTTGTTCTAGTTTTAATAAAGTTTGTTTCAGTTTTCCAAACGTTCAGAGGTCTCACAAAATCTTTCTTTTCCTTTTCGTATCTCTGCTTTTTAACCCCTTTCTCTCCCGGAGGAGAGGGGTTCAGAAGCCATGATGAAAATCTTCTAGAAGTTACAACTAATGAAGAATGATATTCTGACTTGGCGTATGCTGAAGATCTCTGTTCTGGCTAACTAGTCTTCAGTTAAAGGTAGATTGGGGGTCATCTGTTTTTTTGATCCATTTTCTACCAGGCAACATGAAGACAAAGGAAACAGAGAGGCATTAACAGAGCAGGTGGTAACTCTGTGCCTGTTCCAGGGCCACTACAAGGAGGATAGCTTGGAGAAGAAAAGGCAGCAACTTACTACTAGAGCAGATCAGTAAATTACAAACTTGGGCAAGAAGGGAAGACTGTAATTCAGAAATGGTGTCTGACACACGCTGCCTCCAGGGTCTAATCTTAGTGCAGTGTAAGCATCACTCTTACTCAGCACTGCTCCAAAAATTGACAGACTCTCTCAGATGTTCACTGAAAACTAATAAAGTTCTTAACTTCTTCTTATGTTTTCCTTAATTTTTTTTTTTTAATGTCTAGCATTGTTGATAATAAACCGGAAGAACTTACATTCATTAAAATGAGCATAAAGAAAATACATTAAATTTTTTCTCTTCTAACACATTGCTTTTGTCTTGTTTCCAATTTTATATGCAACCTGTTCGAATCTGTCCATGCCATCTCACTTTGGAATGATTTGAAATAACCTGTCAGTTGAAAAATTGCAACCAATTTTAAAATCTTCAGCAGTTCATAGTTTTTTATGCTGCTTGAATGTTGCACAAAACTATTTATGCCAGCACTTAGAAGACGCTTGGCTCTGCAGCTGTCTCAGCAGAGATCTTGTTTTCTGTAAGAGCCGCCTTGGTAGCCTCTGACTATGGCTCTGGTCAAGCACATTATGTAATGTATTAATAAAGTTTCTATTATTATCCCATTACACCGTCAGAGAATCTTTATACGTGTTTACACATGTATACACACTTGTAAGTCCCTTTTAAATCAATAGCAAATTGCCAAGAAATCTCTGTTTCTACCTACAGAAGAACTCTGTGTCTGTATTAATATTTTATTTCACAACCTTTCTAAATCACTTGTTCTACTTAGGAAAACACAGATAACGGCACAAAAAATTCAGGGTACAATCTTGTTACAAAACAGTGGAATGGCATATACAAAAAAGAAAACCATGCATATTTAGAGTTGTGTAATTACGTGACTATCATCCATGGATACATTACAGTGTTGTAGGAAACATGTTATTAGTGATAGTTGCGCCTGGGAAAAGATATTTGGTGTATTCATGTGAATCACAAAACTACAAGCTCTGTAGTTGCAGCATGACCTCTTGCTAACAGTCCTCAGTGAGGTGGAGTATTTACTACAGTCTCATATTCCACGAACAGGTCTTGGATGTGTCAAAGCCATCTTAAATTAACTCCTCCTATCTGACTCTTACAGGATGCTAAACCACATTTCAGCTCCACTGCTCTCTTTAACAAGCTCTTGTTCTCCTGAGCAATGATTACTTGTATTTGGTAGGGAAGATCTGGGAAATCTCCCATTAAAGGCTGCACAGAGACAGATCCTCGGCTTGCATAAATCAGAGTATTTCCACCAAGGCAGTGAAGATACATGGGTTTACACACTTGCAAAATCCTTCCCTGTAAATCTGTAGGGTCTGACATTTCAAGGACCTCTGCACTCGATCTCTAGGACTCATCTAGTGCTGGAAGTAGAGAGCTTTACTGGAGTAAAGCCAGACTGCTCAGGAGCTCAGAGGCCACCTATATTTTCACTTAATCTATGATTCCTGTCTCTATTCAGAATGTTAAAATAAAATAAAAGGTGCAGTGAAATGTGTGTAACTCTGAAATCTGTTTGGCTGTTGAAAGACTAAGCTAGTGCTGAACTTCCTCCATCATTGCACTGGCTGTATCCTTTTTAATTTTAAGAACTTGTTTTTGTTGTGGTATAAGCTGTTGAATCAAAGGGCAGACCTAAGAGAAATAAGAAATGCTGTTGCAAAGTGCTCGCATTTTTTACAGAGGCCTCCTGCCAAGTGTTCATGGATGCGCCCCTCTATTTAATTTATCTTGAACATGCAATTTATTCTCAACGACTAGCTCTCAGATAATAAGACTGATCTTTGAAAAAACAAGCAGCACCTGTAAAAGAATTGAATAGATATGCTTTGTCGAAATACTTTTTCCTCAAAGCTCAAATCACTTTATTCTTGCTAGTACCCAGAGTATTTCCTTTAATTCAGACATACCTATAAAATTTAAAGGATTGGTGTCAGGGTTTTTTCAGTTCGCATTGGCATTTCCAGGAAGGAAATTACACGTTGTTTTCTTCGGACACAGGTACAGTGTTACTTTCCAGTCCAGTGTCCTGCCTTACAGCATCAGAAGATTTGCACTTGGAAAAAGCGCTATGATACCAACCATTACGCCTCCCATCCTAGGAAGGATTGCTCATTTCATCTAGAGAAAAAGGAGTAGCAAAGGTAAGAACTCTCATCATCATATTATTTGTGACTCCTCCACATCTCTCACAGGCCTGAATGGTATTTTAAGATGAAGAAGTAATTTTATAGGCTAAATCCTGTATATCATGTCTTTATTACTCAGCCATGGAAAGTAACATTTAGTAATAGAATCAACGGACAAAAACCATTTAGAGAAAAAAACACCTGAATTTATAACCAGACATCAAATGAAACCTCCAGTGAAGATTTCCTGCAAATTCATGCACAGATTTCACTTTATTTTCTCACACATCTCTGCAATGACTTTCTCACTGAGTCATAGTTTTTAATGGTTGCTACTTTGTTGACTTTTTTAAAAAAATTAAGCTATGGATCATGTGAACCATGAAGCAGCAAGTGAGTGGAGTATTACCAACCACATAGCCAATAAATTACTTCAGGTCTGCAATATAGTCTCATCTGGGGCCAGCAAGATATATCAAAACGATGCCTAAAGATGGGTGAAAAATTACAGGACTGTATATAACACAGCTATTTCACAAGAATTATTGGACAAGAGGTTTGAAAATTTACGGCTTTAAAATAAAAACAAAATGAAATGCAACAACAAAAAAATAAATTTCCATTAAAATATCATTATAAACGAACATGTCCTGCAGACACTATTTTTTTTCTAAAATATCTTAAATCAGAAACCCCATTTCAATTATTTGTAGGCTTTTCTTTTTTCTTTTTTTTTTTTTTACTTTTTTATTTCCAGAACTGCAATTTCCTATTGAATGTTTTCTGCAAGTGTTTGCCAAAATTTTCCATAACATTTTCTATCTCACTCCTATGCAAGTCGGTATTAGTACAAAAGTCATTACTCTGGAATTGAGGGTCCTGCTATAAATTGTGACATGTTGTGCGAAGTCCTGGTATCCACAAAAGCCAATGCTACACAGGTCACTTCAGCCTTATCAATAACAAAGGAAGAAAAAGTAAATGGTTTTAATTAGCAACAAAGCAAACCTAATCTTTACTGTCAGTATTGTGGGATGCAAGTCAGTAAAATCATTAGTTTTAGGTTAGTAGCCAGAGGCAGGAGCCCCCGATAGCAGCATATATTCAAGACAGGATGAAATCTAATCGTTAGCATGGAAAGACAACAAGTTTTTGGAAAGATCATCACTAATTTGAACCCGAAGCAGGGTAACAAGTAGTGATTAATGACCAAAAGCAAAACATGATATTTCTTTTTAGTCCAACTTTTAATAGACACATGTCCACTTCATAAAAACCATCTGCATAACTGTCACTGACGGTGATGCCTGGTGGCACTGTTAACAGAGAGGTCAATGATTTCCATGGACCTACAGGATTGAACCAATATGTGTAATTATGATCGTTACTCTATTTTATTATAGAAGAGTCATATTTATGACAATCTATGCCCAGTCCTGCACCCAACACAACATGAATGCTTTTCAATTCTATATGTAGCCTACTGCTGTCAATGATGCTCCACAAGATAGAGCACAGCACTCTTGTGAGCACTCATAAAGGGAAAGTCCCATCTTCCATTTTAACAAAGAGAGGGGTTGAGTCATACAAAAAGAAGTCACAGGAATTTGCACTGAAGACTCAATACAATAACGTAAGTTAGATGAGTGCAGCCATTAATTACACTGGTATGTTTGGAAAGCAAAGTAGTGTTGATGCTATTTCCCTGCAATACCTGCAGAAATATCAAACCGTGATTAATTCTCTGTAGCTTCTCCAGCTAATCCGACCTGCCTCTGTCATCAGCAGAGATGTAGTACCTGCTTATCAGCAACATTTTCATTCCACACAGGCAGAACTGGGCTATTCCAAAGAAATAACTTAAATAATTTTACCTTTCTCACTAATTGCTATGTCTGCTTAAAAACACAGTTATTATCACTGGTGTAAACTATTATCTCATGATCCTCCTGCAGTCGGCATTGTACTTTGACATTGCTCTTCAGATGAAAATGTTAGCTGTATTGTTATCATAGCCCAAATAATGAGCCATTGTTGGTAATGTATGCACACTACTGTCTGATCTTCTGTATTACAGTATTCAATGGAAGAGTTAAATTTTTTTTTCTTATTTTATATAGGAAGCATAGAAATGAAAAAATTAAATTAAGACAGAAGACTGAAAAACAGTCATGAAAGAACAGTTCATATTCAACCCTAAATATTCTTGTGCTATTCTAAAACTTGGACTTTACTGGTAAATGCACAGTTTTCTCCTGTTCTTTTCACAGTTGTATTATTGTACACATGACATTGTATATAGAATCTTCTGCTTGAGTCATTTTTCCTCTGATTTACTTCACAATGCAATTTTAAGTCCTATGGTGTTTTTTTAGGTTGAAGCAGAAGAGTGCTGTTTCACCTGGATATTATTTTATTCACCAAGCTTTAAATTCATTCATCATAGTTTTTTTCTTTCAGGAAACCTTCCAAGTTTAGCAAGTTATTCAACAGAATTTCAGGTCTGAAGTAGTTTAATGACAGACTGATCAGTTGAACATTCAGCAGTGGTTGGCATGTAAGTCTGAAGAAATTGTCAGGATTCATTAATTAAAAGGAGTAGATCATTTGTACTACATCAGATACTGCCCGTCAGAAATGGGGTGGGGGGCCATGTTTTATTTTTTGTGAAATGAGACAGTGAAAGCCAAGCGTTCTTCTGTTAAACAGGATTTCATTTTGGTCGGTCCTTATTGACAGTCTAGCATCGATTTTACATAGATTGTTAATGGAATTGTTAACAAATCCTACAGAATGCTTATCTGTAAAATATATCCTTGAGGAGAATGAGCAAGAAACACTGTAGAATAATTTGATGTTGTGTCTTATTGTTAGTACATATTGGAAAGCACCAAAAACAACCAGAAGCCTGCAGAGCTGCTTTTCCAATCCTCAGATCACAAACAGCAGCTTGTAGTTGCTGTATAACAGTTTCATAAAAGGTTAATTTAACTTAGAACATAAAGTCCACATTAGCTTGATGCTGTGCAAATATAATAAGTTATTAGGCTATCAGGAGTTGTAGACTGGAATAGCTCTGTTTTGGTGTTGCTTCTTCTGGTGTTAATAACCTCAGGTCTCACTAGGACATCCATAGGAACATTGCATCCTCATCCATCAGGAGAGAGAGGGTAAATTCTTAGAATATTATGACTGCCTCACCTCTACAAAAGAAAGGCAGCATTGCTATCGCAATTTTGGCCCCAAACTCTACAAAATAACACAGAAATTTAAAATCACTGAAGATATGAACAAGGCTACCTTTTATGTACACCGCATGTTCACTTGTTTATTTTTGGACTGCCACTGTGAACATCCAGGATGATAATACTGCCTTAATTAACAAGTCCCTGATTTCCAACTAGCATAGAACCATAACAGCTAAATTTATGACCACTTCTACGCAGAGTCTCCAGTTTCAGTGTAGGAAGTACTTAAAATAAAGCCTATTTCAACCACTTTCTCACCAGCTTGAATACTGACAAGGGTTGTACAACTGCTGGTAGTTGGCCGAACCCATATTTTCAGCAATTCAAACTATAATTAGAATCCAAACATTAATGTCAAACCAATATTAAATATTAACCTATCCCTAAGGTTCTTCTTACTCATGCATCATGTAGGAACATGTAGCATCATGTAGCTTCCTATTTTTGGCCTTTAAAGACCTAATTCAGTTATTCAAGAATACGAATATGTATGGTTCTACTATAACATTAATCTGACAACAAAACTAAATCTTGATGTGATTAATTTGATAAATTGTATGGAACTGAGAGCTTATGAGATTCGTAGTTGATGAGAAAACCCTGGCATGCCAAGACAAGATGACCATCAAAGAGCTTGATGGATGAAGAACAAAATCCATTTCCTTCTCACCATTAAAACAAAACAAATGTATGTCTGTTCTAGTGATTAGGATATACCAGTGGATATGTATTCGTGAGATGTATGTGTGTATAGTACAGCTGGGAAAACCTCAGCTAACAGGCAAATGCCCACTTGGCCCCTCACTTAAGCTCTTCAGCAGGACAGTGGAAGAAAACTGGATGAGAAAGCTTGTGGTTTGAGATAAAAACAGGGAGATCACTCATCAGTTACTGTCTTGGGCAAAATACTCTCAACTTGGGGAAAACTGAATTCGATTTATTTCCAATTAAAATACATTCAGATAAATAAAAACATAAAGAGAGTGATTAAAAATATACCTTGTCTCCTTCCCTTTCCCAGGTTCAACTTCCATCCTGTACTCCCAACTCCTCTACCCACCTTGAAAGGCCCACAGAGAAAGAAGAATGGGGAATGGAGGATTATGGTCAGTAAGTAACCGTGTCTCAGTGTCACTCTTTCCTCTTCACAATTTTCCTCTGCTCCCGCAATGCAGTCAGGAAATACCCAACAGCTCCAGCGTAGGGCTACTCCACAGGCTGCAGTGTGGTAATCTGCAGATTAATACAGCCTTTTATAAATGGGCCAGGCTAAGATACAGCAATGAAAAGATTCTTTTCCAATTCACGTGAAACTTAATATCTTTCCTGTAAGTGGATAAATTTGTAGGAGATATCTTTAGGTCATCTATAGCCACCTCTATCAACGGGGAATGCAACTGCATGCCCTTTTCCATGTGAATAACTATTCCATCAGTATATAGTTTCATGAGGTACCAGATCAGAGGATTTATTCTATAGCTGAAGTTCATTCCTTATAATTCTGAAAGCATGATTCTTCTATGAAAGGGTTTTTCATACGGAAAGGACTCTTCTATGAAGGGCTTCATTTCTAGGTCACGTCCCCTAAAACTAATCACTGCTGTCCTGATGGGTAAAGGGAGCTATGCTGGGAAGACAGAGAGGGAGTATAGTCTGAGAACGACTGAGAACATTCTTTAAAACACTTTTAAAGCATATGCAACATATGTCAAAATCATGACAAGGAGGAGCTGAGGTCTTTTTAAATACTATCAGCCTTGGCCAGTCCATCCATTCCAAACCCACAGGAACAGAATTAGATGACTTATTACATCACCATATATTTTTCCCATGTCCTGTCTGCCACTTTGTGCACATATAACTATGGAGGAATTTTTTCTTTCTGTGATCTATGTTTATACGCATTCATGCACTTAATTTCTGTTCAGAAATCAAAAACCTTACACTGAAGGTTCATATTAATCCATCCTTTTAGAACCATTGTTGGAGATCAAAGGAGAACAGGAAATATTTCGCATATTTTTTAGACCATCTGAAAGTCTAATGAAAAAGAAAGTTATTATCAAATTGTCAAGAGGAATTATTTCTTACATTTTTAAAAAGCATTTTATATGTTTCATGGTTTGATTTTAAAATATGCTTTTAATAAGAAGCTTTAAGATTCCTTATTGTTTTAGTAATCCGGCTGGTTTTCACTGACATGTTTTATCTTTCTGCTGATATTCAGCTAGTGGCAAGGCGAGATTATTTTGGCTAGGTTAAGACACAAACTTAAAGCTGAAAATAATCCTTCAAGCTCCTGGCGTTACAACTAGATGAATCACTTCTCTGAATCACTTCTCTAAATCTCTAACTGCCTATAAGTGGTTATTCTAGCTCCTTCACAGATACTCATATTCACGTATGACATTAACTTTGCAATCCAAATTTAGATTCAAGATGACTACGTGAAGTATGATTAATTTTTAACACAACAACATAGCAGAAAATGTAGGAGGAAAACTAGAGCATGCAGTTTGTCCTCACACTTTGAATTATCATCTTCTTTAAATGAAAGAAGAATCCTGAAATGTTTGCAGTGCTAAAGAATCGTTTGTCATGGCATTTCCAGAACAACAAGTTTTATGGAAAGTGTTTGCAAAACAAGGCAAAAGGGACTTCGGGTGTTGAGGAGTACTGCTATCAAGGCATTTTTTTTTAACAGGTATTCCTATAGCAAGGAGATACCTCCTTCCTATTACATTTCTAAATGATCCTATCACCATCATATCAGAGTGCTGGGTTTTGGTTGGTTGTTTTGGTTTGGTTTTTAATCTGGTCATGTAAGAGCCAGTAGCAGCATAGTCTGGGCTGATATAAGCAGAAAAGATTCACAGACAGACCTAAGTCCATCTGTTAGACAAACAGGGCAAGTTTCTGAGCAGAAAGACTTTTTCTCATGTCTGAAATTGTAGCAGGATATTTTACCCAGCTTCTGTTTCAGACCTGAAAAAGAGCTTTTGTCCCCAAGACTAGTTCTTGGTTTTTGCCCATATTCTTTGGACTAAGAAAATTAAATTACTTTTCCTTTCAAACTCTTAATTGTGAAGAAGACTGTGTCTTTTTTTCAGTGTGGATTTTACAACATATTGTTTCTTCCTGGATAAATTAATGCAATAAACTCTCTCTGGGTTTACAATTACAGAGTATTCATATATCTTCTAGTATGTTAGCCCTTGACCTCATTTACTCTGATCTAAGTCCAAAACAAAATTTAGCAGAGTTTTCAAAGAGTTTATCTGATGAGTTGAACTCTGCATCAAACAGACAGGGGGGAAAAAAAAACAACAACCCACTAAACAATAATTTCTCTGAAATTTCAGCATCATTTATGTTTTCCTATTCTGGTTTGTCTAGAATAGGCAAATACATGTGTTTTTTCTCTTTGGAGGAATTTAAAATAGAAAACATGGAAATAATCAGAGTGAGTTACAGACTGACACAGGCTGTAGTAGCTGAGATACTGCCAATGTAAGGACTGCTTAGTGAGCAGTGGACCAGTGAAGACTAACCCTTGCAGTAACTACAACTCCACAGTTTACGTGTGTGGAAAAAGAAACAGAGAATGAGAAAATGTTCTTCATCACATTATAAATAGCAGAAAAGGATAGCATGGAGTTTCAATCCATCAGCCATCCTGTTTAGTGCTCCTGCAATTGCTGTTTTGCTTTGTCATCCTTGGCAGGGTTTTGGGCTCTGATGCATTCATGTGAAGCTGGGTGTGGGGAGCTGTGGCTGGGTTGGTGGGAGCAGCTCCCTCACGCTTCCCCCTGTCCCACAGCCCCCCAAGGGTGCAAAATGTATTGGTTTGCTTGTGTATCTCTCCTTATGAAGTATAATACAAATTAATGACTTTCATTGTGGAGAGGGTACACAAAAGGCTGGATTTAGAGAGTGTGAACATGAATATGCCTAAATGCATCATCACAGTCAGGTTCATGCCGTGCTTATGGTGTAGCACAGTTAGACTGCATTAATTCACAGGACAGGGATCTTTTAGGAGCAAGTGTCTCAGGAATGGTTCAGTTCTTTCCCAGGACATCCACTTGGTACCTCATCAAAACAATAGCTATAAAAAACCAAGTCTTTTAGTTGTGTTTTCAAAGTGCTGCAGTGTGGACTGCCCATCCAGTTGTGGATTTGAGCCTATATTGATTTAGGCTCTATTACATGAAAGCAATTCATAGATTATTTCTTAGATTTTAGACTTTCTCTCAATAAGAATCACTGATCTGTGTGTTATCCACATAAATTTCAGAAAGCTTGATTAGTGTATAAGTAATCTCATCACTGGGTTTTATTTGAATAATGATGCTTCTTATCACGGCTCAGTACTGTGTACTGATTCAATCCTTGTTTTTATGACTGTTTTTGTACATAAAGCCTACTTTATTATTTCTTATTTTTTAGGTCTATGCATTTTGCTAGTGCTGAAATCTTTGTATTGCTTGCTTTTTCTAATGTGAAGGAAGCCTCTACGCATTTGTTGAATCGGTGCTCTCGTACAGTCATTGTATGCCTGCTTGTGCAGAAAAGCATCAGGCAAATAGTTATTTATGGTTGTTCAGAAACATGGACTTGACAGGCAAAAATCTGAAGTATTTTATCAATATAAAATCTGACAAAAGTTCAGCTCTTACTGAGACTATTCTCTCTCAATTCATTTTCTGACAGACACCACCATACATTCGATCTGTACATTCACAAAGCTATGTTTTGTAAGCAGTAAACGTTTTTAGAAGTTTTGCATTATCAGGGAGGTCAGGTCTTTTCTTTAGACCATGAATAAATACAAAATAAATAAAGATGAATGTAGAACATTGAACCATTTTTACCTCTTCTTTGTAAATTTTCAAAGAATATGCTGTGCCCATTTACACTTCTGGCTTGCTTCATACATCTGAGCTTTAGCTGAAAGTGACAGCAAGGAGGTTGTATATGGGAAGAATTCTCCATGGGTCCATTAACCAAGACAAAATAATATTTCCAGCCTGATTTTCCAAACTGATTTGGGCCCATCTGAACATAATCAACACAATTCTAACGCCTCAGACATACAAGTGAGCTTCCATCATCATTTCGAGAAGTCCTAACTCTATTCCGTCCTGATTCCTGAGTGTGAACATGATCAGACTTCAAATCAAAGAGGAAACACACTTCTTGGAAACTGATCAGATCAACAGGAGAACTGGCATGTTGAACCAACCTAAAGAAACAAAATAAACTTCTTAAGTTATGTTGTAAAAGAAATTGCAATCTACTGATCATTCCAGAATAAAGTCTGCTCATTTAGTTTGACTACATAATCCTGGGACAGTCTTGATTTCTTTGGTTCCTGACAGAAATTGGTTCTAAACATAGAATCCATCCTTTTTGCCCTTCTCTTGGAAGCAAGGCTTGCATTCATCTGATTTAGTAGTTTTAATGTGACTTATCTGTAACTTGCTGCTTATTTTCTGAAACAGTGAAGTGTGGTGTGGCCTCTTATGTTATGCATGCAAAAGATAATGGCAAGCATGCAGGATCCAGTCTTGGGCAAACGCTCTGTGCTGCCGCTACAGCAACTATTCTGTAGTGTGTGAGCAACCAGCTATACCTGTTTGTTAATGTGTAAGAAGTACTATTCCATCTATACCGTGCTTTATACGTACCCTTTCAGTAATATTGTCCACAGTATTTCAGTTGCCAATAAAGAGAGATTCAGTAGAAAGAAATTGGATTATGAATGGAAGACAAAGAAAGATGGGTAGATACATTCCAGTCTTAAAACTTACATATTGTTGATTAGACTTAAAGTGAGCAAGAAATTATCTATGGATGGCTTTCAATGTAATCCCCTCTCAATTTCTCAAAAAAAAAAAAAAAAAAGAAGTTAAAATTTCATACATTTCCACAGATTAAAGGTTAAAAGCAGATTTTTGGATTAAGTCAGTCAATTCATATTACTTATTTGATTTTTTTTGTTTCATTTTGACCTTTTTTGCTTCAGACTGTTCCTTGTACACTACCAATGACTTCCTGTGCCAAAGAAAATTCTGTTTCAATCAAAGCTCTTCTACAAAAGATGTCAAACCAAGAAAGATATGGGAAATAATTACATCTTTATTCCAAGGCATAGTGTCAGAATTTGTTGATTTAAAAAAAAAAAAACAAAAAAATCACAAGAATCTTTAACTACCTTGACCATTTTTTTTATCTGACAAGTTCCTATTAGCTTTCTTCATGGAATATAGTATCTTATTACGTTATTTTCATATTACATTACATTGCAATTCTCTTTCACGGGCACCCCCTTGCCATGGGGAAAGAGCTTGCGTGCCCTTGCGAAGTTGAGAGCTATGCTGGTGGTGGCATATGCCTCCGGTAGGGTCTCCCAAGCCTGACAGGTCTCAACTGAAGGGTCAGACAAAGTATGTCCACGGGCAGGATGGGCTCACTAGCCTTCGGGCAACCATCCTAGGAGAAGGACAACTCTAACTCCAAACCCGGGCAGATGGAGCTCGTTTAGCCCTGTAAGGCCATCCATCTAAGAGAAGGATACTCTAACCAAACCTACGACCTGAGGACTTCGCTGTCACCGTCCAAGCTCACTAGGCCCTGGCAGATGAACCTCAGGTGTAAAGGGTGGGGCCAGTCTCGCGCATGCTGCGCCTCGCCTAAAAAATCCACCGCGCAGGCTTGAAGGGTGTACTCACATCTGCAAAGCCCTGTAGCGACAGGCAAGGGACGAAACGGCAGGTGGAAAGATGTCACTGGAAGCCGCAGACCCAACCCTGCATGCAGGCGGTTCAGGACATTGGTCGCTTGAGACTGACCCGGGAGATGACAGTCTCGTTCAGCAGCATCCTGAATGACCAAGCAGCCTTTTTCAAGGAGAGCACTGCTTGCTCCACATGGAGAGGGGCCTAGAAAAGGTGGCCTAACCAAAGCTCATCTCCCCTTCCAATCCAGTTGGCTAGCCGCGGCCAACAGGCATCTTCTGCTGCAGTCAACCAAAGACAAAGAGACAAAGGCATACACCTGCCTCCAAAGGTGTGTCCAGATTGACACTCGCATGTTGCAACATCAGAACCATGCTCAATACAGCAGACAGTGGGCGTCCTGAACGTCGTTCTGCTATAATTGCTCACGAACTGTCACGACTCAACATCGACATTGCTGCTCTCAGTGAAGTTCGCCTTCTTGAGGAAGGCAGCCTTAAAGAACGTGGTGCTGGCTACACACTGTATTGGTCAGGCAAACCCAAAACCGAAAGTCATCATTCCGGAGTTGGCTTCATGATTAAAAACTCCATCACCTCTAAACTTGAAAATTTGCCAACAGGTCATTCCGATCGCATTATCTCCTTACGCCTCCCGCTACACAACAAGCAACATGTTGTTCTCTTCAGCATATATGCCCCAACTCTCCAAGCTGCCCCTACAGAAAAAGACAAATTCTACACCGATCTGCGCCGCCTTACTCAAAAGGTTCCTGCGGATGATAAGATCATAATCCTTGGTGACTTCAACGCCCGAGTAGGTAAGAACTCTGAAGCCTGGAAAGGAGTACTAGGCAAGCATGGAGTTGGAAACTGCAATGACAACGGTCGCCTCTTGCTAGAGTTTTGTGCTGAGCAGCAGCTTACCATCACCAACACTATCTTCCAGCAGAAAGACAGCCTGAAGACAACCTGGATGCATCCTCGATCTAAACAGTGGCACCTCATTGACTATATCTTAGTGCGCCAGAGAAACGTTCGCGATGTCTGTCACACCCGAGTGATGCCTAGTGCAGAATGTCAAACAGACCACCGCCTTGTGCGCTGCAAACTTAACCTCCATTTTAAGCCCAAACCTAAGAGGGGCGGCATTCTGAGGAGGAGGCTCAAAGTTAACAATCTTCAAACAGCTGCAGTGAGAGACAGCTTCCAGGCAAACCTTCAAACTAGGCTTGAAGACTGTCCCATAGACTCTTCTTCTGAAGCGCTTTGGCAACATATTAAAAATAGCATCCTGCAGTCCTCCGAAGAATTCTTAGGGTTCTCCACAAAGAAAAACAAAGACTGGTTTGATGAAAACAATCCAGAGATCCAGGAATTGCTGGCAAAGAAGAGATCTGCTCACCAAGCACACCTCGCTCAGCCATCTTGCCATGTAAGAAAAGCAGCCTTTCGTCTTGCATGCAGTAAACTCCAACAGAAACTTCGAGACATCCAGAACAAGTGGTGGCTCAACCTAGCAAAAAAGACTCAACTATGCGCAGATTTGGGTGACCACAGAGGATTCTATGAGGCTCTGAAAGCAGTGTACGGACCCACACACCAAGTTCAAAGCCCCCTACTCAGCGCAGATGGCCAAACACTTCTCACAGATAAAACTTCCATCCTGAATCGATGGTCTGAACACTTTCAAACTCTCTTCAGTGCCAACTGTGTAGTCCAAGACTCAGGAATCCAGCTCATCCCAAAACAAACAGTGAAAAATGAATTGGATATAGCCCCTACTATGGGAGAGACCCTTAAGGCCATACAGCAGATGAAAACCGGCAAGGCAGCTGGGGTCGATGGAATCCCACCTGAAATCTGGAAACATGGAGGCCAAACGCTCCATGCTAAATTTCACGAGCTAGTTGTGCGCTGTTGGGAACAAGGCGAACTACCACCAGATCTCCGTGATGCAATCATCATCACCCCGTACAAGAAAAAAGGAGTAAAGTCAGACTGCTCAAACTACCGAAGCATAACTCTGCTCTCCATTGCTGGAAAAATTCTCGCAAGAATACTATTGAACAGATTGGTACCCGCTATCGCAGAAGAACTTCTACCTGAAAGTCAGTGTGGTTTCAGAGCCAACAGAAGTACCACAGACATGGTATTCGTTCTTAGACAACTGCAAGAGAAGTGTAGGGAACAGAACAAGGGTCTCTATGTAACTTTCGTTGATCTCACCAAAGCCTTTGACACTGTGAGCAGAAAAGGTCTGTAGCAGGTCTTGGAACGATTAGGATGTCCCCCCAAGTTCCTCAAAATGATTATCCTGTTACATGAGGGGCAGCGCGGCCAAGTCAGATATGGCAATGCACTCTCTGAGCCCTTCCCAATAGCCAATGGTGTGAAACAAGGTTGCGTTCTCGCACCAACTTTATGCACAGTTTTCTTCAGCATGATGCTCCAAAGGGCCACGGCAGACCTCGACGAACAAGACGGCATTTATATCCGATATCGTACCGATGGGAGCCTTTTCAACCTAAGGCGACTGAAGGCCCACACCAAGACCCTGAATCACCTTGTCCGCGAGCTGCTTTTTGCTGACGATGCCGCCCTTGTTGCCCACACAGAAGCAGCTCTGCAGCGCTTAACATCCTGCTTTGCAGAGGCGGCTGAGCTTTTTGGGCTGGAAGTCAGCTTGAAGAAGACAGTAGTTCTCTACCAACCAGCACCACAAGATGATTACCATCATCCCCACATCACCATTGGCGAGTCAGAGCTTCAGTCAGTCCAGCAGTTCAGCTATCTGGGTAGCATCATCTCCTCAGATGCCACGATCGACAAAGAGAGAGACAACAGAATAGCAAAGGCAAACAGAGCTTTCGGAAAACTCCATAAAAGAGTCTGGTGCCATAAACACCTGAAGAAAAGTACAAAGATCAGTGTCTACAGAGCCATGGTACTGCCTACTCTTCTGTACAGGTCTGAATCATGGGTCATCTACCGCCACCATCTGCGACTCCTCGAACGCTTCCATCAGCGCTGCCTCCGCACAATCCTAAACATCCACTGGACTGACTACGTGACTAATGTTGCTGTCCTTGAACAGGCAGACGTCACCAGTATTGAGGCCAAGTTGCTGAAAACGCAGCTGCGTTGGGCAGGGCACGTCTCCAGGATGGCGGATCACCGCCTCCCTAAGATCGTGTTCTATGGTGAACTTGCCACCGGCTGCCGCAAGAGAAGAGCTCCAAAGAGGAGATAGAAGGACTCCCTGAAACAACACCTCAGCCTAGGCCATATTGACCAACATCAGTGGTCCACCCTGGCCTCCAATCGGGAGATTTGGAGACACACCATACATAACGCTGCTGTCTCCTTTGAGAGCACGCGTAGAATCAGTCTCGAGGAGAAAAGACAGCGCAGAAAGAACCGTGCCTCGACTATACCACCCAAGGAGACCCTCCGGTGTGCTCTTTGCAACCGGTCTTGCCTATCCCGCATTGGCCTTTTCAGCCATCAACGCGCTTGCAATAAGCGTGGGCAAAGCCCTTCCCAAATCTTCGTCCGCGAAGCCAAGCCATGACATTGCAATTAATAGAATTGCAGAATAGTATCTACAGGATATCAGATAAAAACCAGCTGGATCTTTTAATTTGATACTGTATGTTGCCTAAACCTGCAAATAAACCTGATCTATACTATTAAAGGAACCCACGTAACAGGAATGAGAACAAAAAACTTTATAGTATTCCAGATGTCTGCTTTACAGCTGAAGCTTTTCTAGGATGCGTGTGATTGGAATATAGAAAATGTCATAACAGTTAGAGATCTGGAAGTAATGAAAACATTTTTTGCTGTGATGATAATTGCACATTGTAACAGGTTGCCCAGAAAGGCTGTCCAACCTCATTCCTTGGAAAATTGCCCTGAACAGTGTGGTCTAAATTCAATATTGACATTGCCGTGAGCAGCAGGTTAGACATGAGACCCCTCTGAGGTCTCTTCCCATCTTAATTATTCTGCAATTTTATGTTGCAGAAAATATTAAAAATGGATTATGCTAGTATGTCCTACATACAATTCCATCTATACAACTAAAATTGACAACTTAGTTCTATTTTCTGTAATACATAACAAATTTGGGTGGTCCCTTAATGCAATGAAATAGTTGAAGTATTTTTTTTTCTAAACAGCCTTCATGGAAACTTAATTTGAAGAATTCAGGGGAAGTTTAATTCCATTGAAATCAGTGTGTTGTGTTTATCCTTAGATCATTTTTTTCTTCCAACCATTTTTATGATACAGGAAGAGTGCCCACCTTCATATTTAATACCAGAAGCAGATGATCCAGTAACCCTTTAGCCACCAAGATAACTCTTTTCCCAAAATCATAAGTGGTATTAGGGAAAATGCTTTGTCATTAAAATAATTTAATGTAATTAAAAAAACCAACCAACCAACCAAACTCTATGTCAAAACATGCGTTAAGACCTTGTCCTATGCTATTTGCTGCTCTTGGGTCGTCATGAATCTGAAAGTGGATATGCAAACAATCTGGAGGCATCCAGTATTCAAACACCTTAAGGGAAAAAAAAAAAGGGAGAATTTTTGCATTTTGCATCAAGACTACTTACAAATTATTAATGGAAACTAGTAGTGGCGTGACAAAAAAAATGGCAAGTAAAACTGAAGTAAGAAATGCAAGCTGAGACACTCAGAACTGAACAGCATTGTACATGCTTTGGAAATGACTAGTTAAAGACTATTCATAAAAATCTACTCTAAAAGTAAGATTTTTGTTTAAATAAATGTCTTTTCATCCAGCAAAGATCATAAGATCCTCTCTTTCTCCTATTGGTGAAGTGGAATATAAAAGTGATGAGAAGAGATAAGACACTCAATAACTTAAAAAAATTCCAGTGGGAAGTAAGGTGTATAAAAATAAGAAAGAAGAAGAGGAAATATTAAAAAAAAAAAATCACTCTTAATGATATCATTTTCTCTCATTTGATATTAAACTATGATCATTCTTTCAAAAAATTCAGACTGCGATCTGGATGTGTTAAGAAAGTCAGTAACCAATTGTCTGTGGGTAGAAAGAATGAGTCTGCTATGTTGCCTGTCCAAATGTAAAAAAAACAAAAAGGAAGAAAAAAACCCATGAAAAACCAAACCAAACTAAAATAACTACAAAAACCCCGAAGTCAGTAAAAAGGGGAGGGAAACAGAAGTAACAGCTGTATTGTCAGTCTTACTTGACTTTGTAATATCAAAAAACCACTGTCTTCATGTTCTGTAGCTACTTCACTTTTGCTTTAGAGAGTTACAATGGACTTAGAAGTGCGACTGTTGCCTCATGACAGCAGAGTCTTGGGATGGTGATCATTTCTTTCTGACAAGCGACTGCAAAAACGCATTATTACTGTGTGCAAATGTTTTACTTATCGAAGGATAAGAACACATTTTTGACTTATTGAAAATACAGCAGATTTACAATAAGAATAATAATTCAGTCAAAAGTGCAACTCCGCCAAAGAGGATACTAGAAAGAAAAGGGGAAACATATCAACAAATTAAAGTGTCATTTAAAAACCAAACTCTTACTTGCTTGCAAGCACTGGGTAATGCAGACAACAACCTAGCAACATTAGGAAATCCAGGGACCATGGTAGCCTTTGGCATGCTCAAGTGCCTGTGGGTCGGCTGCTTGGACCTGGCATGAGGCATGAGGTGCAGTCACCGGGGCTCTGTGCAAGGCATGCCACCCCCAGCACTGCCCCAGCACACGGGATAAAGTGCACTGCTGTTGACCTGTGGCATGTTATTTCCTCTCAGGTGCAACCATTTCCATCCTAGCTTGCTGATGTGATAAATACCAATTAACCTTCTTATTCCAAGGTTACACTTTGTCTGGAAAGTCAGTCTGTACCTATCAAGTGAAAGAGAATCAGTTGCCTGAGGCATTTTCAGATAAGTTCTCACTGTTTATTTCCTGTCTCAGAATGACTTGATTTCTTAACTGATGGAGTAGATGTTGTTCAATTGTGAAGTGAAACAAAATTACTTCCTTGAAAGTGTGCATTTTCAGATTCAAAGTAGATCACAACATTGTAAAACATTTTTTAACTTATTAAGGTCTTTGAGGTCATCTGTACCCCGACTTGCAAAGAAATACCTGAGAGCAATGATTCTAGATACACTTCATTTGATATATTTTGTCACGTACTGCTGTTGTGTGTACACAACATTGGACCAGTGCCTACATACCTGCTAGATGTTCCGGAATGATAGCCAAATTGCAACTAAATATTTAACCAAAGATTCAGCTTTTTCTGAGACTAAGATAATTGTGAAAAACTAAACGTCTTAATAAAATTAAAACACCTCAACATTCTCAGGTAGAATCATGTTAAAAATATTAACATTTATCTGAAAATATGTAAGTTGCTAAGTATGTTGTCATTGTAAGGTTGTTCAGGATGTTCCTCTACACTGGCATACACAGTTGTCATTACATCCCTAAAGGGTATTGGTACATATACCTATGTATCTGAGGTGACATGTAAGTGGGCATCTGCTGTAGGCCACCTGAACAGGAATAAAAAGTGAATCAGACTCTCTACAGACAGATAGGAGTAGCCTCAAGTTTTCAGGCCTTGGTCCTCACAGGTGTCTTCAACTGTCATCTGCTGGAGAGACAACAGAGCAGGACGAAGAGGGCCCAAGAAAGTTGGTTAGCATTCAAGGATTGTCTCCTCCAAGCTGAAGTGCAGTCCATTTTAATGAGCAGAAAGTCAGCAAAAACAGGAGGCCTGCATGGATGAACAAGGAGTTCCCATCCAGCCTCAGTGTTAAAACATCCAGGGATGGCATTAGGAAAGCTAAGACCCAAATGGAATTGAATCTGCAAATGTTGTCAAAGACAAGAAAGACTTCTGTAAGCAACTTAACACTGTAAAAAAAGTCTAGGGAAAATGTGAGCCCATTGCAAAATCAGATGAGGGACCTGGCTACACAAGACATGGAAAAGGCTGAGGTACTGAATGCTTTCTTTACTTCTGTCTTTACCAACAAGACTGGTCTTCTGGAATCCCAGAGACCAGAGGAAAAGGTTGGAGTAAGGGAGATGTACCCTTGGTGGAAGAGAATCAGGCCAACACTAGGTCCAGTCCTGTTTACCATCTTCATTAATGATCTGGATGATGGGGCAGAGTGTATCCACAGCAGATTTGCAGATGACACAAAATAGAGAGGATTGGCTGATACACCAAGGGGTTGTGCTGCCATCCAGAGGAATGACAGGCTGGAGAACTGGGCTGACAGAGATCTCCTGAAGTCCAAAAAGGGGAAGTGCGAAGTCTTGCAGCTGGGAGGGAACAAACCGAGACACCAGCATATGCTGGAAAGAAACGGCAGAGAAGTACATTCAGGTTCAAGTGGACAGCAAGTTGAACAGGAGCCAGCAATATGCCCTTGCTGCAAAGGAGATTAATAGTACCCAGGGATGCATTAGAACAAAGTATTGCCAGTAGGACAAGGGAAGTGAACCTTCCCCTCTACTCAGCACTGGTGACGCTACACCTGGAATACTGTGTCCAGTGATGGACACCTCAGTACAAGAAAGACATGGACATACTGGAGAGAGCACAACAAAATGCTACAAAGATGAGTAAGGGCCTGGAGCATCTCTACTATGAGGAAGGTTGAGAGATCTGGGACTGTTTCACCTGGAGAAGAGGAGGCTCAAGGAGGGTCTTATTAATGTATATAACTACCCAAAGGGATGGTGCAAAGAGAACAGAGCCAGGCTCTTTCCAGTAGTGCCCAGTGCCAGGACAAACTGAAACACAGGAGGTTCCCTCTGAACATCAGGAAACACTTATTCACTGTAAGGGTGAGGGAGCACTGGAACAAGTTGCCTAGAGAGGTTGTGAAGTCTCCATCTTTGGAGATATTCAAAAGCCATCTGGACATGGTCCTGGGCAATTGGCTGTAGCTGGTCCTGCTTTGGCAAGGGTTTGGACCAGATACCTCTGGAGATCCCTTCCAGCCTCAGCCATTCTGTGATCATGTGATACAGTGATACTAAGGGTTTGTCAAGGTATCTGTAAAACTGCCATATTGAGCCCACAAGTGATAGGGGATCTGTAAATTTTCCTTCATCCCTTTCTGGTATTTGATAAAGTTAGTTAATCAAGAATACTATAATGGATTTTAAGGCCAGGGGGACCATTATGATCATAGAGGATCACAACACACACTGAAGAAAGTCATAAAGTAATTTCTTCATCAAAACTATAACTACAGGATACATTTTTGAAAGAAATTCTGCTTTCAATTAGAGGCTGCAAGTGATGAAAAAAACCATCGTGCCCAAGTAGACTCTTTCAATCCTTAATTATCCACGTTTTTAAAAACTTGTTACCTAGATTAGCTTTACCTTCTAGTCGTTGTGTCATGACAAATTCTGATAGATTAAAAACCTGTCTACACTTAGAAGACATGGTCATATAGGGGCATGACATTCCTAAACTTCTTGTACTGAACATCTTTCAACCATAACTGTAAGGGTGCTTTAAAAATCACATGTACAGCTCTAAATATGTGAAAGACTAGCTCTTCTCTAAGATATTTCCTTTTTTAAGTAGCGCTACTGAACTGAATATATCAGAGCAGGACAAACTGTTTTGTCAGCAGTCTTTCTGACAGAAAGATCTTTAACCATACTCAAGAACTGCATCCACTTTCTCAGCTCAGTGCTGCCTTTTTATTCCCAAGAAATATTTTTTCTTTCCCTTCGTATAAGCTGTAATGTAAATCCCCTAGAGCACTTTTGTTATTATTCAGGTAATTTAAATGTCAAGGACAGGAGGTGCATATACTTCGGGAGAACAAACTACCAACAGAGCCATGCTTCTTGTCTCCTCATACACTTGTTCAGCAACCCAAGTCTTCATTCGGCAGTGGGACTTGGTTAAAGCTTAGCTCTGGAACTTACTATTGACCTGCTCGTTGACCAAAAGAGGCCCTTCTCTTCAGCAGCTGGCTGACCCCTGTGCAGGAGCCTGAAGTTGGCACCTGGGCTTAGCTGCCTGTACAAGTCCTGCCTGCATGCAACCCAGCCTTATACGGAGGCTGTCCGGGGCTTGCCAACAGGGCTTCATATAACTTCCCTTCCCCTTCCTGTATAAGCCTGGCCTTCATTAGACAAGTGTAAAGAAAGCACCAGTTGTAGAAGAAGGGAAACAACAAAAGGCGCATTCAATCTGCATCTCTGTCCCGTGAAACCTGCTGCCCCAAACAATGACAAGAAAACATTAGAGAAATCAGTATGTAGAAATCCTTCATCTCTTTGTATTCCCAAAGAGACTTTGAAACTTCCCTCATTCTGGATGTCATGCCATTTAATTTTGAAACTAATGTCCAAACCTGGTACTAATTTCTTCAAGAAAATGCTGCATACTTTTACCGGCAAATGAATATTCGTTCATCTATAAGCAGATGCAGAAAAGACTAGGCTGTGAAAGTTATTGGCACAGTAAGTCACGAAAAAGGGCGCTATACCTAGCCTCACATTATAAAGGAAAAGTGTAATTGCACTTTCTATACATGTTGCTCACTGTCACTTGTTTTTTTGAATAATGAAGTGTCTTTTCACTTGTCCTTGAACAAAATACTGGCTCACGTACTACACATGTAGGCACAATTCTACAATGCATTTAATACTAAACATCCACATGAATAGCTAAAATCAAGGTGGTGGGTAGGAAGAAAGGATAAAAAAGATACTATACTTCATTATTTACCTAAAATTGTTTTTTTCTGTTCACATAAGACCTTTAGAAAGAATTTACACTTTTACAGAATGCTAAAGAGCATTTGTAACATTAACATTTAACATGAGAAAGGATTTTCTTTTATAAGTTTTTGATTGAAAATATTTCATGCAGTTTCATAACATATAGTTATAGTTACAAGCAATGTGTCCCTATAGATCATCATTTAAAAAACCTCAAACAAACAAGAGAAAAACAGAAATAACACAAGCAACACAGAAATCTAAGCACACATCTCTAGTCATAACGCTGCATACAGATATTCGTTGTACCTCTCATGTCTTTTTGTTAAAAATTTATGATTCTGAGAATACTTACATACATCAGTATAATAACAGAAGTAGTTGTAAATTTTGATAATGTTGACAATAAAAAATAACTTCTTTTATCTACTTTAAGTGTTTTTTAAAATTATAGGATTGGCTAATAACAGATAAGAATTAAAAGCTCAAGTTATTTGTTAGGTTTTTCTTCTGAATTACCAGATGTCATATTTTAAAATCATTCATCATAGTCATAGATACAGTCTTACGTGTCTGCACTGCTATAAGCAAGCAGAATGAGCCCAAACTGGATTAAATAGTGGTGGCTTTTTTTTTTTTTTTCTTTTAATAAAAAGCCAGCAAATCCACAAAACTTAGAGTATAACTTTCCCTCAGGAGTAAAACATCATTCTCTCTGAAGACTTTGCTTGCCAGAATGGTAATGAAAGTACATATGTCCTAAGCCATGGAAAACTTTTCATCAAAACAGAAAAAAAAAAGAAAAGGATATTTAGGATGCAGTTCATTTATGAAAATATTAACAATTAAATCATTATACCATACACTCTGAATGCACATTTTTCAATGATTATGAACTTGCTACATGACAAATTCAAGAGAGAAAGATAAGAAGAAATTTGTTTTCACTCATGGTTAATATGGTGGACCTAAATACAGATCCAGTCAAGGTGGACTAATCTTTCTGTATTCAATTAGAATGAGAACTACCAGTCTAGACTACATTATCATTGCAGTAGTAACTACCATGCCATTTCAGCAAGTTATTTTCTTTTCGAGACCAGAATTCTTGAAATTCTAATACCCAAACTAACATTCTTTCATCTGAATTCTAGAGGCAAAACAACTACATGAGAAGCAAGCGTTATGTAGCATCTGCACTTCAATCTAACAACTTTGGCAGACCTGCTGCACAAATTTCTAAAATCAAAACAGTCTGCAGAGGTACTACTGAAGAAATTCTGTCTACTTTACTGATTCTCAGATTTTCTGCCCCAGTAAAAGGACTCAGAACAGAGGATTCACTGCACAAATTGAAGACCGAAAGAGTGAAAACACAATTCTGCAATATGCAGGTGTCTCTGAGGTAAGTCACCCTTTTTCCATTGAGGAAAGTTTAAGGTTGGAAACAGAAAAATCTTTTAAAGCAGTCAAGGTTTGTGCTTGTACTGAGCTCATCTGTGTGTATAATTAACTATAAGTAGTTGCCCAGGTGATCCACATGGAAAGAATCCTACCAGAAACATGACAATCTTCTGAGTGTATACGAATCAGAAGACCTATTGTTCTTTGCTTTTCCACAGTGTTCCCAACCCTTTTTGGAAACCAAATATGAAACCTTTTGTTTGAAAATAAACTGTGTATGTACTGCTTCATCTGTATTGTCAGAGCTCAGTAGATAGATGTCTCATAGACAGACATCCAGTACCTATTTCTTTACCTCTGTAGACATCGCCATATGAAATAGTGTATACAGCAAGCACAGGGTTTTTTTAATGTTTTCTTTCCACTTCTTTGAAAATATTAAAATAGCTGTAAGCCACCTAATCCTCTAGTAATATTTTACAGCTTTTTCAGTTATTATAACCTTCTGTAAGTGCATACTCAGTGTTGGGGTTTCTTTATTTTACTTCAAAGTTGCACATGGTATATGTTGATGGTAATACTAGACATTATGTATTAGGCGTAGAGAGGTCGAGACTATTCAAAGTGGCATATGCTTACTATAAGCCTTTATGTAAAACTTCACCACTATCACATGTGATTTTTATGTGCTGCCCAACACATGCAATGGGGATGCTCTGTCACAAAAAGAGGCTGGGAAGATAGATTTATTAAAATTCCCGGACTAAAAGGGAGCTCCTCAAGCTCTTTACAATTTGATTAGCTTGCTAGTTTCCCAAGAAAGACGAGATCCTTAATACCCAATCTGCCTATGACACTCCGGTTAGAGAGAAGGAGGATCTCCTTGGACCCTTTACAACTTGGCCAGCCTGTCAGGCTCACAC
The DNA here is from genome assembly GCA_009769605.1 of Bucorvus abyssinicus. Lineage (NCBI taxonomy): Eukaryota > Metazoa > Chordata > Aves > Bucerotiformes > Bucorvidae > Bucorvus > Bucorvus abyssinicus. The sequence goes on from CM020063.1 coordinate 55,196,864, forward strand.
TGGCAGCATCACTGAAACCAAAGACCCTCTTGGTAGCCCACAGGATTGGAGGATATTTGCATAACCGTTCTGTATGCATACAAACATAAAACATGCAAACAAACCTAAACACTAATGATTATTAATAGCTAGGCTAATGTTAGTATTTAAGCTTGCAGAACACAGAGCTCTTACCCAATAGGCGTCCCTATGGGGGGCGGGGAGAAGATGTGTTCAGCCCATCGATCAATCTCAAAGTTTCGATGGTAGTCTTCTGTTCCCCAAATCCCCTGTTAATTCACCACTGTTTATATTGTTTCTATACTTTTAGGTGGAGCTTGAGTGACTCTAGTCATACATTCTTTTTATTCTGATTGGACTAAAAATCTCTCACTTCACATTCAAAGGTACAGGTGATAAAACATAGGACGCATGCCCAGTGGGGAGTGGTCGCACCTTGGAGACAGGTAGCCTTTGGGATGGAGGTGTGGTTTTGTATTATAATAACATTATAATGAGCAAAGTTCAACTAAAGGACATGATTTCACCATCTTTGCTGGCACGGCAGTTGCGATCCATCTTTCTTGATAGCAGTTGATGCAGTTAATTGCAGCAGCCCATTGTTACCTCCAAGAGCAAGGATGGATCATATTGCCTTCGCATTACTTCTGTCCTCATTCAGAGATACAGTACATTTTGCTCGGCTGTGGTAGGCCTTATCCATGGCAACCACATTCCATTCTTGAGATCTGCAAACTGCATTCCGCTTCGTGGCTACCCTTCGTGTCAAGGTATGAGCTAAAATCTGGGGAACAGTGTTTCCCTCACCTCCTCATTATCCGTTGTTTTCCCACATGCCCTATCAATGGCCTTCTTTGCAATGGCAGGGGAATGCTGGACAATGATTTGGCAAATATTTCAGACACACACAAAAAAAAAGAGCAGGGTGATGGTGTGGCCAGCTTGGCTGGGTAACAACAGCAGCCTTCTGTGAAGGCTCTCAGGAGTCAGGAAGCATTCAGAAGAGGTATTGAGTTTTACAAGCTATCAATATCACATTATACCCCAAGCTCAGATCTCTGAAACATACAGTCGTACATTAGTTTTATTGGGAATGTACTACTTGCAGTAGCATGAAATTATGCAAGTGCAGGCAGTGTTTACATTTATCTATATAGCTTTAGGACATCCACTGTATTCTCTGCCAGAATGCATTTTTTCTTCTTTCTGAACTTGTTGAGGAATAACTGAATGTATTTATTATTTTTGCTAGGAAAAAAATTGTGATCCCAGCTAAAGAGCAAAGAAAAAAAATGTAACCAGCAGTACCTATTTATCTGAGTGCTATCACTTCCTTGCTGTTTATCATTCAAACCATATTTCCCTACTGTTCAGGCTGTCACACTTCTGTGTATCTAGTGACTGATGTAATCATTGTGCAATCAGTGGGGTCTCCCTGGCAATTATCTAACTCTCTAGAGCACTTTTTAGCATTGTGTTGTGAAGTAGTTTAGCTCTTCCTCTTTCTAAATGACGTTTGAAATCCCCTTTGTATCTCTAAAAAGTGACAACAGGTATTTTCAGTCCCAGATCTTCCCAATCTCAGCCAAAGTTTGTACAGAAAGACAACATTTTAATCTACTTTCATTGCACTCCAGAAGCCCACAACATTCCTAATTCTCATGGTGTAAAATTTATATCTTCTGTCATGTCTGTGGCAGAGAAACCTTGTCTACGTACTCTGGTCCTTGCAACACAGCTGCTTCTTTCTGGCTCTTTTTTGTGGTAGATACAGAACAGTAATATATATTTAAGTTCAACCCTACACAACTTCACCCTGTTGTTCCTCTTTCCCAGGACCTTTATCGAAAGAAAGGATGTAGTTACCTTATGTTGTGAGGTTAATGTCAGTTGGCAACTAAGCAACACCAAACAAACAAATAAACAAATAAAAAACAACAACAAAAAAACAACATGTTTTATTGTATCCTTGAAGATTCCTTGACCAGGAAAAGAAATTTCTCCAGATATATGCTGTCCAGAGGCAAACCTTGAGAAATGAACGACTATCTTATCAAATGGAGACATTAGCAAAATCTTTCTGTTTACATAACACCAGATACTATCCTCAGCTAAATTATCTATTTGCAAAATAGGTCCATGTCTTCACCAAAGTCAGTGGTACTAGTTTCTGATATCTCAAACCCCAAGACAGAGCTGCTGCTGCTCCAACATTCTCTGTTGAATTTGGTGGAAGTGCAAATCTCCATTCTTTTAAACACAATGTCTGGTAGCTTAGTTGGTGAACCAGCATTCTCGTCCAAATTCTGTTAGAATGTTTTTCTGACCATTTCTGTACCTAAGTTCCATATTGGACTTGTATTTGAAATGTTAATCTGCTTCTATCAGGTAAGATGAACTGATTTGAGAAACTGGTTTTCTTGGAGAGATAAGGATGAATATCATCTTATTTCAGGTCTGGAAGATTCATTGAGGTATCTCACATTAGTTAGAAGGAGTCGATTTATCATGCTGGCATCACACTGACTTAGTGTGCAATACTGCAAGTGAGATGATGCATTGAGTCCTTCCACAGTCCTTTCGTGTAATGAAAAACCACACTGTTAGTGAGACTCAACCATCATCAAGTCCATTTAATTCTGTTTAATACCATTATTCTTCTGCAGAAATATATCCTGGTCACTGTGCATATTAATTTAATCTACTATGAGTTATGTAAGGGAGCTGTGTATCACAATGAGTTCTGAAAGCTCTTGGTGGATTGAAGGGACCACAACATAACAGTCCTGACCTGAACATACACATCACAGAAAGAATTAACTGAGGAACCATGACTTTTACAGCTGTATTGTCTGAATAAAAACCTTCTACATTTTAGGTACTTTCTATTGATTTGATCTCTTAGTATCAGAATTTATAAATCTCTTTTCCTGAGCTTATCATTGCACTTAAACTAGCCAGCAGAACTAACTTTTCTCTATCTTTGTCCATTATCTTAATCTCATTAACTGCCATTCTATCATTCCCTGTATCATCTGTTTTCTTGAAGGCTTTTAAATTACTGCCTTCCTAGCCTGATATAAGATTTCAAGCAATGGAAAATTCATCAAGGCCAGATATGCTGGTTATAATAGGAAACCTACTTAAATGGCAGTCTGAACTCCTGACTCATGTTCTCAAGAGAACTTATGTTTCCCAATCATTTTCATTTTAGATGCAAATAATGTGACACATGGTTACATGTGCTCTACAGTAATTCTGAAATACTTTTTTATCTGTTGTTTATCTCCACTTACTGAGTAGTCTTGAGCTTGATGTGAGAATATTCCTTTGACAGATGAAAGAAATTAAAAGCAGATCTCCCAGTGCCTCATTTTGTGCCCTACCCAGTGAGCCATGACTGTATCTGCCACTTGGAGGACAAGCAAATGCACAAAAACTTAAAGATGAAGTTTCATACTTCAGTTGCTGAAACATTTCATACCATTTCTGAGAAGTCTTTTGGACTCAGAATATCTTTTGGGCTCCTGCCTCTGAAGCTATACCTACATCGACAAAGCAAACAGTGTTCAGGAATAGGCATTACTGAACTCTTTAGACAGCCCTGGGATTGCTTTGATCCTGTGGCAGTTTGAAGAGAAAAAAACTGCCTGAAAGCTTTTGTTTTAAACTGACGAATTGAACTATTCCCTCCCATGCTACGATTGCACATCCCATTGGCTGAGAAAGTTTCTCGCGAGCGTACTGTGCCTTTAAGAGCCGCGGGCTCGGGGGCTTTTGGCTTCTTTCGCGGCTTTTTGGCTTTCTCCGCTCTCCGGACACTCCCGGCTCTGCGCTGCGAGAGGCGCTGCGGACCTGCAGCTTCGCTCCGGGAAGAGGCTTTCTCCAGACTTGCGGCTACGGCTCCCCCGCGCTGCTGGAGTGGAGCGAAGCTGTGCACCGGGGAAGCCCCCGCCGCGCCGCCTGGGACAGACTGCTCGCGCCGCCTGGAGACCCGCGTCCTGAGGCTGCTCTTTGCCTGCTGCTGTAACGCCGTACCTTCTCTGCCGCCAGCGCTGCCGCTTCTTGCTGCTTCACTTCTACAAACTGCACGACCAGAACTGGTAGGAACAGTGCTTTGCACGTTGGAGCCCCGCGTTCGTAACAGCCGTGGTTTCCCTTTGTTCACTCCACGAAAGCGCACACGTGGCTGGTGCCATTTTCGGACTCCACGTGGTACCGTCCCCCTTTCTCTCTTTTCTCGTGTTTAACCCTCGCCTTTCCATCCTGTACAAACCCTCAGATTTTGCATTGGTTTTCCCCTGCATGTTATATATTTTGTTCTAGTTTTAATAAAGTTTGTTTCAGTTTTCCAAACGTTCAGAGGTCTCACAAAATCTTTCTTTTCCTTTTCGTATCTCTGCTTTTGAACCCTTTTTCTCTCCCGGAGGAGAGGGGTTCAGGGATAGGAAAGGGCACGTCCCCGTGATTGGCTTGCCTCAGCCAACCGGCGACAGATCCTTTGACATTTCACATCTTTTTATGAACCTGCCTCATAAAGACCCATGTAAAATGTCCCAAAGCTTAACCGTCTCCACTTTTAATCACATTCTTATGTGTACAGTGAGCAGGTGCAAGTCTGTCTTTCAAATGATTGTACCATGTTATGCCTTTGTTGTTCTAATTCACAAACCAGTACAAGGAATACTGTAGAAGAATGCTATAGGGAGAAACTCAGGGCCAAATAGATGGGTTTCTTTCCCTTCTTTTCTAGGAACAATTAAAAATTCTAATTTGTACATGCTTAAAGAAAAGATTTTAAAAATAACAGGCAGTCAGTAAAATGTAGCTAGTGCATGAATTCCTTAGATGATTTTACAGTATTCTCGTGAAAAGAAAGAAGTTTGTGGGTTCTTTTATTTTAATATGTACAGCTGATTAAGCCTAATTACCCATGGTTGCACTGAATGCTATGAGCAGGAGGTACATGTTTTTATTTTTCACAAGCACTGATTGTGGTTGAATTCAGTGCAGAGTCAGGCACTCTGTTCTGCCTTCTCTGTATTTACGTTCCCAAAGGAACCCTCTTTGGGACTGCCACATATGGAAGCAAATACTTCAGAAGCGGCAATAAGCAGGAGTATAAAACTGTGGCAGAGAAAAGATTCAAAAGGTCTGTAAACATTCCATTTTATAACATGTACTGAAGACAAGGTGGGTTTTTTAGCTTTGTAATTTGTTGTGAATGTATCACATTAAAAAAAAAAATTACAAATCTTGGGAGAAGAACTAAAACTAATACAAGGTATTGATATTACATAAAGAATTGTCTTAATTTTTATTCTAAAAAAACCTGATTTTATCCATCTGATAAATACAATCAAGTAAAACCAGTCTAGTTAACTGTCTGTAGGTTGTTCATACCCCTGTGTCTCTTACCCATACTGTATACACAGCTTCCTGCAGACCATTAACATCAGAGAGTTAGCGGCTGGAATAAGAAGGGCAAATATAAGGGGTAAGGAAGGGGTGACATGCATTTATCATACACAAGGATCTGTCACACCTGGGAAAATATGGAGACTTCACACTTGTAGTCTCAAGAGGAAGGTTTAAAGATATTTTCTACTACTTCCCTTTCTGTTCTTCAACCTGCAAAGCAGGCTGTCTTCACACTGAGATGCAAAAATTTGTAGCAAGTAAAATCCTTCTGTAGATTTCTCTTCTGCAATCATAGCATTTCTTTAGAATGCTTAATAAACTTGAAAGTACATCTATGAATGTAAAAGAATTAATCATAAGCTTAATTTTCTACTATTATAACATTAGAGAATAGAATATTGTTTTAGTTATTGATACAGGTGTATATGAAAGAAAGCTGCTCATTTATCCTTGTATAATCCTTACCAAGCCTGGCCTAAAATCCAGTCAAGCTGAATCAACAGAAGAATGGCTATATTCAAGGTTAGATCGTTGATTACCTTAAAATAGATGATTTTAAGAAGTTATCTGTTTGAAGTAGTCATAGAATACAATGAAACAATTTAAGTTTTCCCAGAATTTTGAAGGTGATTCTCATTCTGTGACCTGAGCAACCGAGGACCGAGACAACCAGAGCTAACTCTGAAGAAAGAAATGAAATTAAGAATATGACATCTGCTGAGACAAAGGAATTGAATAGACTTTTTGATCTATGAAGAATGATGAACTGAGAATCGGTGGGAAAATGTCAAGGACTTTACCTAGTTACATAATGTTAGAAAAGAAAACTATATATACTAAGGATGTGCGCTGTATGCCTTGCCACTCACTGGGGTGATGACCCAACTCCGGGTTGTTAAATAAAGCAAGCCTAGAGTTACCCACAGATTGGAAAAATTCTTTAACAATGAAGAAACCACTTCTACGTCATTATAATATGATTTACAGCCTTTCAAGCATAAGTGAAGGTGAGGACTTGAATGGGTTGACTAGATTTCTAAATGTAACACATATGTGTTCCCCAGAATTTCAACTGAACTCTTTCAAAACTTTCACTCCTCATTTAGGCCTCAAAGAAAGTACTGTTGAGGTCTGCAGTCTTTCTGGACTTCCCTCCATTTACGGAGCCAGAAAACCTTAGTTCACCTGTGCCCTAAGCATCACTGGCAAATTAGCTTCCCTACTGGAATTAAAACAAAGGCAGCGTTTAGGAGACATCTGTAGAAGATCTCAAGGGCCCTTTTTTCCTACCAAATGAATACAATGAATTTAGTAGAGAACTTCCCATTTGGAAACCTCAGGAGGAGACTTCTTCCCCTTCTGCCCTCTTCCTTACCTTGTGCACTCCCAATGCTCACTCCTGCTTCTTGCAGGACTCTCTTACATCTTCCTATATTCACGGGGTGGTGCAGGCTGTTAATTTACTGGACTCAAGGATCCTAAGGGGCTCCTAACAGTTTTACAATGGCATATGTTTCAGAAGGACTGTGAGCAGGGGGGAGAGCTTGGCAGGTTTTGATATTTTTGTGTTTCATCATGTCTATTTCTGTCTTTGCACCACTTAAAATAGCAAAAAATTTATGGAGCCTAGGAGTAAATACAGCAGGAACTGTTCAACTTTCAGATTCGCATCACTGCAAGTGTTTGCACTGAAGCGTGGGGCTTTCAAAGCAATGGGTAACAACAACAATTGTTTTGTCCCTTCGTGATTAGCTATCATTTTGAGACATTTCTGAGTTACTAGTTTAACTTAAATGGCCTTGTCTATAATCTGCAGCATGTACTGGATGACGAACATTTTCAAATTACATGGTTTTCAGTTCCTAGTTCCACTGAATTTACAGCTGTTTTCAGACTCAGTGAACTGCATTTGATAAGCCTGTATTCAGTCCAGAACCTTTCTTTAGGTGCATAATTGAAACTATTCTACCAAATCTGTTTCACTTAGACTACACTTATATTCTGCCAGCCACTCAAAAATCCCCCATCCTGCCATGAGCAGTTAGTGGTGGGTGTATAATGTCGTTTAATCATTTCCCTCTAAAGCTCTGGCACACGTGAATAATACTGTAATGATGATCAGGTATGTGTCCAAGCAGCAGTTCGGGGTATTCCAGTGTGTATATCTTGTGGTGTGGCAATTATAAATGCAGTGACACAGATGTCCCATTAAGGGACAGTCCAGACTTCCTGTTGCCATTTGGAGACTGGAAGGTGTCTGGTAAAGGACTCAGTGGAGTCTTCCATCTGTTTGACCAGCTACTGCCTGAATAGTGAACAGCTCTTCCCTTCTAACTGTGGTATTACAGGGTTTTTTTAAGTCTGTGGTATAATAAGGGGACATTGTGACCATACTGTCATTTATACATTCTCAAAGTGGTTTGTTTATTAATTTCTTCCCTCTGTCACTCTGCAGAAATGAATCTAGTCTTACAGATTACTGTGGTGTGGTGTACTAGACATTTCTACACTAGGAGATTTCCAGTTCTCTTCTAGCAATCAATGTTAACTAAAAAAAAGAAAAAAAAAAAATCCACTGTTTTTCACTATGTTCCAGAGAAACAAACAAACAAACAAACAAACAAACAAACAAATAAAAGTTGGAGTTTCTTTTTTGTTTTGTTTGTGTGATGTGCTAATTAAGATGCATAAATAAAGGCAATTATGAATTTATAGGCAACAAAGTAAATGAATGAAGAATGCATGAAGCACTATCTTTAGATGAAGGTTTTCAGAAAAAAGGCAGAAAAAAGGACATCTTCTGAGTTGTAAATAGGAGTCCCAGAACTCTAATTCTGCTTTCTGTTTTAAGAACACTGCTACTGCTTTTATTTAATTTTTAAAATATCTTTTTATTCGTAAGTGTGTTAAAGAAGACTAGCTGATGTTCTATTTAAAAGACAAGGACATAAGACACTTTCTTGCAACACCACTAGTTTTATGCTTTTCCATGCCATCATAAACAGATGCCATTTATTATTTAAACCAAAGTCTGTTGGGTTTATTGTTTTGAATGGAGCAGAAGGATTTGCAAGAATTGCTAGCTCTCTTTAAACTCAGCTGTTATGTGACAGAGAGACCTGTTACTAGCAGTAGTTATGATGCTGGGGAAATTGACCCCTTCTCTCAAGAAAAGAGAGAGGTCTAGTTCTGGGATTTCCAGAAAGGGGGACTCTACACCTTCTATGGAGGAATGTCAGAAGACAAGGAGTGATCACTTTTGTGCTGGAGACCACTGCCTACATGAGCTCTACAGGAAGTTGGACACATCACTTTGGTCAATGATGTCATTTCAAGGAATTACGTACTCAAAAGTTGGACTTTCAGGCACAAATATCCTTTGCTGGATCAATCACCTCTATTAATGAATTTCTTCAGGAAAATCAGCAGGAAGATATCATCCATGAGCATTGCATGTGTGTACTAGTTATTGTTTGGCACTCTTTCTGCTCCTTGGTTGCAGTAAGTGAAGCAATATGAACAGCAAATGATGTAACCAAAATTATAGTTTTCATTATGATTTTATGAAATGTTAAAACACTTGATTTTTGTAAAATCTACTGGAGTAATAAATAATGCCCAAGTGTTGTTACATTTGCACAAGGAAAGGCCTGAAAATGAATTAAAATGGGGGTCAGGGGGGAGGTATTTTTAAATGTACACATATATTTATAGATGAGATGTCTGGTATTAGCCCTGCTAACGGCTCTCAGTCTATGGATAGTGAATGACAAATGGTCTGCAGAGCTTTTCATTCTATTGATAGCAAGCCATCTTGTGGCAGATAAAATGGAAAGTTGGAAAATGAAAGGACCTTTTATAAATTTTATAAATCTGCCCACAGAATTAGAAGGTAGTGTAGGTGCCCCTTAAACAGTCTCTGCTCCTTTCACTGAGATGTGTAGGGTATTGCTTTTCTCATGAGATGTACATAGTGGATAAAGTCTCATCAATCCCCTTACCAAGCCTGTAGGACCTATTTCAAACATAGGCATGGCTCAACGTAATTCCTGCTCTAAAGAATATATGGTTTAGGACGCAAAAGAATGGATCAGGGCACATGCAAAGGCAGAAATAACATACATCAAACAAAAGGTTTCTGTACTGCAGCTGTACTTCAAAAGAGCAATGACAGGATGAACACTTTCAGAAACACCCATATTTCCTGGAACTTTTCCGACTTGGATCAACTCCATGCCCATCAATACAGGGATTAGACAGAAAAAACAGATATAGATGGAAAGATACGTACAGATGCACATTTAATAACATATGTGCAGTACTGAGGTCTTCTTTACCAAGCCACTTCTTAATCAGTATTTTATCCTGAAAATAGATGAAATAGATTTGTCAGAGTCTTCCTTCTAGAGTAGACAGAAAATGAGCCCTTAGCTACTACTTTTTATATGAATTTCCCAAACATTCACAGGCATTCGTTATGATGTATAACAGGAATAGCATCTGCAGGCTCTGGGGCAAGGGTGAAGAGGGTAGCAAAGGGCAAGGAAGACTGATTGAGCACTTGGAAAGTGGGAAGTAGGATTTGATTGTTTTATTAGAGAGAAGGTTAGGGGTTATAAGACAGGGAGAAAAGATAGTTCTTCTGATGGGAAATGAAGAGAGACACAAAGTCAATTAAGTGTGTGGAGGACGTTCCAGACGGGGGTGGGGCTGAGTAGTGATGGAGCTTGGTGCTAGGAGAGAGTAACGGAGGCGTGGGACTGTGCATGGTGAGCTCAGCAGCAAGAATGGGGAAGGCAGTGTTATAAATCACAAGCACTGTCATGCTCGCATATGGAAAGAAAAGAGGATGAGGTCAGTTGGCTTCACCTAGGGTTACACATGTTCTATTACCTTGGGTTATCAAATGGGTCTAGAAATAAAATGGCTGTTAGAGCAGGCACTTAGGGACAAGGTTATAAATTCAACCTTTGCCTTAATGTTTACAGAAAGTAGGTTGGTGCTGAAAGGAGGGGGGTAAGTCAGGCAAATATACCTGCAGATACACTGAAAATAGATGAGTCCATGGTGGTTTTTAGAAATAACAACAACAAAAAAACCACCAAAACCCACTGAGATTCTTTTTTAATGCTGTATATATATCTATATCTTTGAAAGCTTCCACCCTAATGTTTATAGTCTTCCTTTTATCTCTCAAAAATGGGTCTACAGGATACAGTGGGGAGCTGAAATAAATCTAAATAACCAAATAAATATGACTGTATAGTCATGATTGCTTATGTGTCTTACTGCCCTATAGGGGGAACATGTATTTCTGACAAAGCACCTTGTGTTTGCCAATGTTCTCCCTGCGGAGAGGTATTGTGTTCAGGTAGCCCTGACTATATCTAATAAAACCTGCAAAATAACAACTTTCTTTCCTGAAAAGTTAATCATGGCTCTAAAACCATGATAAAAAAACCCCACATAAACACATGAAAAAACCCACTCCTTCCCACTAATAAGAAGAATCCCCATTCTTGTGTGTCTTAGAAGCATCTCCCATGAATCTAAATCACTTTGGGAAAACAACCACAAGGTTAGATATGCTTAGGACATTAATATTATGTCAAAAATATCACAACTTAGGAAAGGCTGGAAAAGCCATGGTCCATCTTCATAGGCTGAAGATGCTTATCCTTGAATCTTTTAACATCTGAGTAATGTCAATACGCTTCTTGTCTCAGGTGGTTCTGCATGTCCACCCAGGGACTTAGCCAAAATGCCACGGGTTAAAACTCTGAGGCTGTTATATCTGAAAAGGTTTCAAGACTACACAGGTTTGGAGGCAAGGTAAACCCACCCAAACCTACACAAAAGAACTTAATGGCTTATTAGTCTTTGTTTAGGCAAAGGAAAAGGAATGTGATACACAGGGCTTAACTTAAGGGGGGTGAGAAACAGAAGCGTTTTAATAGTGAATGCAATTAAAACCATAAAGCAATCATTTAAATACAAATAAGACTGGAAGGAGAGAGATTGATAAATACGTAAATAGGCATCTACAAGTATAACACAGTCTCCCATTTCGACCTACATCTCCCACTTACAAAGAACCTGCCACATGGTCGCACCGCCGGGGGTGGGGGGAGGAAAGGAAGCCATTGTCCATCACCTCGCAAAGTTTTCAGTTCGAGAAAAACTTCTAGAGCAAACCTTCATGCAGGAACATAGTCCTTCTTCCTCTGGGGTAGCTGGGAGAAGACTTGAGTTCACTGGGGGCAAAATCCCGAGGCTTCTGGCTCTCCCCATCTGCAGAGTGGGATACGAACTGCACTCTCAGGGAATGCCTGTGGGTTTTCCCACGTGGCGTGCGGGAGCTCTGAGCTGAGCCTTTAGAACCCGCGTTGCTTTTCCCCTTGTCAGCGGTTTCTGTCCCTTTGACCCAGGATCTGAGGGCTTACAGCCGGTTTTACACCTTATTGGGTTGAACTCAGTCCAAAAGCCACCCCAGCCAGTAATCGGCAGAGAGGAAAGGTCTACCTGCTTCACGGAGTTTTTAGTGCTCCAGGGGCACTGAGGTAACTGTGGATGGTTTTCTCTCTCTCTGGTAAAGCTTCGCAGCCCTGCAGCACAGAGAATTGAAAGTGCCGTGGCTAGCCCCCCGGGGAGTGTCTTAAACTCCGCTTTTTATGCGCTTATTCGCTGAGGCGTGTCTGAATATTTTGACTCCCAGTCAGGGAACCAATAGGGCTGGCGTTTCTTTTCCAAAGTCGCGAGAAAACTTTCCCACGTTTCGGGGAAAAGGAGAAGGGAGAGAACAAAGTGGTCACCCCTGCTGGAGCCATATTAAAACTGTGACACTTCTGAACTTGAATAAACTCTTACCAATAAACTCTCATCTTTGGGGATGGCCAATTAAAAAGATATAGGGAGAAAATATATGACAATCTCGATAAAAGAATATATAAAAATTAAAAATACATCCTTTATTTAGGTTAACAGATGGAACTTGAAGATTAAGTTAATGGATCACAGAATGGTTTAGAATGGAAGGGACTTTTTGACGTCTTCCAGTCCAATGCCCTACTCAAGCAGGGTCAGTCAGAACATGTCATGCAGTACCATGTCCAGCTGGGTTTGGAATATCTTCAAGAATGAACATTCCACAACATCTCTGGGCAACCTGTACCAGTGTTTGACCACCTGCACAGTAAAAAAGTGTTTTCCTGTGTTCAGATGGAGTTTCATGTGTACAGTGGCTACTGCCCTGTCAATGGGCATTGCTGAGAAGAGGCTAGTTCCATCTTCTCCATCCCCTCAAATCAGGTATTTTTACACATGGATGAGATCCTTTTGAGCCTTCTCTTCTCCAGAACTAAGAATCCCAGCTCTCTTTGCCTCTTCTCATGAGAAAGATGCTCCAATCCCTTAATCATCTTTGTGGCCCTGTATGAGCCTTGCTTTGGTAAAGTCCCTGTCCTTTTTTTACTGGGGAGCCCAGAACTGGACCCAGCACTTCAGATATTGGGTAGAGAAAATAGACCATCTTGAGCCTGCTGACAGTGCTCTGCCTAATTCAGCCCAGGGGACTGTCGGCTTTCTTTACCATGAGGAAGCATTGCTGTCTCATGGCCAGCCTGTTGTCCACTAGGACACCAGATCCTTCCCTGCTCAACCTCCTTCTGTCCCACCAGCTCCTTGAATTTATTGGTGCCCAGGTTATTCTTCCCCAGATGCTGTTGAATGCAAGTCTCCCGTTGAATCTCATGAGGTTCCTGTTCTCCCAGTTCTCCAGTCTGTTCAAGCCTATAGCAATGGCAGCACAACCCTCTCATCTTTCAGCCACTTCCAGTTTTGCGCTTGCAAATTTTTTGAGGGCACAGTTGGCCCCATTGTCCCTTAATGAAGATACTGAAATGAGAAGGTCATTAAGGAAGATGTTGTCATTAGCCTAACATTATTTCAAATATAATTCTATCCACAAAGATAAGAAGGACTGTTTGGGAACAGTTGACATGGATTTGCGAAGGGTCAACCATACCTGACCAACATAATTGCTTGTGTGATAACGTGACAGGATTTGTGGATGAGGAGAGAGTAGTGGATGCTATTTTCCTCAGTTTTAACAAAGCTTCTGACCGTGTCTCGCACAACACTCTTTAATCCAAGGAATACTATTCCGGTCTGCAGTGGTGGTCAACCAGATGGATGAAACACTGACTGGGTGGTTTGACTCAGAGTGTAGTGGTTAATGCCTGTACCAAGGGGATTTCTGCAGGGGTCTGTACCAGGATATGCCCTGATTGTGACTCTATGACCTGGAGGAAGAGAGGGATTGCACTCCTGTCAAGCTTGAGGTTGATGCTAAATTGGTAGGACTGATGGCTACGCTTGAGGACTGGGCTACGCTGCCCAGGCAGGAGGAACAGGACAATGGAAATCTTCCAAAATTCAACAACAGCAAATAGAATTCCTGCCCCTGAGAGGGATAACCCCTACAGCAATACAGGCTGCAGAATTCTTAAGAGTAGCTCTGGAGGAAAGACTAGAGGATCCTGGTGGGCAGGGAGCTGAGCAGAAACCAGCAGTGTGCTCTGGCAGCTATGAAGGCCAGCTGCATCCTGGGCTGTGTGAGCTAGCCAGTCAATTAAGGGACAGGATTGTCCCCATTGGTTTGGCACTCCTTAGGCTACACTGAGATACTACACACAGTTTGTGATGCCCAGTACAGGAAAGACACAAATAAATCCAAGCAAGCTCAACAAAGGGCTGCAGAAGCGGTCATGTCTGCAACACTCACCCTGTGAGGAGTGGCTGGAGGACCAGGGCTGGTTGAACTTGTGCTCCTAGGCCAAGGGGACACCAAAGAGCAGCCCCCGTGCCTGGGGTTGCTGTGAGCAGCTCCTTGCACCAGTCACATCCCAAGCTCCCTCCCCATCAGAGTTTTCCTGTGATTCTTATTTCAGCCACTGAATTATGCTCCTTTGATACTATTTAAAAAGCTTGGCTGACAAAGGTAATTCTGTAGAGTTAATAGTCTGCGACTTCAAGTGTCGGGCTTAAAGCTGCATGAAATGCTGATGAAATACATCATATCAACACAGTAACAGTGCACCATATCTGTAAACTTTGATCAGCAGCCATACATCATTTAACAGGGACAGATATTAGAACAAAAATAATTTTAACAAAATACAGGAAAAGGCACTAATAGAGGGGGAAAAAACACCACTCTGTCATACAGAATTGGCATCTATGATCTTGAAAACAGCTGTCTGGAAGGACCTGAAGATCACAGGAGACAAACAACTTTGCATGAACTTCTTTGACTTAAAGTCAGAGGTGATATTTAGATGTATAAGCAAGGAAATAAAAAAATAGGAGAAATGAGGAAGACACGTAAACTTCTCTGTGCAACATACAGTAGTACTGTCCATGAATATTACATACAGGTTTTTCCCTATAGCTTTAAAAATAGGTGGAAAATCAGAGATGGCAAATAATCACACTCTGGAGCTAGGGGAGTTGTTTTTTGGCAAGGAACATATAGGGCTTAATCCATTTACTTCATCATATCAGTGAAGAGACAGCTTGATTATGGTGTGTAAGCGCTTCAGAGGGACAAAATACCTGAAACTAAAGAGCTCTTTAAACTACCTATGAAGTGCATAACAAGAGTGAATTGCTGCAAGTTAAAGCCAGTCACATTCAAATGACTAATATAGCATGTTTTTAAATGATGCTGATTATCCAGTGGAATAATCTACCAATAAAAGTGATGGATTCTCTATATTTGAATGAGGAGTGATTTCTTTCAGGAAAACGTGTTGTTGGGTTTATGCATATGATTGCAGGTGTGAGACGTAGGACATTTAGAGAAATTATGATCATTTGGCTCGAAGGTGTACTGACACAGAAACTAATGCTGCATTCAGAACAATTTGTTGCAAATGTGCTATAAAATGGGTAACCTAAGGTGTTGCAATGGACTAGGACCATATATGTATTTTAATTGGGGAGATGATGGCTTTTTCAAATGAGCTAACTCAAGCATTTGTAGCAATATGACCATACTCTTAGTTACACAAAACTTTAATAGATTCAGATGAAATGTAATGGACAAACAGGCAGATGGTATAATGATCCTTTCTGGTCTTAAAATTTCTGAATCTGAAAAAAAGAAAAACATACTGTTTTACCTGTGCTTTAGCTCACCCAGCAGTAAAAGTATGATATGCCTGAGCACAGCAATGTAGGATTAATTTGATGAATGTCACGTCATTTCAGAACCTTAAACAAAGTCTAAATCATAATTATTATCGTTATTACAAATGATCTATCTGTGCCAAACAGATCTTGGATGACACCATGGAGTCATAGTACAGGTCTGAAGTTTTTTTGAGGAGGATGGATTCTTCTGTATACACATATCCCCCCAGAAATAAACCGCCTTTGCTATGGTAGCATTTTCAAGGCAGGTTCAGGTGAGGTCTCAGCAGCAATCTCTCTCAGAGACATAGCAAAACCACATTGCCCAAATAGGCTGGCTGCCTCTAGCTATCCTTGACAGCTGGGGATGCACTTTAGGTCTAGTGTCCATGCTGCTGGGCTTCAGGGGCTGTGCTGCTAGCTCCCTCTGCCTTGAGGGTCTGCAGCAGCATTGGCTGAACCTTGCAGCAAGAATGTAATTACAAAAAATTTATCTGGAGAAAGAGTCTTCACAGATTATCTAAGAGCTATAAACTAATTTGTCATTATTATACATTATTCGTAACCCCTGAACAATTTGGTGCCTTTACCAACTCACAGGAACTAGATCTGTGCCCCTCTTGCAGTTTAACTAAGAGAGGAAATTCTGGCTGAGATGAAAGAGATAAGAAGCAACAACACAGATACAGGGATAAAAGGACATGTTCATTGCTCACTAAAGACAGTGCATAAGATGCAGGAGGAGCCCTCAGCTGGGCTCCTGCGCAGCTAATACATTGGTGGTTTTGTCTTCTCTTAAATACATACATTTCCTCCCTACAGTGTCTGTTCAGGGCAGTGATTTTTTTGTCCTTTGCAAAACTGGTGCTTTCTTGTTCTCCCCACCCCCACCATGTGTTTCACACAGTTCAACATTATTTACTGCAAACGTCCCTCGCACCGACCCTGAGCTGGCAGGAGGCACCTGGTGCTCTTACAAATTTGCAGAGAGCTGTGCATGGTCACAGTAAAGACCACTACTTGATTTACAGCTTGTGCACAAAACTGAAGCAAGTTCTCATCCTGGCTGAGAAAGTCAACCTCTCCCTTCTAACAGTGCTGGAGAAACTTAAAACTAAAGTCTGTTTCTGAACTCTAATTTTTCACTTTACACACCTGGTAGATGGATGGGTTCATCTTTTATGAGGGCTGCTGTGTTTGAGGCATTTAATATTTTTTTGTGTGTGATATTTATGCTGAAATATACCCACTCACACTCACACAAAAAAATAAAAAATAGCACATGAACATTTACTTCAGTTCTCATTATAGATAGAATTAGGTATACAGTCTCTTGTACCAGCAGAATTTTACTTACATTTCACATGAGAAAGGTTTAGTCAGAGCTGTACCATGGGTACACTTTTTACTCCTACACTAAAAAGCCATTGCAGCAATCACTGCTTTTAAACAGTAGGGATATCATTTTCCTCCTCGACTTCTGTTTTCCAGGGCGTTATTACTAATACAAATTTACAAGAGGTAGAGTTGAACGTTCTACTACTAACATGGTGACTTTATTGCTTTAGCTAAATAGATAGAATCAGAGAGGTAGGACACCTTTGCAATTTTAAGAAATTTAAATTCATATTTTGACCTTTTAGGTACTTTAATGCCTGGTTATTGTCTGACAGTGATCATGTTTCCTAGGATGTTAGAATTAATTCACAAAGGTTATGTAGATAGCACTTTTTAAAGTAACCTAGTGGATAATACTCAACACATGTGACATTTTAATAAACTTTAGGCTGTCTAATGGAAGTATGACTGTGTCTGCCCCTTCAGCTATTCGAATTAGCAGGAAAAAGGGAAAAAAAGTGCTGGAAGCATTTTTTCCATTTGGCTCTTAGCTTTCCTCTATTCTCTGCTAATGTACTTGAACTGTGGCCTGCAGTAATCACAGGAAGCCCACCAAGAAGGTAATGGAGTTTCTCTCTGCTCAAGGTCACTGCTCAGCACTCATGCTACCTGACATGACATGGTTTTTCAGAGGTGCAGGCATGTGGCTGTAGAAGGTAAGATGAGGATGAGATGGATTTATTCACAGGGGAGTAGTTATTGCTGAAAAACTAAGTTGTGAACATAATGTAAAGTATTTGAATTTAATCATAAAAGGATTTAAACACATTGAACTGCTGTTGTGATATAGAATTATAAACCTTCTGATCTTTACAGAAAGCTGAGGTGGTTTAGAGGAAGATAGTAGGTCAGATCCCTGCATCTTCACAGCATATGCAGACAATGCATTGTATGCTTCATATGTATGTAGCCGTCTCCCTTAACAGCTAGTCAGTGCTGCAACATTCTGAATAGAACAACACAAAGAAGAAATAAATGACAGACAAACAAACGAACAAACAAAAAAAGAAAAACAAATACCTAGACCTGCACTGTTCGCTTTAAGAAAGATAAAACACTAGGGCATATGGTAGGGGTGAAATTTAACAAATTGCTAATGAAGCAAAACATCAAATTTATCTACAACATGCAAATAAAAATTTTATATTTTTTCTCCTCCTTCTTGCTTTTTTTCTAGACCATATCACAGCATGAAGCAACTACACTCTGAAAATGGCACAAAGAACCTTAGCAGTGGCATTTTAACAAGTCTAAATGATTTAGAGTCTGTACTGATCTTGTTATTTGATTGGACACAATTAGTATGAGTGATGCATGCTTGAGTGCACTGAGTTGTGCACTCTAATGGTGTGACCCATTAAGGGACTTCACTAGGTACTGTGTGCTGCCGTACTGCAGGCAAATAGGGCAGTCAATGATTTCTGTTCTATCACTGAAAAATGTAAGAGGTGAGAGGTACTTAGGTGACGCTGGCTTTCCCTTTTCCCACTCTGCCTTTATCTTTTCCAACTGTTTACGCAAAATCCATGAACAAGATGCTGGTGAATAACACGGCTGCAGTGAGAATCAGAAAGGAAATTAAAAAAAAGAGAGAGAGAAAGAAAGCGGAATAGAGAGAGTTTATAGAAAACTGTAACATTATGCACCAGATTATAGGAATCTGAAGCCAGCTTAGTCCTAGTAGGAGTCTTATCCCTACACCTCATCCTAGCCAGTGATTTTCAATGCTTTTTTTTGCTCCTTCTTTTTTTTTTTTTTTTTTTTTTTTTTGCTTTGGAAGTATGAAACCAGAAGTGTTAAAGCACGTTAGAAGAGACTATATTCTTTGCATTCCACTTCAAATGTGTCATGAATTAACATGTTTAACACAGTTTGATTTAGCAGCAATTCAAAAGTTATTAATAGTAAAATGTAAATCAGAAGGTTGAATTTTAGCAGCACTTAATGATTAAACAATTTAAGGATCAGCAAGAGACTTGGTAAAGCGTATTCTAATAAAACAGCAACTTGATTAGCGATTCAAAAATTACAAGATTCACACAAACTTACTACAGGGTATCCTAAATCAAAGTGTCTATATATGTATAAACACAAAACATACAAACACAAGCATAAAAATATACACAGACAGACAGAAATACTTGGATCCAGTGAAATATATAGATGCTCACACTATTAAAAGTAAATGTATAAAAACAAACACACAGGTTGGTAGACAGATGCGTAGAAGTGGCTAGTATATAGTTAAAATTCCCCTCTACAACTTTAAACACTTACAACGCAACAGCATTACTCAACAGATAGTAGTTGAGACTCGAGGATGTTGTCTTGTCCAGGCCTTGCGCAGACCTTGTCAACAGATGGTCCTGAGAGGCATCCCAGCTAAGGGGAGATGCTGGTCACAGCCTACTGAGATCCAGGAGATCTCAAAGGGTCTCACTTAGGATAGCTATTTATAGGGTCTGAGATAAATTACTTTTGTCAGGAACTTTTCCATTTTGGCCTAACTTGAGTGATGTCATCAGTTGTGCACACCCAGAACTTGTTGGATTTTATAGTTCTGGTATCCCCGCTTTGGGCCACGACACAAGTACAGGCATACTAGGCTGTCAGAAAGTCAATGGATTGTCATTATTGTTCCCAGGTGACAAGGAGAGGAATAGGAGTCAGGTGTGCCAAGGGGGTGCCTCAACGCTTTGGTCCACTGCTTACATTCTCTACTGGACTGTCAGGAGGTATTTGTTGTTATTGTCCCCAAAGAATAGGGTGAGCAGAAGACAGGTACATTCAGCGGGTACCTTAATGGTCTGGTGCACAGCCTTTCACAACCTATTTTTGACTTTCCGATGGATTGTTGTGTGACCCAGGAAGGTGAGTCACACTATGTAGCCCATGAGAGGGGGCGAATTGTACCACCATGAAGTGCCAGGGAAAAACTTAATGAGAAAAATTAATCTTAATGAAGTTTACCAGCCCACTTTTCTGGGTTTCAATGTGCAAATAGTTTGCTTCAATTGACATGTGCTTATTGCACTGAAACAGTTGCCTGGTCACTGAGACCAGTACTCCTCATCAGTCTCTATCTAGTTATTGTCTCATATGACGATGAGAGTCCTTTGGGTCACAGTGTATTTTTCACTGTTCACAGCATCTAGCCAAGATTCTGTCCCGTAATTTCTGTTCTTTGCCTCAAAATATTGTATAAATAAAGAATAAACTTTAGGTCAGATGAATCTGGTCAAATGGTATTCATATCAACCCAGGGTGCAAAGTTATATTTGCAACTCTACTACTGTTATTGATATTCTGTGACCTCCAAATAAAATCTCACAGAAAGGATGCTTATAATTCTATTATTTCTTCAAAGCAGTTTGCAAGTGCAGTTACAGGTTGTGTTCAAAGATTCTTCTCCAGCTTGTACCCTGGAGACTCCAATGAAAATCTGAAGTAATGTTTAGTTTTAATGTGAACAGAGTCATGTCTACTGGTTTTGCAGTCTCAGTCATTTTTTGGAGTTGGTGGTTGTGTTCTATGTGAGTGTATTAAGCTATAGCTATAGGGGGCATTCACTTCATCTTCCCAAATGCATCTAACCAAAACAGTCACAGTGCCTCCAGGGACAGAAAGAAATATCCATTGTCATAACTGTGGTAGTGTTTGATCACTGATCGCAGGCCGCCAATGAAGAGAAACCTATTGACAAGGTCTTCTTACTCCAGCTATAGGATGCTTGGCACTTGCAGGCTCTTGTCCTGCTGGGGGACTTCAACCACCCTGACATCTGCTGGAAAACTGATACAGAGAGCTGTAGGGAATCCAGGAGACTCCTGGACTCTATCAAGGATAACTTCTTAAGACAGGTAATAGACACCCCAGAGGGGATGTGATACTGGACCTGATGATCACCAATGCAAGTGAGATAATTGGTGACGTGAAGATTGGACTCAGCCTGGGCTGCAGTGATCACACACTGATGGAGTTCACAGTCCTGAGGAATATGGGTCAGGCAAAGAGTAAAATCAGGATCCTGAATTTTAGGAAAAAAATCTTCCACCTCTCCAAGGAGTTGACAAGTGGTTTCCCTCAGGGGTCTGTACTGGGGCTAGTGCCATTTAGTATCTTCATTAATGACATAGACAGTGGGATCAACAAGTCTGCAGTTGAAACCAAGCTGTGTGGTGCTATTGACATGTCTGAGGGATGGGATGCCATCCAGTGGGATCTGGACAGGCTGGAGAAGTGGCCTCATATGAACATGCTGAGGTTCAACAAGGCCAAGTGCAAGGTCCTGCACTTGGGTTGGGACAATCCTCAGTATCAATACAGGCTGGGCAATGATGTGATTGAGAGCAGGCCTGTGGAGAAGGACTTGGGGATGCTGGTGGATGAAAGGCTGGATATGAGCCGACAATGTGCAGCCCAGAAAGTCAACTGTGTCCCGAGCTACATCAAAAGAGCCGTGGCCAGCAGGTCAAGGAAGGTGATTCTCCTCCTCTACTCTGCTCTAGTGAGAGCTCACCTGGAATACTGAATCCAGCTACAGAGACATCATCACAAGAAGGACATGAACCTGTTGGAGTGGGTCCAGAGGAGGGCCAGAAAAATGATCAGAGGAATGGAAGACCTCTGCTATGAGGGAAGGCTGATAGGGTGGGTTTGTTCAGTTTGGAGAAAAGAAGGTTCTGGGGAGGCCTTATTGTGGCCTTCCAGTGGTTAAAAGGGGACTATGGGGAAGATGGGGACAACGTTTTTATCAGGATTTTTTGTGACAGGACAAGGGATAATGGTTTTAAACCAAAAGAGGTGAGATTTAGACTAGATACAAGGAAGAATTTTTTTTTTTTTTTTTTAATCAGGGTGGTAAAACAGGTGGAACAGGTTGCCCAGAGAGGTGGTAAGTGCCCACCCCTGGAACCACTCAAAGTCAGGTTGGGCAGGGCTCTGAGCAACGCGATCTAGTTGAGGAAGTCCCTGCTCACTGCAGGAGGGCTTGGACTAGATGATCTTTGAAGGTCACTTCCAACTGAAATAATTCTATGATTCTAGGATTTAATTAATCAGCTTGGAGCTGATTCCTTAGACAAGGAATAGGCAAGCTGGGAAGTACAGAGGTGGTGGGAAGAGGCAGGAGAGAAACAAAACCTTGAATCTGAGCTGATTGCATTTTAGTCTTAAAAATGAACCAACATGGTTTGTTCTGGCAAGAGCCAGAATTAAACCTTAACAAAGCAGTTAGTTTTCCAGAGAAAAGTCATTCAGTGCAAACAGAAGTTTCCAGAAGATGACTGTATTATCACATTGATAGCAAGATGGCATCCCAAAATGCTGCAAGGAAAGAAAGTCACTGAGGACAGAAGACAGGCAGAAATTAAGGTTGAGTTTTAGATTGGAAAAAAAGAAACCAAGCAGTACAATCCAAAATAATTTGCATCTCTTTGAAAAAAAAATGGAGAAGTTGCGAGGGATTAGGGCCATTTGTAAGCATGTGTTGAAGCTGGCAGAGCATGGACACACAGGACGTGGCCAGCAAACTGGTGTGATAAGTTCTTCATGGACAAATGGGGATTATAACCAATGTAAATCAGACGGACAGCCTGAAAACAAATGGGGCACTTATTAATTTTAAGCTGGACATAATCCAATGTGTTGCTGGTGACAGTTATTGGTACAGTTATTGGTGAGAGACATATTGGAGAACAAATGTGAAGTTAAGCGCAAGTGAACTAAATGTACGTTAGAAAGATTTCAGTACATTGGAAAGATTTAATTATGTTGGAGACCCAGAAAAAGAGGTGAATGGCTTAAAACCAGTCTTCTCTCTTTCCCCTTGTAAGACCGCACTTTTAGTAAGAGCAAGGAATGAAGGCCACTTAGCAAGGGTTGGAAGATCTGGGCATGGGTTGGTCCTGAGGTGAACACTGCTGGGACATTCTGTTATCCAAGTAGTATAGGACTTGTGAGTGGGGGTTGTATTCACGTCTTGTATTTATATGGCTTATGTTAATGGGTTTTGGCTTGGAAACTAAGATAATAAGGATTGCTACTTTAATAATCTCTCCAGACAGCATTTGGACAAGGTCTGAGGTAATACTGTGGTCCCATTCAGTCAGCTGGGACTGGGGCTGTTGAGAGTCCAATTCTTGCCAGGCCATCTGTGAACCACGGTGCACTCTCTCCCCAGGACAGTGGCGGGGGTCAGTGGGATGGCCACCACACACCTCCATACCTGGATGACCCAGCAATGGTACACAGCCATTCATGCTCTTAATCTATGTACACAGGTACCTCAAAACTCTATGCTGTCAGGAAAGAAATGCAACAGATGGCTGGAGCAGCAGGAAAATATCCATTTACACAAAGGAGAAATGAGCTAAAAATGAGTGGTTTATGTACAAGAAAGAATACTGAAAAGCTGGCAATTAAAGAAAGGAGTTCCGTTAAACTCAATAAATCATGACAGATAAATAACGTAGAGAAAGCGTGCCAGTCTGAAGGGGGTGTTTGAGAAACAAATGAGAAACTCATATCATGTGAGAAAAAGTGACTGAATTCTGAATCCAATGAGCTTTAAAGTATTAACACATTTTCATTTCATTTGTAGAATTCTTCAACACTGTTCAAATAATATCTGCAGGGGCTTGCCCAACAGAGAATGATATAATTTAGGAATTTGCTTTGGCAAGACTACAGTTATTGCTTGGAGGATTTCTGGGGGAGATCTGGAGGGGAATTAGTTTTAATAAGATATTATAATTACCACAAACATATTGTGAGAATCTGGGCTATGGGTTAAGCAGACCTGTGCACCCTGCAGACCTTAATGTTCTCCATTATTTGGGGGCAAATATTATTTTGCTTTGCTTTTGTTAAATTTTGTAATTAAATAGCTTTGCTAGGAAATCTTTATGGATGGTGACTCATTTGGATCCTGCAAGTCTTCCCTAGATCCTGTGAGACTCTTAAGGAAGTATGAGTATCTCATCAGCTGTGTTATTAACATTTGATTTTTCTCTGTAAAAAGTATAATGCTGTCTTGGGTAATTTATATGAATAAGTAAGTCCTCAAAAGAACATATATAAAGTGATAAACCTGGGGAAGTAGCTATACTTGAATTAGAAGACATTTTTTCCTTTAAAACGAAGAGTACATCAAATAACTTGTTGCAAAAACAATGTCCCAGCCCTCCTGTACTGTCCTTGTTTTCACGTTGCACCTTTTTATAATCAGTCATAGATGAGTAAAAAGTAGATGTTTTTTAGTGGAGTTCCCATTCAAAGGCAAGAAATCACCCTGTCTTTAGCTCAGGTTGTTTCGATTCATCCCTAATTAAAAAAAGAAGCCTTATATGTGGAGAAACTGGATATATTTTGAACTAACTCCATGAGGAAAATTTGGTATATTTCTGTCAATGCAGCAAGCAGTCATGTGTTATCTTTTTACAGAATGCCTGCAAATTCTTTTCAGTTATTTTGTCTTATCTCTCTCATACAACTTATGTTTTAACAAGGATAAAAGATAGTGTTCATGAGTTGAAAAATGGAAAAGCGATCACCATGTAGCAAGGTGTCTCTTTTATCCCAACCACTTTCAAGATGCTAATAGCATCCGAAAGTGCACCTCTGCTAATTTTCCAAACATACATCTGCAGAATATCTGTATTTGTTTTGTGCCAGTGGACTTACTTCACTGGAAGGGAGATTTTCACTGCAATATTCATTCAGTGAAGTACTATTTTCCCTAGCAGTTCTGAAAAGCCCTGAAGCAATTATAATGCTAGTATGTGCTGTCACCATGGTATATGTAAAAACACATTTAAACTTGATAGACTATATCCTAGACATCTTTTCTGGGGCAAAGCAATGTTGTTATGGCAAGAAGAATTATGTAAGAGATTACCTTCTAAACAGCCACCATATTGACCTATTCATTTGCTCTTTGGAGAGGAAATAAAGCCTTTAAATGTTCTCTATTTTCGCACCATGGGCCTTCTTTTCTTAAGTCAAGAAAGATCAGATTCTTTCTTTAAGTGGACTGAAGTTTGGTAGATAATATCAGTAAGTACCATCTAGAATAGTCCAAGATGAAGTAAAAGATGTCAAAATCACACCACATGAGTCCTCCAGGCTAAAAAACCCCAATTGCCTCAGCCACTCCTCATAGGACTTGTTCTCTACACCATTCACCATCTTTGTTGCCCTTCTTCGGACACACTTTAGCACCTCAATGTCCTTCTTGGAGTGAGGGGCCCAAAACTGGATGCAGTACTGAAGGAGTAGCCCCACCAGTGCCGAGTACAGGAGGACAATCACTTCCCTCCTTCTGCTGGCCACACTCTTTCTGATACAAGCCAGGATGCCGTTGGCCTTCTTGGCCACCTGGTTGCATTCTCCTGCCATAAACATCTATTTTACACTTCCTTTGGCAGTGGCTACAGGTCAGCTGTCTTTAAAATCTAGTATTAACTATCTTGTTAATCATGTCCAGGTTGTGAACATGTGCTGTTTTGTCCACCATAACTTTCTTCTGTTTTGCATTAGTTTGATAAAGGTAAGACAGAAAGTAATAGCTCTTAATTTTTAGAGAGTGCTTAGCATCACTGTTAAACAGGAAAATCACAGTGATGTTAATCCCTCTTTAAAAAATTTCCTGTGGAAGTAGTCTAGTCTGCATGTGTTAAACCAAAACATGGTAGGTTGAAATATTGGTGAATTTGTTTCAAAACTGCATTACTACCCCAAATGAATAGTCAGTGAGGACACAGACCACAAGGACTAATTACTCTTACCTGAGTCCAAATCTTGCTAAAGGAATGAAGTCCCTTCTGAGTTTTTTTGGGGGTTTTTTTCTGCATCCCAGCTTTGGCCATTGACACTGCAGATTTCAAATGCTCCTTCCTCCCATTTAGCCCAGGGAGAATTTTTTTAGTATTTAATATCAGACAAAGAGGAAGTAGTGATTTGAGAGTTCGTGAAGGATAGGCACAAAAAGGAATAAATTATCTGAAAAAGAACAGATACCTCACAGTGTATGTTGCAGGTATATTGCAGCATAAGATTTTGTCATTAGCTCCCACCAGGGCAGGCTCTGGGAGTCAGGAGGTTGGTCAGTAGTCTGCTCAACAGGATGTCCATAGCCTGCTTTGCAAATGAGCATTGAACACTGAGAAAAACTGTTCTCTTACTCATGTGAACATGGACCTTTAAATAGACTTCATAAAGAACTTGAATTTGATTTTCATTTACTTCCTAGCACACATGGTTCCTGTATGTCTATGATCTGTATAGTCATCAGAAATTGTATGGAAACACCCTAAAGGAGGTGTGATCTGAAAATCTGGTAGTCTCATCAGAGCCTTTCCTGGTTCATCAGAGATCTATAGGCAACAGATGTCGTTCACATACCATGTCTTAGTGAAAGATGATATAATGGTGGCCCTATCTGCTGAAAATAATAGTTACCGAGGTTAAAGAACATCTCATCTGTTTTCTTGTCCGCTCCTGCTGCAGTTTATCATCCCCTCTACGAAATTTACTGAAAGGTCATGTCTCAAAGGTTCCCATTCAACTTTTAATGTCTTTGAGAACTTACTATGATACACTGTGGAACAAAACTGGATGTTTGTAGCAATTGCTGCCCCACTCCGCCAAAATGTACCATGATTTGCCAAGTTGTCTCTGCTTTGACACACTTTTAAACAAACAGCCAGCTTTCTGATTTTAATGAGAGGGATTTTCCAGAGCTCATCCAGCAGAGCCCCAAAAGCCAGCACAATTAATAATCGAATTAGAAAAATGTCTTATTTGTCTTTTAGGGTTAATCCAATTTGAATTATCTAGTGTTTACTCTAAAGTTAGAGTAGGTACATAGGCAATCAACCCAGATGCAATAGGGTTTTTTACTCCACAACAAGTAGTGAAATAATATGTAAAATACAATAATATGTAAAACAATTATTCTTAGTTTTGCATGGCATCCAAGTCTTCAGTTTGCCTAGGTTTTAGTATGGGACCCTAAGGAACTTGTGTCCTATGATCTGCTCTGCAAGTTTCAACTAAACTTGTACTGCTTATGAAATTTTTACTTGTTCTCTGATTTTTGCCTCTGGAAACCTGAGGGGAAAATGATTTGCTATTTATGATATTCCGTTCCATTTTTAACCAGTATAATAAAGACCAGAGTACATATGATCAAAACTAATCAAAGGAAGAGTATTTCTGAAGAATCTCAATATGTCTGTCACCACAGAGGATGGGGAGAGAACAACTGAAGAACACTTTGCTTTAGCAACACCTCTGGTATACTGTAAAACCTTGAGTTAGTGTAAGTTAAAACATTATCAGATTTTCCAGAAAAGGTAACTACATGGATAATTTTGATGACAACAGCTTTCATTTTAGGGTGGGATTATGATGAACCCATGCCATTTGCAGTTAGGCCCAGAGTAAGATATGTATTTGCCACCAGTAATTGACTCAGAAATGAATACATGTGACTTTTGACCTATGTTAGTTTTGATTTTTTTAAAAAATACGTATTTGTGAGTGACTAGTTTGAAGTATTGTAGCAGAAATTCTACACAGAACAAAATATAATTGGAAACAGTTACTTCATCACAAGAACTTGTTCTATTCAATAAAGGGTTTATATCTCAATTTATAAACTAATTTTCGTATCTACACCAAAATATGCATGAATGTGAGGCATTTCAGGAATATGACTTCACTAAGAGTTAAATTTAATAGCAATGCTAATATGGTTTGTAAATCTTGACTTATCTAGTAAAGTAGAAGGCCATTCTTTCTCTTCATGCTCCTCTGAGAGCATTAAGCAAGTAGTAAATAAGGGCGTAAATCTTGCTTTAAATAGTTAACCCGGTTATCACCTTACAGACATTGACATGAAAACTGCATATGACTATGTTATGGTTACATAGATTATTAGAGTGTGTGAAGAAACAAATAAAGAGGACAAGAAATTCCTCAGTGCTCTGGTTACACAGCTGCTATTGTCCTGCCATGTTTGCAAGACGCATCAGAGTGCTCTGAACAGTAAGAAGACCTTCTACAGACCCACAATGCTTTCTTTCAATATGGTTTTGCAGAGAAGTACTACCTATGAGTAGGAAGTAGGAAGAAGAAAGAGAGAAAAGTACTGTAGGCATTATCATCCTCTATGTTTTCTATGGCTTCATCTACAAAATACGTGAAGTACTCCTGTGTCTACTAGGCACTGTGTCTACTCAAACCTTGTAGACAGGGACTGCAGCTGAACAAGAGAAGAAGAGATATATAAAAAAATCAGTTCTCTTAGTGAGGGATGAAGGCAAGCCAGGGTCATCACAAGAGCAGGAGGAAGAGGCAGAACCAGAAATAATCATCCAATCCCTATCCCTGAGTGAGCTGTGAGATATGTGAAAGGATTTCAGCTGTCATCCAGGTGAGCACATTGTTACCTGTCTGCTCCAGTGTTGGTATAATTGGGCCATTATGTTGGTATTAGAGGGAAGGAAAGCCAAGAATCTGGGATCCCTGTCTAGGGAAGGGGGCACTGGCAAGGCAATTGGGAAAAAGACACAGGCCCTCAACTTCTGGAGGCAACTTCTGGCTGGCATGGAGGAAAGACAACCCTTCAAGGAAGATGTTACATATCACCCAGGCAAGTAGACCACCGTAGAGAGAGGTATCCAGTACCTGAGTGTATTAGCCATGCTGGAGGTGATTTCTAAAGATCTGAATAATGAACAGTTGCCCACAGATCCAGATGAATGCCAATGCACACTTTCAATGAAGTCCACCACCATCACGTACCGACTCATTGGCAGCAATGTCCTGGAATGAAGGAGAGGGGCAAAGAGTGGATGAAGTGTCTGGCCACCTCCAGAAATACGAAGGAAGTCTCTCTTCCTCCCTACAGGCTTGCGTCTTAGTTGTGGAGAAACTGTCCCAGGAGTTCCAAACATTTGAAGAAGATACCTCCTACTCGCCTCATTTATGGGACTGTATCTCAGAGTACACACCATAAGGTACCCTGTGGTTTTACCTGCATGACCACAGAAAGGACATGAGGAAGTGTGATGGAAAACCTACCTCGACCCTAGAGACATGGGTATGTGAATTGCAAGGAAAAACAATCACAATCTTCCTGGAAAAATGCCACATCAGGTTCCAGCAGGCAGAAAGACTAGAAGGGCTGATCCCAATTCTGATCCTCTCGAAGAGTCTTCTGATCAATTTTTCAAAAAGTGGGTAACGAATACTATAGCCAGGGTTAGAGGGGCCCTGAATTACTCGGGTGGGTCCTTGATACCTCAGACCATCAAGGAAGATATGCAACATGAGATGGGCTCATGATCTACAGGTGGACACTATCACAGAGGTTATCCATGAATGTGAAAACAGCTGCAAGCAAGAAAGCCAAGCTTTTAAATCTCGGTGGTATGGAGGACGATGGCTGAAATTGACTGTGTCACACGTCCACAAACCTGACAAGGTAAGTGTCATTTGTGCTGAAAGACTGTTACAACAGGTGGAACACCAAAGTCATGGATTAAATGAACTCAATGGAAATGTTAGAGGGATCGCCCATAGACTAAGGATCTGTGAGTGTATATATATACACCTATACACATATATCTCAATGACAGGGAAACTGGTGGTGATTAATTGGAAAGAGTATGATCTGGGCATGACATTGGTGTTATAGAATAAGGCATGGATAATGTCCTTGACTTTGCTGGGATAGAGTTAATTTTCACAAGAAGGTAGGAGGAGGTACAGCGAGGACAGCTGACCTGAACTAGCCAAGGGGGCATTCGATACCATATGACAAGATGTCCAGTGTAGAACTGGAGGAGTTGGTGGGAAAGAGGAGGTATCGTGGCTCAGGAATGGGACTAAACATCGGGTTCTGGATGGTAAGAAGTTGCATTGTGCATCCCTCACTTTATATATTCTTTTATTAGTAGTATGATTATTATTACTTCTTGTGTTGTCCCAACCCGCAAGGTTTTACCTTTGTCTTCTGATTCTCCTCCCATTCCACCATGGTGGGGAGAAGTGAGGAAGTCGCCATATGTTGTTTAGTTGCTGGCTGGGCTTAAACCACAACATCTTTGAAAGCAAAATATTTGCATAGCTGAAAAATATACAAGAGGCAAGAAAGACAGTAACAATATGCATGAGTATTGCTGGACAATAAAAGGTTCAGCAGATTTGTTTTTCATTCTCTAGATAACAATATGTACTTTGCTCCCAACTTCCAAGTAAAGAATTCCACCTTCTCAAAATGTCTTATTCAGCTTCAATCTTTTGAATAATTTCCATCCTACAAATAAAATAGATATTGATGCTAATCGGACAGCCTCTAAAATATGATTCAGTAAACGGATCTGTAAAATCATATTATCCTCTCTTTCCTCTAAAATTAGTGTCCCATTCTGATTGGTGCATGTGCGTTTATTTTATTGGATCTAAACCAATTTCCAGCAGCTGAGGAGACAGTCCTTTTTATTCTCTTTCAATACAAGTCACGTTATTTGGCCTTTCTATAATGGAAGTAGAAGAGCTATCACCCAAAAAACGTAACCAGATATTTAATATGGATGATTTTGCTATGAATTCCAGATTAGCAACTCATTTTCTGTTGATATGTGTGCACAAAAGCAAAGACTAATTTCCTCACATGAAAAGCTTAGAAGGTCACCCACATTTTAGAGCATTTAATGCCTGAATGATCCAAACCTTAAGTACTCCAATATTACTTACTTTTGTATTTTATTCACATGAAATAGGCATAGAGCAAAATAGGAATAAATTTTGAAGTTTTCTATAATTTATATATCAAACAACCAGCTGAAATGGTTGGTAAGGATGAAACAAAGACTCCTACTGTCTATTAGTGAAGTAATCTTACAGCTGAGGGAAAAGGAGATGCTCACAGTCTTATCAACCCTGTTTGCCTGGGGAATATGACAGACATTAAATTCCATTTGGGTTGAAACATGGTTTGTGAGGATTTGCAAGTAAGTTAAAAATCAAGATTTGAAATTCTAAGGGTAACTGTTGGGGAACTTGCAGTGGCCTAGTGATAAAGCCACAAACTGCCTTTGAGAAACTTTGGTCTGAGTAATGATTCCAGGTCAAACAGGGCAATATCAGACATCAGACACACTTCCACTGTGCTACAGAACTTTATCTAACAGAAGAAAAGTCTACATGCTTGCAGAGACCCCTGTGGAATACCTGTGAAGACTGCAGGTCTCTGCATGACAGGAAATGTGGTAGGAATTGTGGAAACCACATAGGAAAGAGCAGCCGAGGGGAAGGGACTGATATCAAGATAGGACCAAAGGCTCCGTTGGGCTGCATTTTATTGACCACGGTCATGGGACCAATCACTTGGTAGCCAAACACAATCACTTTTACTGCCACTAGGCTGTCAAAACAAAAGCAGTATAAGACCAAAAAGTAAGGGGGAGAGGAGTTCCTTAAAAGACTGCATTCCTGAAATGCGGGCACATGTGTATTCGGATGTTCTTCAGGAATATGTCTTAAGTACAGAGAGATAAAATTTAATGATTAGTGATCTTACTGAGATTATATATACTTTGTGACATTTCATAGGATGTTTAACGCCTCAGCATGATAATGGAACCATTTTACGTTGTAGAGTAGCATGCCCTATTTATAATCTACATTTGAAAAACACATTGAATCGCATGTTTATGCAACCAATAGAATTCTAGTCTTCTGGGCAAAACAGTGAAAAAAAAGTCCTCATCACTGATGAAGTAGAAGGGATGGAGACTTCATCTTCATAGATCAAAAATAGATTTTTTAAATACAGCATTTAATCTCATTTCAGCAGAGTGTCAAAAGAATAAATGTTATTTTCCACATGCAAATGTACCAGGGGAAAAGATTAATACTTAAATGGGTCAAATTGTATTTTCTGAGTTATTACATGAGTTTAAGAGATAAACCCCTTTTTCCATGTAATATCTTTAAAATTTTGAGGATGGTGGGGTTTTTATTATTTGTTTAATTTCAACACGACAAAGAACCTGAATTGTGTTGGAAGTTTGACAAATCTCAGTCATCTCCAAAACTGTATTTGATTTGAGTTTTCTTTTTGATTGAAATGGTATCTGATTAAGTTTACCAAAAAAAAAAAAAATTACCCCAAAACTTCGAAGAAGAAAGAAACTTTTTTAAGTGACCCAAATGAAATCTTTTCGTTTACTAGATCAAGAGTGTTTGGGTAGGTTGAAACATTTGTAGGTTAGCAAACGTATTTGGTTAATCAACTTCTGTTTGCATTTTTTTTTTTTTTTTTTTTTTTTTTTTTTTTTTTAGTGCAGCTATCTCAGATTTAGTTTTAAAGAAAGGAAATATACTGCTTAGCTGTCACCAATGTGGGCTTCAGAGATCTTGGATTTTAATACCACTACTCTGTTGTGCCTAAATGTCATGGTAAAAATGGCTGTTTTTAAAAAAAGCTAGCTTCATATTTTGATAGGAAAGTGTGGAAAGTTCCTTTTAAGGAAGGGAAATCAATCTGTGACGGCAGCACAGGCTTTCTACCATGAGCTTTAACCCTATTACGATGCTGGAAGGCAGTTGCAAGCAAGCCTGGCCACAGAGTCAGCAGAGGCAGAGCAAATTGTTTCATTATCTGTTAGGAAAATAAAGAGAGCGTTTATTCGTGGTTACTAACAAATTGGCACCCACTTTAAAATACTGAATGTAATGAAACTGAGGATTTGAAACTGGTAGCAGACAGTTAGTTCATTATGTGAAATATTTGGGGCTTTTGACTTGTTCTACTGATTGTTATGCAGAACAAGTTACTAATAATAGTGGTTTAGACAAAGGAACACTGTCTAGTTCAACTCTAGATAGCTTATACAGTTTTTACAGAGATATTAATTCAATCTGTTCAACAAAAAAGAATTATACAGCAGATTTATGGAAATAGAAAAAACAATTTACAAAACACTTTATCATAACATTTATCTCTGCTTGAAGCTCAGTTTGAGACTCCAAAAACTCTGACAATTTTTGAACTTTATTTAAAACAATATCCTTCACTACCTTATATATTTTAATAACTTGTGTTTCCATCAATTTTCAAAGAGTACAGACCCAACTGAAAGTTTAGCCATATATTAATAAAGCCCTGGAACACTATATTACCAAAAAGATTTCCCTGTAAACATTTTATACTTTTAGGAATCACACTGTTTTTAAAGTGTCACTTTCCAACTGTCTGAAACTCCAGGAAGCTATTGCATTAATTAGCTTATTTTAAAATAAAATGTAGTCCTAATTATAACCTTGCTTTCTCTTGAGAGTTTCAACTTCAGTTCAAGCCAATCCAAAATATCTTAGCTATAAGGGAACTAGTCAATTATAATGAATTCAGACAGTTATACTTTTTCTCCATCAGAAACTATTCCTGAATATCTGAAATACTATTCTCATTCTCTTGTCCAAAAGTGTGTAAAGCCTGAACAGCTTTTTTCACTCAACCAAAGAAAAAGCCAGCTGTGGCTGAGCCTGTCAGATCTGGGGTCCAAAACACACATGGCTGTGTTAGCTGCTGCTGCTAGCCTGTGTAATTGGACATGCACAAGTTTCACAGCCTTATGAGACTTGCTTCACTGCTGAAGAGGAGGATAAATTAAAAGCAACATACGACTTTCCCATAATCTAAGTTTGAACACAACAAGAATTTGAAACTTGAATTATTACTGGACTAATAAAGTAAGGAAATGATGAGACTGGAATTTTTTCAGCATCGGTACCTTTGAATATATATAGAATTATGAAAATAGAGCAACGGCTGGCAGTGAAGAAGGAAGTATCAGACTTGTTTGTCCTGCATAGATGGATGTCAATAGGGAAAGCTGTACTGGGTGCAATTTTCCTTGTCACCGGTTTGGCTGAGGCAGGGCCAAACCAGGGGACAAATTAGCTCTCTCCAGTCAGTCCCTTCTCCGTTCCAGGAGGAAAGGTTTAGGAGAGAGACCAAAGGGAAAGATGAAGTAAGTGGACGAGACCTCAGCTGAGCCTTGGAAACTAAAACTTTTTTAATAACGACAGAAAAATATTACACGAACAACACACAACAAGAAGGGATTAACAACGATATACAAGGTCTGGGGATCTGGTGTGGCGGGGGTTAAACCGCGGGCAAACTCGCCTTGATCAGGGGCTGGGGCCACCCCCGGCAGGTGCCACCGGGTTGGAGCAGGAGCAGCAGCAGCAGCAGCTGGATCACCCCCAGAGCAGCAGACCGCAACAGCCCCGTCCTGCTGAGAGCAGCAGCCACAGCCCTCAGGGCAGACACAACGGCTGCCGCCGCAGCAGCTGCTGCAGCGTTGTCTGCAGCAGAGGCAGGCGGCAAAGGGCCAGGGCGCGAGGTCTGTCGCTCTGTGTACGCAGTTTGTGACAGAGACACCCTCCCGCCAAGGAGCTCCACAGATGGTGAGGAGCAGTGGCGTGCAGGGGGAGGAACACCTGAACTGGTTTGTTTGACATGTCAGTCAAACGGGTTTTATATTACACCAGGACACTTGTCTATATCTAAGTTTTGTAAACTGCACCTGCAGGGTGCATCCGATGGTCAAATCAGTGTAAGGCTAACATCTTTGAAGAGTTATTTGATCAACAGAAATCAAAAATGAGTTGGAAAAGGCAAAAGTTAGAGAACAGTCTGAGAAACCACAGGCCAGTCAGTCTCAATTTAACCTCCATCCCTAGGAAATTCAGGAAATACATCCTCACAGAAGCCATCTCCAAACACAAAAGGATGAGAAGGCAACTGGAAACAGCTAGCCTGAATTTACCAAGGATATGTGGTGTTTGATCAATGTGGTTTACAGATTAATTGTTCTACAGCTTTATGAAGAACAAGGAATGTCATTTAACTTGACTTTACCAAGGATTTCAATACAGTATTATAGGAGTCATTTCAAAAAGATGCAGTGTACTAAGTGAGTAAAAAAGTGGCTGACTTTGAGCATAGAGAGTAGTGTATCTGGTAGCTGTCAACAATGTTGCTCCAGGTTTCAAAGTGTTGAATATCTTCTTCAATGACATTTACAGGAATGTGATGTCATCAAGTTGATGCCAAAGTGTGGGACAGGGGAAGCATTGGTAACATTAGTCATAAAAGCAACTTACCTGTACAAACGCAATAAATTGCAAGAGTGAGCAAACAGGAACCATGTCAAAGTTCATGATCATAGTTAAATTATGGATGTAGGATGGAGCAACACCATGCGCTGGTATGGGGAAGTGATTATTTCCCTCTGCTGGACATTGACAAGGTTACTTCTGGAATATTTATGTCCAATTTTAGACTTCCCAGTACAGACAAACTGGATCGAGTCCAGTGAAGGGCCACACAGTTGGTTAGGAGTCTGGGGCAGATGATATTTGAGGAGAGGATAAGGGAAATTGGGTTTGTTTGGCCCAGAAACAAAAAAGACAGAAGCAAGATAATTGCAGCCTTCTTCTACATAATGTTGGGGCAAATGGGGCTTATAGAGAAGATGGAGCCAGATTCTTCTCAGAGCTGCACAACAAAAGGACCGGAGGCAAGAGACATTGTTTACAGCAGGGGATATTCTGGCTGTATTTAAATCCATGCACAATTAAAGTACTTAAACACAAGTGCAGGTTGCCCAAAGAAACTGTAGCAACCCCATACATGGAGACCTCTAAAACTTCATGGTATACAGCCCTGAGCAGCTTGATGAAACTGTGACGTTAACCATGCCTTGAGACAGATCAGCTGACCTCCACAGGCCTCTTTGAACCTAAACTTTTCTGTGGTGTTATTGAGTCAATGGCAAAGTTTGTACATGATGTACCTTACAATCCAGTACTGTGGCCATGAAGTGTGAGCGAAGACTTGCTCCTGATGATCAGGATCCAAGGCAGTTGATCACTGTCGGTAGGATACAACCCAAAGATGCTACACTATGGTATGGGTCAAGGGCACACAAGGGAAGCTAATGTACATAAAACTCTGGGTAGTCATTAGCACAGACAAGGATTTACTTGCTCTCACTAGCTGTGGAGCTGAAGTAAAGCCACTGTGAGACATGGGACACTGCCAAACACATGTTTCTCCAAAATAGCTGGAAACAGGCAAAATACTTCTCGCTTATTAATATTATAACTACTTTGAACATCAATCTTTTCCTGATGTGCACCTTGCCAATACCTAAATAAGGGGTACATTATGTAATGTATCTTGACTAATTACTGACAAAAGGCGTACCTTTTGATAAGCCTCTCTCATCAAGGAGTTTCTAGAAGGTTTCTTTTGTGTTGTTTTTAAGTACTCGAAAAAATAGACACTTTGTTATGGTTTCCTCCTTTTCTGATGCAGGTACCTTGTTGTTAGATTATATACTATCTTCATGCACTTTTCTGACAGAAAGGACTGTGAGTAAAGTGACTGTAGTTTTGACTGTGAAACAGAGATAGTACTAAACTGTAAACTGGATCCCATAGTGTAACATTCCTTTAACATTGTGAACTTCAACAATCTACTTAAATAGCTTATGCCTTCATTTCATAATGATTAATTAAAAATGCTGTATTTGTAAGGTTGAAAGTGAGAAAGGTAATATTCCAAGTTCGAGTGCTTGGGAAATAAACAAGTAGTAAGGTTCTGGTCGTAATGAAGCAGGTCACCAAATCAAGACACTGTTTGTGGCAAAGGAGTCACGACTTCTAAAGTCATTAAATCTCATTTCTTACTATTTGAGATTGAGATGAGAAACCCAAGCTGAAATAAACTAATGAGCTTTGAAAGTTTCTCTGGAGGGTTAATGAACTCAAATAGAGGAAAGGACATTTCACAATTTTTATAGCTTAAATATAAAAGTTTATATTTCATACAGTTACGCTTTTAAACAGAAAGCCCAATAAAGGGTCTCAATGCACAGTAGAATTGTAATTCTGTTACATAGATAACCTCAAATAGTACATGATTTCAATGACAAACAGGCACTTCAGCAGCCTAGCCATTCTAGAGAACCTCCTCATGAAGAGAATGGATGCTACAGAATACTTAACTGAATTGCTTCCTTAAGGATGTTTTCACATTCCAGACCCTCAGCTGAGTAATCCCCAGTGTCAAAGGACTCATTCAGCTTGTATTAGCCACTGCACCAGAGGTGTAGATGGAGCTCAGACTGTTCCCCATGTCTAGAGTTAAGGCATAGGATGTTTTAAAAAGAAGTTGTTAACAATTGGTTTTTTCATTCCTTTCAGCTTTGAGCTTAGTCTCCTTAGCTCACAAAAACGAGATCAATATTAATCTTCAGAATAGGCATCTTTTCCCAATCCTTCATCTGCCTGAGTTTCCAGGGTTCCAGACAAGCATCAGGCCTTACCTTATTTCCAGCTGCTAGATCCTGCTTGAAACAACCTACGGTAGCCCCAGTGTAGGCTTGAAATTACATTTCTTCCCCCTTAACATCTCCACTGTTGGAATTTTCCAGCAGCCTCTGGATGTAAGTAAGAGCAAGAGATGTCTGACCCAAGGTTACAACAGAAAAGGCGTATTGCAACACTGGACTTGTAGGATTTTATTATGGTTGAATCTTTCCTTCTTCAAAATCTATTTAATCAATATGCAAAATAATTCTGTTTGATTTCGGAGGATTTTGGATAATATAAAAATGGAAGAGTTGGGATGGCTTTTTACTTTCACTGTAGCTGGTTTCTCATGATGGCGCACTTTCTTGTGGTTGCATTTAAATGACACTGAGGGGGTTTTTTTTTGGTTCTGTTTTTAGTAGGAGGACTCACAGATGCAACAGAGAAGATGCTGTTTTCACTGATGACATTTTCAGCAGGAGTGATTCTTTGCCTCATTTATTGCTTTCACCCTTATCATGGTGGCAATGTCTGTCTTGCTAGCAATATTTGTTCCAGATTTGGTCTGTCTTGATAAAAACATTTACTCTTGCTTCAGTTGTGCTAATAGTGTGTGAGCTTTAATATTGTTTTCATCTGCTTCCACTACAACTGCAGCATTCCCTCTGACCTCTTTTGTTCTTTTACTACATCTGACAGTAATGCTTCTGTATGTACCTTCTGAGGTTACCCTTTCTTATTTAATCTGATCTCATCTTTTGCTCAAACAAAACTCATTTGCAGAAAATTAGGGATGTGGCAAGAAGGTGGGAGATTTTTCTATACTTCACTCTGCTTCCTAATTTGAGTACCCTGTGTCTAGAATAAAAATAATCTAATTTTTTTTGAGTGGAAAATACAAAAGCATTTAGGAACAACCCCAGTCCCCTGTAATTTTGTTTAGAAATATATATATGATTTCAGCTTTCACTTCAGAATTTCAGAAAGTTATTTTAATGTTTTTACAAAAATTTAGCTTTTTTGAAAAAGTTACTTCTTACAGTCAATCCAAAATTTTGCAGAAACTTTTCAAGAAAATTTGGTTTGAATTATATATCTTGAATTCGTACTGGTATATTCATTTTTTATTTTTAATTGCATGACCCAACAGCATTGTGAAGTTGAGTAGTCATATTTGACAGCAAAAATTCAGCCCATAATTCTCAATTGAAATAAAGAGAACAAGTTAAAATCAGCCATATTCAGCTATTTTTGCTTTCTATTTATGCCCAGACAAAATCTACAGAATTAACTGGTTTGAACAGATAAGAACAAGGATTCATCTAATATATTTAATTATAATTTGCCACCTTTTTCTAAACACTTGTCATGATGCTGGGTAATGTGAATTAACTGAGAAGAACAATCTGCAGGGTTCCTGTCCATTACAGATCTATTTAGCCTTTATAGTAATTTTATATCACAAGGAAAAAAAAAAAAAAAGGAATAACAGGCTAGCAAGAGATTGCTTATAAAATAAAGATCTCCTGTGTCATAGACTTGTGTCAAAGAGTGCTCTATTGCTGCTGAAACCGTTCTTTA
The DNA here is from genome assembly GCA_009769605.1 of Bucorvus abyssinicus. Classification (NCBI taxonomy): domain Eukaryota; kingdom Metazoa; phylum Chordata; class Aves; order Bucerotiformes; family Bucorvidae; genus Bucorvus; species Bucorvus abyssinicus. Next base: position 55,235,855 of record CM020063.1, read on the forward strand.
ATAATATGGTTTATATGGAACAGGTTTATGAGGGCAAATTTTGCTTATAATATGATTCCACCAGAACGGAAGTTAATTGAATCTGAGAAGTGCCAGACACCACTAAATACAGACAAGACGAGGCATTGAGGGCTTCTCAAGCTAAAAATCAGCCTGACATTTCAGTGAATACATCTTACTAATACTTTAACTTGCAATATAAAAACCAAGAAAAACCAAAAAAGGTGCTTTGATGAGCAGATGTCTTCAAGACTTTATAGGCACTCATTGTATCAAACTTTATATTATGTAAACAGTATTACTGTCTATTGCTTAAAGAATGCTATGAGAAAACTTCAGTTAATAACTAGTATAATACAAAAACTAATACTAAACCAAAATGCAAGCTTATTAAGCACTGCAGACCGTAGGTCTATAAAATAAACTTTCAGTACTTTTGACTTGTGATTTTTCAACAAATCAGTGGGAATTACTTGTATCCTGCAGAGTCAAACAGATGATGGGAAAATAAGGCTAGTCAGATTCTGCAGAAACCATTTATCTCACATTATTGAGTTTTGCCTCCCAGATGCAGTTCTGTGAAAGTACCTACACATTAATTAGAAGTTTACACTATCAAAGAGTATTGCACCAGAAAAAACATTATGCTTATTCCTGTTTTTTTGTATTAGTTCACCACACCCTAAGCCACTCATCTGTTTGTGCTACCTGCTATTTATAACATATAGGGCTGGATATGAGACAAGAGCTGTTTAAGCCAGAAAGAGTTAACATAATCTTTACAGTGGTGGAAGATTTCAGTTTGCATGGCTGTAGTCTGCATGGGTTTGATTCTCTATTATTAAAAGACAAATTTTACAGAAGGAACTATTCACCATATACAGAATTTTGCTGCTGTTAAAAATATATAGTTTTAAAGTAAGGAAGATGTAAAGTTACAATAATCTGTATAATTCAATTTGCATAGTCTATGTTCCTCCCAGCATGTTATTTTCCAGGAGAAACGTATTACCATATGTTAAAAACCTGAGCAAGAACTAACTTCATAGGATTCTCAGAAGGCATTGTTATAAAACTACCAAGTCATTCCCTGTAAGTCATTTTCACTACCATGGCTGGAATGGGTCAGAATCTTTGGAAGGCAAAAGTCTCTGGCTTTCTGAAAAATGCACACACCCACACAGCCCCTTTTTCTTTCCTTTTTTTTTTTTTTTTTGTCAGATCTAAGAGAAAATTCTTATTGTGAGCTAAGATACATGATAAATCCCTGCATTTAGATGAAAGAGATTAAAAAACACTTGAAAGACTTTTCTAACTTTCAATTTACGTAAGTATAATTACTCTTGTACCTTTCTTTATTTTCAGTCTTGACCTAATTTTAGCAGAACCTGATATCTTTTGTACGGAGCAGGTTAACAGCAATACTTCCTCCCACCTTAGAGAAAGAAATCACTCTCATTCCTACATATATAGGCTGAGGACGTAACCATTAGCATATACATTAAGTAATGTGGCCATCTATGAAAATCCTTGTGAGAAGATGCCTAAAGAGAGAAAAGAATATTTTCTTTTCCTTAAATCAGATACAGATCTACATAAATCCAAGAGCAAAAGACTGCTTCGCTATGAAGAATCAGATCAAAAGGGCTATCTTTATTACGGAAACAAATGTTTCACAAAAAATTAATATATGTTAGCAATATAGCAATATTAATGTAGTTATGAAGGAAAAAAGTGTGAGAGCACGTAACCTTGGCTCTCACCACTCGTGACCTAATCAGAAAAATTCTTGTCCTTGCCTATATCCTTGAATCCTGACTGAATGGTTCAGCTAGTTCTGTGCTTACACAGCTATTTCCAGCTGGTTACTCGATGATACGTGAGCCTAGATGACGCATAGGAGGAAGAGTGGCTGAACATTTTGAATCTGACATTGTATATAATACAAGCCTATTTCAGGGGAAAAGAAAAAAAAAAAATCATTCAAGTGTATCCGCTTAGTGCAAGAATGCTGGTTAGGATGCAAAAACCATGATAGCCTGCAGACCTACAAGAGCATTTGGCTAAGGACCTCCTCTCAGACCTAACAGAGCTGCAAAGCGTCTTCCATAAAATTGTGATGCTCAGAGGCTTTTGAGCCCAGGCAGAATATACCTTTGGTATTTTCTCTACGATGACTGTAAAACTCTGCCGAGTATGCTCTAGAAAACTTTCACAGCTGGGAGGCTCTTTGACCTTACCTGAGAGGCTTTAATCTAGTAATGTCATGAGACTTAATCTGTTAACATTGCTGTTTAAATCCTAGGAAAGATGACTACCACACATAAAAGATGTGACACTGTCTCTAAAGGATGAGGATGACTTTGAATCTGAACCTTTAAGTATTTTTGTGTAGGAAGACAGAGAAGATAAATTTTTAAATCATTCCCTTCTCCGTAAGGGACAAGAACTACAGGGTCTTGAGAAGAAAATACTCTGTAAGGTAAGCATCTTATCAGTAATATACAAATACATAGTAAACACCTGTAAATCTTAACAGGTTTTGTAGAATATCTTCTCCACTCAAAACAATTTAAGTATTAGGTTGTGGAGTCTACCTTGGTACAGATTGTCAATAGCTGGCAAACATTGCCAGATATATTTAATATATAACTTACATTTTACTCTTCAAAAAAGCTGACATATACTAGCCAGTGAAACAAATAAGGACAGCACCAGTGACCTTAGCCATTTGGGCATATCCTGAGTTACTTTGCCAAATTTCTTTGTGAATTACTCTTAGAAGTGTTTGTGGAGGTGCAGAGCTTGATCAATAATGGCTTCGGCTCCGACACCTGAAGAAATTTAACAGTTAGCCTTCTCAAACTGCAGCATAGCAGTAGTTTGAAATAGACTGTCCATTCCAACATCTGCCAACTGAGAACATATAGCTGCTAATTCATAAATTAGGCATAACAACAGCATAGTAACTGAACACCCATGGTTTTTCAAGCGACTGCGTAGATCGGCACATGAGGATGAATAATCTCAGCCAGTTTTGCATGTTGTTTAACATGCTTCATTAAAACTAGGAAGCATGCAAGTGAACAGAAATATACCGGAAAAATTGCTATCTGAGAACAACTGAACTAAAGACAACTTTTAACTGATTAAAAATCATAGCCACTTGAGTATTCTATTTTAAGGTAAAAGAAACCATGGGAAAATTCTCTTTCTGGGGGGACATATACAAGGCTTTGAGAAACTTGCAAAGTGCAATTGTCACTTATTTTCTAATCATATTTTTTCTAAATATAAACAATTTTGGAATTATAATATTCCCTTAAAAATCCATTATGTTCAAACCCTTGAAAAATTCATGAAAAAGCAAGCTCCCATCTTTTCCCATAGTTTTTTTTATGTTACGCTATGGCTGGCTTATGGTGCAGTGAAAATAAGTTTGCTAATGGCGAGCAAGCCTGTACGCTGATTTTTTCACTTCTAAATCTGACTTCCTAAATCTCACTGCCACTGACCCTGTTACCTTTCCTAAATAATCCACATTACTGTATTATTACTTTTGCTGGCAACTAAGATGATTTCCCAAATTCACTAATATGATGGAAAGATCAGCTTCAGAAAATTGGTTTTAACTCAATCTACCTTTATTCTGCATGACTATAAATCCGTTACAGTATGCAGGAGTTTGTAAAAGTGAAGGATATGCATTCATTTGCTGTCCCTTTAAACAAATGCCCTGGTTTTGCTTCATAAGTACACAGCAGGGAGGATGCTGACTGCCTTTTTCTACCCTTACTTCACACTGACTGCCCTTATAGTGGTGTTCCAGTACTTAAAGGGGGCTTACAGGAAATATGGGGAGGGACTTTTTATCAAGGAGTGAAGTGATAGGACGAGGGCATTGGTTTTAAAGGGAAAGAGGGTAGATTTTATATTAGGTATAAGAAAGAAATTTTTTGCTGTGAGAGTGGTGAGGCACTGAAACAAGCTACCCAGAGAAATGGTGGATGTTCTATACCTGGGAGCATTGAAGGCCAGGTAGGATGGGAATCTGAACAACTTGGTCTTGCAGAAGGTGTCCCTGACCCCCTGCAGGAGGGTTGGAACTAGATGATCTTTAAGGTCTCTTCCAACTCAGACCCTACTATGATTCTACGATTTTATGGTCAAGTAAGAGATGGCAGTAAAGGATGTCCAAAGAGGAAATCCAACACATGCAGGTTTGTATTACTTCCAGTACTACTCTCAAGCTATTTTCCAGCATACCCGGAGGAAAGGTGAATGCCTTGCACAGGTCCTCCTCCATCTCCTCCTTTGACCATTGAGCCCCGTATCACCTTTGCACCCAGTCTTTCATCCTGGATCACAGGATGGAGTTTGACAGCCAATGTGACCATAGAGCAAGGTCAGAGCATGCGACTCACTGTAGGGCTTCTCTAAAGGCTTTCTGGATTACATATGGAAGAATAAGATTTTTAAAAGTGTTCAATGTATCTTCTTTAATTTTCGGCAATCTGGATCACCTCAAATACTCAGATGGATTAGCAAACTACTGAGTCCTGAACTTCTAGTTAAATGGAGGTCACCTCTTTAAATCTCAGTGTACAAAATATGCTTTGTCAGGCATGCCAATAACCCAAATCCCTTAACTGCAGTAAGCTTAGGTTTATTTCAAATGCAAGAATGAAAAAACGAAAATTGATTTTTCTGGACATTAGCATTAAAGGGTAGTCAAAGAATGAAATTCGTTTGAAGTTCATATGAATAACAATTACAGTGCCAGCACCAAATTTAATCTTTTTTTAAGCCCATTTACATGGAAAATGAATTTATAACAAGCTCTTGGGTCCCACAGGATATAATAAGTTATTGCTTTCTCCACAGTTTTGAATGTTTTCTCACCCTTCATTGCCTTCCATATATAAAACTCATAACACAAAGCCCCTAATAAGTTACAGAAAGTGTAATTCTATGAAAGAATATATTAAGTGGTGTGCCTTACATGGATATCAAAGGGAAACATTTTTGTCAAAAATTGTCTTCCTGTTTCAAAAAAGGAACAAAGAATCATCCTAATAATTAACGAAAACATCCCCTTGAAGCACACACGCCTTTTAGCCATTCAAATGGATGCTGAGATCAAAAGGTGAGCATTACGGGCAGATGTTGAGTCGGCAGCTCTCTAGTCTCACAAAGATATATTCATGAGCATGGGATGAAAAGACCATTTTGCACATGATTACAATCAGCAGTGGTTGAGAGTTGTCCTCATAAATAAGGACTTCCCCTCAGGCTGCATGGCAAACAGCTGGACTTGTGCAAAAAAAATTTAGGAAGATCTTTCCAGGATGCTGGAACGCTACCCTGAATGAAGGTTTCTGCAGATACTGCCTTTCATCCCTTTCTTTCTGTTTAATTAGCCCTACTGAGATGTAGAGTTCATTAACCTAGGCAGCACAGTGTTAATGTGCTGCCTTGTGATATGTGGGATTCTCACTGAGGAAAGAAAAAGTTTCCCTTTTCTCCCTAAAACCGAATTCCCTTAATTATTCATGCTCCACCAAGAATTATAACTAGGGGAGACGGAGGAAAGTAATGTGCTCAGAGGAAGAGTGAATCCTTTTGGTAGAGGCAGGGATAGAAGCATTGCCCTTTTCCCTAAATCCAATAGGCCATTTAAAAGGGGAAAAGGGGACCATACAATTCATGTCATTGAAACAACTTATTTATGCCTTTTTTTTTTTTTTTTTACTTCTGTTTGTGCTTCAAAATGTTGATTTCCAGACATTTGTTAAACCAGGAAATGCTTATTTATCTATATATGGCAGCTGTAAGGAGCACAGCAGGTCAGAGCCCCATTCTGCTAAGCACTATTTAAACTGATAGCAAACAACATTCCCTTCGCTGAAGTTAGAGTCTAAAATAAATGTTAATAGAATAACCCTCTAAATACAATTTATGTGCAGCAACTCAAAACATTCTATTTTAAGAGAGACATATGGGAAAGAGAAGATTGCTAATAAGGTTACATCTACACACAAGGTTTCAGGAAGAAATGCATTTTCCCTGCTCATGCTCTCAGCTGGATGTCAGCCAGCTCTGTCCCGAAGTAATCAGGCCATGTCAGCATAGCACTGTGGTGATGGCAAAATCCTTTAATTCTTAGCAGGACTTGTTGGCCCTGGAACTACTTGGCTTGTACTATGCAATGACTAGAGCAAGGCTACTAAGAGAATCAAAAAGGAATGAAATGGGAGCTATGCATATAAAGGTAGATGACAGTAAATGGGTTACCTCAGTCCTGGTTTAACAGGAAAATTCTTAACAATGCAGGAATCTTGAACCTGTTAGTAACCTGGGAAATGCATGCCCCAAAGTTGTAAAGCCCTGTCTTTTAGGTTCTCTTTAGTAGAAAGACAATATTCTTCTGAGAAGAATTCAGAAAAGGATGTGTAAGTCAGTCTTCTCTCATTTAGCTTGGTTGAGCTATGCCTTTAGATTAGGACCTCTCTCCATTTTAACCATCTGTTATCAAGACTAGATGTTCACAAAGTGTTATAAGTGTGATAAATGTCAGAATAACCAAGTCTGGGAATGTGCAGCAACCACACTTTTATTTTCTAGAAGAAAATGTGAGAATGGATGTGATGTACATTATGGACAAGTTGCAGTGTTTCAGCTTTCCATTACAGTTAATCTTCCTCCATTTTTCTTAGAGATGAGAGAAATTAAAACCAAAAAAAGCATAGGAAATGTTCAACATGTAGAATGAAGTAATCGGACTCACTATGGGTGACGGTATCTTGGGGAGATCAAACACTCAACAAATTTACTACAAAGAAATTTGAGCCCATGGGGTCAGTAGTGCAGAGTCATCATATGTTTATTACTGACATACATAGTGAACTGAAATGTAAGTTATAGTGAGCTCCCTTTGCTTAATTAAAAATCTATTTGAATAGACTAAGATCAAAGCTAATCCCAGTCTTGCAGTTTGCTGAATTTGCATCCTTCTAAGGTTAGGAAAAAAAAAAAGGCGGGGGGGGCGGGGGGGTTGGCCATGGGGGAAGTGAAGAAGGCAGTAGAAAAAAAGGAAAGGAATAATTCCGATGGAAAAGGAAGACAGTATATACAGATTAGATACTCCCTTTTCTATTCTCTCAGTCCCAAACAGAAGATATCTTTGTGGAGAGGAGAGGAGAGGAGAGGAGAGGAGAGGAGAGGAGAGGAGAGGAGAGGAGAGGAGAGGAGAGGAGAGGAGAGGAGAGGAGAGGGAGAGGAGAGGGAGAGGAGAGGAGAGGAGAGGAGAGGAGAGGAGAGGAGAGGGAGAGGAGAGGAGAGGAGGGAGGGGAGGGGAGGGGAGGGGAGGGGAGGGGAGGGGAGGGGAGGGGAGGGGAGAGGAGGGGAGAGGAGAGGAGAGGAGAGGAGAGGAGAGGAGAGGAGAGGAGAGGAGAGGAGAGGAGAGGAGAGGAGAGGAGAGGAGAGGAGAGGAGAGGAGAGGAGAGGAGAGGAGAGGAGAGGAGAGGAGAGGAGAGGAGAGGAGAGGAGAGGAGAGGAGAGGAGAGGAGAGGAGAGGAGAGGAGAGGAGAGGAGAGGAGAGGGAGAGGGAGGGGAGGGGAGGGGAGAGAGGGGAGGGGAGGGGAGGGGAGGGGAGGGGAGGGGAGGGGAGGGGAGGGGAGGGGAGGGGAGGGGAGGGGAGGGGAGGGGAGGAAGGGAGGGAGGGGAGGGGAGGGGAGGGGAGGGGAGGGAGGGGAGGGGAGGGGAGGGGAGGGAGGGGAGGGGAGGGGAGGGGAGGGGAGGGGAGGGGAGGGGAGGGGAGGAAGAGAAGAGAGAAGAGAAGAGAAAAGAAAAGAGAAGAGAGAACAGAACAGACTAGTTCAGCTGGAAGGAATCTGCAATTATCATCTAGTCCAAGTGTGTGACCCCTTCAGGGCTGACTGAAAGTTAGAGCATGTTATTAAATGTGCCTGACAGGCAGGAGACATTGACCACCTCTCTAAGAAGCCTGTTCCAGTGTTTTACTGCCCTCTTGGTAATGAAATGTTTTCTGACATCATGTCCGAACCTTCCCTCTCACCGCTTCAAACCACTCCCATGCACCATGTCACAGGGTCCAGGGAGAAGAGCTCAGCACCTCCCTCTCCACATCCCCTCCTCAGGAAGCTGTAGAGAGCCATGAGGTTGCCCCTCAGCCTCCTTTTCTCCCAACTAGACAAACCCGGAGTCCTCAGCCACTCCGGGTAGGATGTGCCTTCCAGCACTTTTATCAGCTTTGTTGCCCTTCTCTGGATGCATTCAAAAACCTTCATGTCCTTCTTAAATTGTGGAAGTCAGAACTGCACACAGCACTCAAGGTGAGACCACAGCAATGCTGAAAGCAGTGGGATGATCACATACTTTGACGGGCTGGTTCTGCTGTATTTGATGCACCCTGGGATATCGTTTATCCACCTGGCTACCAGTGTACTCTGTTGACTCATACTGAGCCTGCTGTTGACCAGCGCCCTCGGATCCTTTTCTGCTGGGCTGGTGTCCAGCCACTCCTCTCTCAGTTTATACTTGTACTCAGTGTTACTCTGTACCCAGTGTGCATTTGGACTTAGTAAATTTCATTCCATTAGTCATTGCCAAGTGCTGTAATCTATCTAGACTCTCTGCATGACATCTTGTCAACAGAACATCCCAGTTTGGTATCGTCAACGAATTTGCTAATGATGCATTCAACTTCTGCATCCATATAGTTGATAAATACATTGAGCAGCACTGGTCCTAGAATTGAGCCCTGAGGAACACTGGCCAGCCAGGTGTAGCACCATGCACCACAACAATTGAGTTCTGACCTTTAGCCAGATCTTCACCCAGCATATCACGAAGCTTCTCACACAACATTTGGACCACTTGTCCAGAAGGCTGTTGCGAAGAACAGTGTCAAAACCCTTCCTAAAATCCGCAAAAACTACATCCGCTGCCTTTCCTTCATCCATGAGGCAGGTGACTTTATCACAGGAAGGTATCAAGTCACTTAGACAGGACTTTCCCTTTGTGAACCCATGTTGATTGTGCCTGATGATTGCATTGTTCTTTAAATGCCTTTCAGTAGCACCCAATATAATCCTCTCCATAATTTTTCCAGGAACTGAGGTTAGACTAACAGGTCTGTAGTTCCCTGGGTCTTCTCTCACGCACTTTTTATAGTTTCGACTAACATTGGCTAGCTTCCAGTTGGTGGGGACCTCCCAAGACTCCTGAGGCCTTTGGTAGATGATAGAGGGAGCTTCTGCCATAACATTCACTAGCTTCTTCAGTACCCTGGGATGAATCCCACCAGGGCCCACAGATTTGTGAACATTCAGGTGATACAGCTGGTCCCTTACAATTTCAGTGTCCACAAATGGAAAGTCACTGTTCCTGGGATCACAGTCCTGTCACCGGTTGGCCGAGACTAGCCAATCACAGGATGAACTCTCTCTCTAATTAGCCCCATCCCTTTTACAGAAGAAAGGGTTAAGAGATAAGAAGAAAGAAAAAGAGTTTGTGAGGCCTTTGTTAAGTTTAGGAAACTAAAACATATTTTAATAAAAATAGGAAGATATTATGTATAGAACAACAAGGTATTAACAAGTTTATATAGCATCAGAAAACTGGTGCAGCGAGGGTTAAGCCATGGTTAAGGAAATGCTGCAACAAAGCTACCAGTCTGTTCGGTGGTAGTGGCAGAAGCAGCTGCAGAGTCAGCGGAGCATGCGGCAGTGGCGAGAACACGTGGCACAGGGGCCCGGGCCGCGGTGGTGGCAGCGGCAGTGGTTGCAGCAGTCCACACACAGACAGGGCTGGTGAAATTATAGCAGAAGCCCGTGTTCTGAAGCAGCAGCTGGGCTATGGAGCAAAGCAATCGATGTCAGTCACAGCAAGAACACACAGCAGAAACAGGGAAGGGTGGCCAGGTGCCTCCAGGGTGGACTGGCAGAGAGACAGCAGTGCCAAGCTGAGGGGGGGCTCCGTGTGTGGGTGAAAAAAGGGACGTGGTTTCCTCTGCACGCTGTTTTAAAGGAAACACTGAGCCCACCAAAAGCTCCACAACCAGTGAGATGTGCTGACGTACATGGGAGGAATATACCATTGGCTGTTTGATGTGTCCATCAAAAAATACCCAACCCTGTTTATCTTAAACGAGGACAAGTCCTCTGATTCAGGGACCAGGCAGTCCAAGATCTATCAGTATTATGAAAGACTGAGGCAAAAAAGCACTCAGTGCCTCCACTTCAGTTTAGACAGAAGTGGATATGGGGCAACCTTGACTGAAAAGAATAGAAGAAGCTGGGAATCAAAGCACAAAAAGGTAGATTGCCCACCTCTTTCCCAGGTCAATTCTCTACATAACCAGTCATCCTTTTCTAGAATTCTTCCTTTGGAATAACACAAACCTCATTACCACTTTGGGGAGTATATCTCTATCATCCCTATAATTTATCCACTTCCCATCTTCTTAACCCTTCTCTTACCCTTGTGACACCGTTGAGCTTGAGGAGTCTGCAGAGCTGACTCTTGGCATTAACACTGGGTTAAAGTTGCCTTAGAGATATTTCATGTCTGCCCAATGGTGACAGACTGTTCCCTGTGACCTGTGTGTCCCTGATCAAGTAGAGAGATGTCTGGGAAGGATCCTATGAGAGTATCAAGCATATAGGGCCTACACTTTCAGTTAGTGAAATGAGTCCTTGCTGTGACGAAGTATATTCATAATTAACAAAGATATACCTTTTTTTCAAAATTACATTGTGACTTCAGCTTTCATACAGCTATAACATCGAGAGTTCAAAGAAGCTATGAAGCCTTTTAGGCATTGCTAACCTTTTAGTAATTCAGTCACTCTTTTTAGTCGGAACGGATTAATTTTAACTTTGCATCTTTCAGTCTGCCAGAAAACTCTTCGATCATCACAAATACTAAACCGTATAAAAGCTGTAACATAGGGAACACAGCAATGCATAACTATTTAAAATGGCCACATTCAGTTTGATAAATTCACAGCAACAGTATGAAATCAAGAGACTTCAATTAAACTGTCAGCTATCATTTTAATTTCCAACATGTTACAGCCAAAACCAGAAAGCACCAAGAGATACTGAACAAGGTAAATAGTTACCTAGCTGCTTCAAAACCACGTTTAAATATAAAAAAAAAATGAACAAAATAAAACTAAACAACCAAGAAAATCTTAATGCTGATGCTTTACAGTTACTACTAGGTAAAGAAAGGGCAAACCACCATTACATACACAGAATACAGAAAACAATGCAAGATGAATTGGGCTGGATTTCTTAAAAATGTAAGGATAGCTGGATATTAAAAGATGACACATCTGACTTATTATAATTTTCTTCTTATGAATGTAACCCTCAGGAAAATATCTACTTTGTTTTACATGAGCACTTTCAAATAAATTAAGTAGAAACAAACCCTGAAATATCTTTCCCAGAACCTCTTCATTTTGGGATGTTTTCAGGCCCCACATACTAAAACACTTTACCTCCTTTCTACTGCAGTGTGCATTAGCGGCTTTAAGAAAGCAGTCCTTACTCTCCTGCACACAATCGTTAGGTCCCTGGTGTAACATTCTTTTGCTGACTTGCTATTCTGCACCCTGATATCCAAGTTTTGATATTTTCAGATGTTTTGTGCAATATGTACACAGGAGGGCTTTTTCAAGGCCAGATACAGTAGTTAGATGGCCATACTTCTTGGTAGCAGTACAAGGGTCACAATTCTTTTTCCTATAAACTTTTAATTCAGTAAGACAGTTATGACAGGGTCTTGCCTTCAACATCAAGGACAAAAAGACAGACTTGACTTTGTTGTGTGCGTGAAAACTGATTCTGAAATCACAGGATCATGCCATATATATATATATATATGAATACATACAGAGATTTAACTTGTGTAATGCAGATTGTGACCTATCTTCCCTTGAGCACTCCAGGCCTTGAGCTAGTGCTATTTCAGCTTAAGATTTTTGTGATCGGGGTGATCCACAATGGTGAGAGAGTGCTTAACATTGAGTTCATCAAATCATGCATACTTTTAAAACGAATCAGTTTTTCATTGAGGGAGTAAAAGGTAGATTAAGATGCTGAACTTCGGGTTACCAGTTTCATTGCCCGGTCATTTATTCCAAGCCAGAGCAGAAAGAGACAGAGACAAATGAGAACACCTTAAGAGAAACAGCTGGGTTCCCGCCACAGTGATGCTGTCATTAAACCACGTTTTCCTTCATGGTCTCTTACAAACAGAATTGCAGCTACTTACCCATTTTAAAATTCTGAGAAAGGAAAATGAATTTATATTTGCAAGTCAAATGTGGCTGAATATTTTAGAGGGCATGTCTGTGATGAAAGAAATCTTTATTAAGTTTTCTGCAATACGTACATGCAATGAGAAAGTCACCTTCAGGAAAACTGCTTGTGATTCGCTTAAAATTATACCCACTTACACAATGTGAAAATAAAACATTTTCTGTTTCTTGCTAGTTTACTTTTCTCCATCACATTCTTGCTCTATTTTTATATGGAAATCACATTGTAATCAATACGCAATGGCATTTCCACAGTCACATTACAGAGAATGTGTTTAAAGCATACACAGAAACACTCAGAACGTATCAGGCACTTTAAGTAAGTACAGCAATATCTTGCTATCATGATAGTGAAAATAAACTGAATTCTTCCATCTCTTATGTGGATTTTTGGGAGTGCTGCAGCAAGCTACCGGTCTACCAAAGTCTTCTAAGTCTTTGCTACTAGGCTACTCACCTAGTTCGGAAACTGGGCAGTTCCAGGTTATACTTTTCTCAGTATCGACTTTACACAACTGGAAATAAGGATCCATGGACACCAGTTTCTGGTTTTTCACCAATCTTTTAAATAGGCTCTTAAAGGAAACCGTACTCAAGAAAAAAATTTCTCTGACATAATGTAGTAGTAGCTATTCATCTTGGTATTTTGCTCAAGCAGTCTTAAAAAACAGTAGCTATATCCAAACTGTATACATTTTAATCATGAAAGAGAATAGACTTCATTACTTCAGCTGTGATCTGAAAATGAGAAAGAAGGTATTTTTAAAGTGATTTGACCTTAAGTGTGTAAGGAAAGGAAATGTTCTTTAAAAAACCATTTTTTTTAATTCCCTTTTCTCTTCAGTTGTGATGTTTCAGCACCAGCAAAAATAAATGAGTATTCATGCAATTTTCTTCAAGTATTCAGGCATTCATGAAACTCATACTGTTTGTCTACTCATTTTAAGGATTAGTCAGATGAAACAACTTCCCAATCATCTTGTAGAAACTTGGTGTTATTTCCTCTTCCATCTCTTTGAGTACACTGCCTTCTGTGCTCAAAGAGGCACCTGGAGTTAATGCTGCAGATTTCACCGCATTGCACCTCCATTCTGTGCAAGAATTCAGTGTTCATATGTCTCCTGCCCCTTTTATTGACTCCTGTCTACACATATAACAACAGCATGGCACATCCGACTCTGCTGGAGTCTGTAGAGTAACAGGACATTTTTCTCTGACAATGAAGCATTGTAACTTGGTGACAAAAAAGAAATGAACAGTACTGAGAAATGGTCTCTCTATAGCACCTGTAGCCAGTGGGATCCCTGAAACAACTGTGTGAATCTAATCCTAGCCCAGAGTTTTACCATTGCTGTTAACATCAAACAGATTTTCAACATCTTTGTGTGCTAGCCAGGTAATAAATTTCTGTTTTACTTGTTGCAATTAGTCTATGAAAAATGATGCAATAAAATACAACTAGTTCCTTCACTTATTGTGGGTTTTCTATCAGTGAACTAGTAAGTTTATTTCTTTTTCTTATTATCACTGAAAAATTAAGAGCTCAAAGTAAAAAATTTAACATAGAAAAGTTTCCAAACTATTAAAAACCTGAGATTTCTCAAGTGCCATTGGGGGCACAATTGCAAAGTAACAGGATTGCTTAAGTGAAAATTTGTCTGGAGACTTGTTAGACAAGTTTTCCATTACAAACTGATTTTCAGATTGACAAAAATGAGCATTTGTGTACTTGAAAGCTAGCTATGTATCATCTGGAAATAACAGACCACTATCAAGTTTCATACTGTATTTGCAAGATTGCATTTCCTAACATCAATGAAAGATATTTGTGTTGGTGTAGTTTTAGTTTTCACCTATTTTATCTTTCTGGGAATTGTCTTAGATACATTTCTCTGAATTCTCCCTTATTTAAACAGTCATTCCTGAAAGAACATTTAATTGTATTTTTATTACATTGTTTTCCTTCTTTGTAATAAGATTTGTTTTGGTTCTTTTTTTTTTTTGACACAACAAAAATTTGCAACATTTTTTTTTAAAAGCTAGGTCAGCTGTCAGTCTCCTAAAGCTTTCTTTTTTTTGTTACTAGGCATGTCATCACCGGTCTGGACAGTTACCTGACTCTAATCAGAAAGGAGGTTAACCAACAAGACACTAAAACTGTGACCCAGAGGACACTTGGAAAAAGCAAGAGCTCTTTCAGTTTAAGAGAAGGATATGTACATGTACATTGACTGGGAAAAGCTCTTTATTAATAATTTCAGAGGAAATATGGGCAGACAAACCTACTTGGAAGCTCTACAGAATGGCGTCTGCCACCCACACAAAAGAAAATAACTTGTAATTTTGATGGAGTTTAACAGAAGAGCAAGAACACTGATTTTATAATTTGTCATTTTTCTCCTCCTCCCACACAATACTGGGAGGATTTGAAGCCTATGTCAGCATTAGATCCTTAATTTCACCTTCTGATGGTGCTACAGGGTGACAATTCAGGCTTATCTCCTGAGAGCTTTTACAGAATGACTGTCAGGGCATAACACCAATTTAATTACAGTTCTTATAGCTTTATAATAAGGTCAATTTCCCTAACTTGAAGTGTTACTGGGGAGTCCCTCCAGATTACTTTTTTGTTCACTAGCAGGGGCAGATCTCCTGATCTTTCAGTGCAAGCCCTGATAAGCAATGACCTGTGAGCTGCTGATTGGTTCGACTGAGTGCGATCATAAATCAGCTCTTAAAACAGGCCCCAGCTCAATGAGATTTAAATAACATTCGCTAAAGAGAAAGATAATGTTAGATAGATGATAGAAGAGAAAGATAATAGTAGTTTTCCAACAATGTTGCAAAAGGACTTACTTAGAAACTGTTAAGGTGATCATTCCTTAAGTAGTTTGCAGAAAGCTCACATCTGTGTTACATCTGCTCATTGCAACACAAATTGCTAGTAAAGCTAATACTTTGCATTTTGATAACATGCTAATTGAAATATCCCTTCATTCTTTAAGCATATAAATTACAGCTTGATGCTATGTGCTTCATTAAATAACAGGTGTTTGGAGGACAGTTATTTAACAGAAACTTTTAAAATCTTACCTAACTCTTAAATAAGAGAACTTATGATCTTAACATACTCAAACGTTAAAATGCTATAAAAATCCTTCATCTGCTGGTATGATAAATTGTTCATCAGCACATAATAATAATTTTAGTCTGAGCATAAACTGAGTCAGGTTGTTGATGGATCTGACTCAGTGTGTCTAATCAAATAATTTCTTAGGTTTCAAGTTCCACAACATGGTACTAATTGTTCTGAAATGGCTTCATTTTTGTTGCTGGCATTTCTGCTTTAATGTTAAATTAAACCAAACTTCCATTAATGCAAAGAGCAGCTGGGTGGAAGACAGTGGCACTTCTCACCTCGATTAGGAGAGAAAAAATTAATTTGGAGAAAGATGATATAATTATTACAAAACAACTTTTATGAGGTACTTTAATTTCATATATTATTACAGCACATAAGTTGTGCCTGATTTAGTGTGCCAGTTAAGCTTTTTTATTAAATACATTAATGTCAAAAATAGAATAAGATGTTACGTGCACTATTGGTTTTATTGACAAATTCCTGCCTGCCAGGCTGAACACAATATATGATCAAATCTCATCAAATCTCTTTTTAACAACAAAAGAACATTCTGATTAGTCTGATTCCTGTGTTGTAGCCTGATTAAATTATTATTTCTCCCTGCAGGTACTGTGGAAGTGAAACCATGTTTCCCACTTACTTATCTTGTTAATGAGGGAATAAGTTACATAAAAAAGGGAGGTGAGATCCCGAACACAGTTTTTGATATTGATCTTTGGAGTAGAAATGTTGAACATCTGGCAGTGTCCAGTACTGTACATTTTGTGAAATTCCCCTGGGATTTATATTGTAGCTATATTAGATGACTTCTATATGAGATAATTTTTATTGCATATTATGTTTAACATGGTTATATATATATTCAGTAGGTATTAGAGTTGGGCGAAAACTTTAGGTATTTTTTCATCAGCTGATACCAGTCTATCAGAAGTAAAACTTTCTGCAGCTTGTTATTATTCAGAGTAAGTACATTATAGAAGGAACAAAAAAAAGAAGCAAAACAATTCAGGTAGATCAACTTTTTTCAACCTTAATGGAACAAAATACTTTGGGTTTTTTTCCACTTTCTGCAATATCTTATCAATGTTTTTACATTAAATTATTCCAAATAAGTTGACAGTAATAATTTATAACATCAGAATGAATTCTTTTTCTTTTTCCTTTTTTTTTTTTTTTTTTTTGCAAACTACACTTGAATGAAAATTAGCAAAAGTTTGGGGTCAGTCTCCTATTATGCATAAACATGATTTTTGTGTTTTAAAATAGTCTGTGAAATAGAAATGAGACTTTCAGCCTATGTTGACAGTACAAAACATGAATACAGTGATAAGATCTCAGTATGGCAAAGATCATTGAGACTTGGCAAATATTGTGGGGGCAAGAAAGCAAGAGAAGTGTTCTGGGTGGACTGGATATATAGGTCCTCCAAATAGAGGGCAGAGTGACAACCTTGTTACTCACCCAGTTTTCAACTTCCTTTCCGAACAGCCTCCATTTTTTCTCTTGTCATCCATATTCATTTAGTTCGGTGTTTGAGTTTATAATATTTAAAAGGGAGCTAAAAATGAATAGAGATGAATGGCAATAACTTCTAACTGGTTTTCCTTAAAATACAAGAAATGAGGGCTTATCTTCCATTCTAATATGCTCTTCCATTTTCCAGTCACACTTCAGTCACATGCACCTGAGGCAATACAGAGAGGTCTCCCGTAAACAACATGCATAAAATCTTCTGCATTTCCCTTTCCAGAAGTTCAAGGTTTTCCTAGCACATTATGCTTCTTTCCATGCTACATAGCAGAGGGATGCATGTGGAGTGTCCAGTTTATCTTGATGCAAAAGTCACTGCTGCTATCTACATGACGAGAAGGAAATATCCTGTAGTCTGATGTAATTCAATATTGTTCTACTGGTATAAAAAAATATACATAAACTGAAGAGCTAAAGAAATAACGCAGAAGGGCAAATTTTCCCATTTTAGAGTTAAGACAGAGTGAATTGTAAATATTTGTCTCCTTTAACTTTTAATGATTCAAAATGGAAGGCATAAAAATCTGAAGGCAGAATAACACAGATTTTTTTTGTTCATTTTTTTTTTTACTCAGAAGTTCACATTAAAAAGAACCCCAACAAAATCCTTACCATGCTCTATTCTCTGGTTCCTTGCATTAAAAATGAATGTTGTCTCACTTTAGGGGCCAAGGGGATAAAGCAGAGAGACGAATTCAACATTATACATAAACAGATTCCTAACCTCCATGTGGAAAGTAGCTCCCTATGTAAAAGGGAACCACATGTAATGTAATAATGTAAAACTTTAATGTGTGCAAGCTGATGTCTTTCAGAAAAGTGCAGGTGGGAGCCGCCTTGCTAAGACTAATAGAAGGCGGCAGGTTCAGAAGTCATATTTAATCAAAATTAATGTCAGCATATGCTTTTAGCACACAAGACATCTGAACAATGGAGCTCCAAAGTTCAAGCTATTTCTGTTTCATCTGGGGGAGAACCAAGTGGCAGGACATTAGCCATAAGGTAATTTTTACATGCTATGGTTTCCAAAAAGGGAGTCTATTAGAATACCACAATAAAAAAGCAAGAAGAATATACCTGGGAATGTAATATGCATGTCAATACTACAGCACCTAATGATGATATGAAGTTTCTCTTTTTTTTTAAAAAATGATGATTTGAAAGTATGTACTCATAAGCAAAACATAGAAAGGAATAAAAACCATCACTGTGTTAATTATAGCAAATGCCATTATGGAGCTTAGTGAAATAATTATGTGTATTCTTAGGTTCCACCAAGGAAAGTGAATTGATTAAAGTGTTTCCTTTGTCAACCCAAATTAAGGACTCAAACACTTTATGAGCATCCACTAGATTTTTCAAGTTGCTACACTTTTATCATAGGGAAGGAAAACTTCAGTAACCTGCTCAACTTTATAAAGTTCACCTGCTTCTATATAAAATAATGTAAAATTGAAAAGTCCAGGCATATGGAACAATAATTTTCACACCTTTCTGGTGTCACATAGGAATTTTCCTGGTATTGCCATTTGGCCTGGGGTCCTACGGCAGTATTAGACAGCTGATGTTAGGGTTTGCTTCCCTGAGTTAGTGAAATACAAGCATGAGAAGGAATTGATAATACTGAAGAGAGGCACTAAATTTTTCAAAGCTGATTTCAGATATGTGAAATGGTATTACTTCTTTTCAGTCATATTTTTATTTAATCTGTAGTAATTTTAGCTGTAGTTTTATAATGCAACAGCTGTACTATGTCAGTTAAAACATGCATATTGCCCACTTCCCCGCCTTCAGCTGCATCTGCGAGCAAATGGCTTAGAAAGACTGAGAAAGGGCAAACCATGTGATTCTTCTTCTTAATGCAACTTGTTTCAAAGTTCAATATTCAGCACAGAGGATTGCTAGGGTCATTAGGAGTACATATATTTTGTAACCGTATGTGGATCCCAAGTCTTTAAGTGGACTTCTCTTCAAAGAACTAGTCCAGACTGCCTTTTCATTCCTTCATGTGAACTTCAAGCCCCCACAACAAACTTTGCCAGAGAACACAGCTCGTTATCTGATTAGGAGCCACCTTCTTTGGTTGTTTTGAACCAGCCTCCTACTAGCATGTCCTGGAGATGGTGAGAAAATCAATTCAGTTCCTCCATGACATGATGATTTGTGGACGTGTCTCCTGAAATCCTTCTAATCCCAGTTGGAGAGACACAGTTTCCTCAGCCAGACGCAACAGAGAATCTGCTTGGTACCTGTGATCTTCCTTGTCCTCCCTTTCTGAAATTTTCCCATTTCTACTGTATCTTCTATTGTTTGTTTGTTTTCAAGAAGACAAGATCAGAACTATGGACACTATTGAAGAGACAGTTGGCAAAATTAAGTCCTCTGTTTCGCTTAATTCTTTCCCAACAGTTTCCAACCTTTCATTTGGTTTTGGTCTCTGAGTAGTTTTGATCATGAATCTGACATTTTCATGAACTATATGGCATTTAGTATCTGTAAATACATATTTTGAAAATGATCTCCACGTTACAGTAAAGTTTAGACTTAATTTGAACATTCCATTATTCTATATTAATGCGTCATATGACTGTCACGACTTCTGAGCACCACTTTATTAGTGTATTTATCCTTACTAATCCCTCTCGGAGAACAAAAGCATATGGATAGTAAGTGAGTCACTCAATGTTTGAAATGACATGCAAGTTCAACATTACTCTGCTATCATAAATCTTGGATTAGTCATTTTCTTTCTTAGCCCATCTAGAACCACACCGTGCTTGACAACGCTTAGCAGCTAAATGGCTATACTATTTTTAAATTTTACAGAATTATGCAAATTATTTGCTGCTTTGCCTACTTCCCTCAAAACAACTAAGTAGTCCCAGGAAAGCCTCGAAGGCCTACAAAACATAACCAGTTTGTAACATGCTTTTACTCAATACTTCAATATTTATAAGAGCATTCACTCATCACGTGATAAATTGGAGATTTTCTCCATCCCATACTACCTTTACTCTCACCCTCAGCACCAGAGTCAAATTACAAAAATGTGATGGACACGATATCCTTCAGAGATTTCTTATGACCAAACCTCACATTGTTGGCACAACATTACCCTGTCCTCATATAAATTATTTTCCATAGTACGCTTACACTTCATGCCAGGATCAAGCAACTGATGAATCATTGAGATACAGCTAGGTTTTGAAGGCTTACAGGAACTCTGTTTTCTGAAGACATGGACAGTTTAATGAAGAGCATTTCCAACTCCATAAATTTTAGAGCCCCAGCCATTGTCTAAACACAGAGTTTTAAGTGCTAGACTTAAAAAACAAACAAACAAACAAAAAAAAACTTCCTTCTTTCCAAAATAAGAAAAGATCTTATTCATACTTCTCATCAAATGCAATTCTTTCATTTCTCTCAGAGCTTTCCACAGAATTTCTTGTAAAGAGAGAATATTCCATGTTTCTTTGTTTTTTCCTGTTGGCCTTTCTTTGCCTCCTGGAGGCAAAGAACAGTCTGGGAGAGGAATTTGTCTCTGAAAATTCAAGCAGTGACTTCCTCTGTTGCCTAGAGGAAGGGACATGGCTTCCAGAAGGGGGTGAATTTAAAGATGTTTATTTCCATTCAGCAGATGCTATGGTAGTTTTAAAGACTTCATTGATGTATTGCCAAAGCTATCTACCTCTAGGTTTTTAACCTTTCCCATACTAGCTATTCTTGTCTTTTGTGACTGTTGATTCCAGCAGACATTGAGGTGACCAACACTGTAAGACTTCACACGAAATCAGCCCTAAAATTTTTGTCAGTCTAGCATAATAACCTTTGTCACAGTTTAAGGCTGGGCCAACCACTAGACAAGTGATAGCTGCTCTCTATTACCCCCATCCCTTCTCAAGGGGATGAGAACGAATTGAAAAAGAAAACTAAAACTGTTTTAATTAAAATAATAACAATAACATACAATAAAATAAAATATATACAAATATAGATAACCCCAATACCGAACCCAAATCCCCTGACAGCAATCACATCACTGTCACCACTGATGATGCAGGACAGACACTGGGGAAGTCCCAGACTTGCTTCAGTATCAGATGGGAACTCTATGCAGGAGTTGGATTCGTGAACTGAATTCAGGAATGCATGGGTTGGCATTGAAGGCAGAATGGACAGAGTCTTCCCTGGACACCAGCCATTTAAGAGGAGGCAAGAGAGAGGAAGACCCTCAGCTCTATACTGAATATGACATCTATGGGATGGAATACCTTGTTGGTCAGTGTAGGGTCACCTGCCACATCCGCTCCTCCCCGCAGGTGTGGCCTTGTAACTTACCTCACCCTCACCGTGGTACACAGGATTTAGCAAGTGCAGAAAGTGCCATTAGTTAGAAGAGACTGAGCTCACAAGTAAAATCAATGGACAGAATTAGCTTTATTCTAACTCAAACTAGGACACACTTGAACTGTTAACCTGGAGCATCTCTTTTTTAATGCTCCAGCTAGGAGCTTTCTAGGACAACAACTATCCTTCTCTTCATGTTGTACAAAACCTTGCGGGGCACTTTGGGTTCAGTTGCGAGGAGTCACTG
Source organism: Bucorvus abyssinicus (assembly GCA_009769605.1). NCBI lineage: Eukaryota > Metazoa > Chordata > Aves > Bucerotiformes > Bucorvidae > Bucorvus > Bucorvus abyssinicus. The sequence continues at coordinate 55,257,473 of CM020063.1, forward strand.
TAAAAGTCAGATTAGACAGATGCAGGGCAGATCTAGACACCTATCTGCCAAGTGCGGCTTTAAAACACATTTTTCCCATTATTTTGTACTGGGATTTCTGCCACACATATTCTAGTCATCTTCAACTAGGTGAAAGTTTAGGCTTTAGAGCATAGGATGGTAGTCTCTTTCCTCAGGTTTCCCTGCCTTTGTCTTTCTCCTCATCATCTATTGGATCTCATGGATCTATTCAAATTTGAGTATAGTAACTCATTCTCTTCTAAATCAAGAATAAATATTTATTTCTTGCCACATTTATTAGGTTGTATTGTTTTTCCTGGGCAACTTCAAGTAGGCAAAGGAACTGTTATTCCCCTTAACAGCTAGTTTTCTTTCATAGAAATACTTAAAGGTAAAGCCTGTTTCAGAGGTTTCTTACCATGGTTTAGGTTTTTTTATTTCAAACTTCTAATGCTAAAGATTAACTGCCATTCCAACATGAAGCTTTTATTTGATGCAATGTAACAAAAACCAAACCAAACCAAACCAAAACCAACCAACCAGCCAAACAAAAATTAATCTATTTTTAATCACCTGTTGTTCTTGTAAGTAATCATAACTTAATTAGTCTTGATTTCAGACAGGAGATGATGCCACATGAAATCCTATGGATACATTTACAATTAATAACACTTTTTCCAGAAGCCCTGAAATGCAGCATCTCACTATTCACTATTCAAAACTCTAAACTATTTAAACTCCTCTCTGGAGCAGTACTGAAGAAAATTTAGTCACTTTATGTTAATGATATTAATTATTGTACATAGAAGTTTTTCCCTACGACATCTTAAGCATTGGTTCAAGTGTTAATATAAGTGTATACTTAAATCAGCCAGCAGATCAACCAATAATGCATTTTTTGTGAAGAGATAGTGGTTGCTGTCTCAAATTCTTTTTCTTTTATGTAACTCTTATTTCTCCTTTTGTGCTTTGTTATGCAGGTTTTCTCTTTCCTAATCTACTGAACTGCCTTTTATGATGAGTCTTAAATTAATCTTATTACACATATCTCATGCTCTCAAGAGAAGACCAGTTCAGTATTTCACAGAATCATTGACAGTTTGTACTCAGGTCTACATCTCCCTCAAATTAAATTATCTTTTTTACTGGGGAGACAAAAATAAAAAATCGTCTCTGTTAGCTGGATTTTAATGCACATTAAAGATTTTAATGTTCTGCCTGCTTGTTTAATTGCTTAGAAACTCAAGCTCTCCTGAGTTGAGCAAGCAATTGACAGTGAACTCAAATTTCATATCCTTAATATATATGAAATAATAGCTCAAGTCACACAAGGAATGGAGCAAAAGGAATTTAAAAGATGGAGGATGTAAAATGTGATCTGCATCACTTTGGTTTGGCAGATCTCTTTTGGGCAATGGCAACTCAGGGGCCTGGAAATAAAAAGCATAAAACCTGAGCTGCTTCTTGAGAGCTGAAATAGCATCACACACCATGCAGGGTTCTCCTAGCACTAAGGAAGCCTTGAGAAGCCAAAATAACTGTTTTTGCTCCTTCTGTGATCCAACAGCTCAGTAAAAAGCAACCCATCTGCAGAGTACCGTTTATGTTATTTTTTCATCAAAGTTGCACTTTTATTTTACTTCAACAAAATTCACTTTTTAAAAAATTAACATGGACAATTTTGCTTCTTATATTCGAAATACTTTGTGCAGGTTAAATAACACCATATGCTGACAGGATAGGAAATACTCTGAAAGGAGAAAAAAAAGACCTCTGAAAGCAAGTTCTGGTATTTGCCTCTGCATATGAAATGTGTTGATTAAAAGAAGCCAAACACACACCACCTCAGGTAATTTCAGATCTAAAAGCCAGAATCCACAAGCCAGTGATTTCCTTAATGGAAGAGTTTTAACATTTCTTGTGGGAATATCAGGCACTTGAGCACGATTGAAACAGAATGCCATTTACAGTTCAAGAAAAATTACTGTCAAATGAATAATGGCTGCTCAAGGCACACGTTATCTATTTCTGCAATTAGCGGAGAAATCCTGTTTTAAGACTCATTTAAAGCATCAATTTTACTGCCACAAGAAAGCATCAATGTGTGTTAGTTGCATTTGGCAGCACCACTGTGTTGTAGTTAAAGCCTGTCAGACTTACTGTTAAAGGGCTTTATTTTGAGAATCAAAATACAAAGATTTGAGATACAAATTTTCTCCAGATGAAGTCTGTATTCAAGACTTACCCCTGGGAAAGAGTTTCTTCTTATAGAAACAGAGTCAGTCAAAGGTGATATGTTTTTTTTTTAATATTAAAAAGATTAAAATAATAAACTTACACAGCAATAAATAAAGCAACTAATCATATTCTTCATGAAGCAGTGGATATGAGACATAATGACCAGACTCTGTCCCCTTCAGAGCTATGTACACTCAGTATACTGTCTCTCACCAGGTCACATGCTGGTCATAGTATATATTTTAGGAGTCTGCTGAAAGGTGTTTCCATAGATAAATTTGAATAAGGGCTCAGTGAGTATGTCTGTACTCTGCAGTCAAGTATGGACACATCTCCCAAAAAACAATTTCCAGAGCCACCTCCTTTATGAAGTAGTGGTAAAAAAAATCTCCCTCTCTATACATGTAAAATCTCTGATTCCCAGGACATCTGCTCTAGCATGACTGTTTTAACCTAGAAATGGGAATTGCCAGCATGTATGCATAATACTTCCTGACAACTCCAACATTCACTGTGCTGTAGAAAATGCATAAGGGTTGAAAATCTCCTGCCAGTTATTCACCTATGAATGAAAAGAGAAAGCTTTGAATAAATGGACCTCACGACCAGAATAAACAGGACAGAGGAAAACAAACACTGGACAGAGACGTGACAGAAAATGAATTTGTTAATCTGATATACCATATCTGTATGCAGCACTGTGTCTAGATTTCTGGATCCTGATACAAACTACAGCACCCTCCTCCCTTCCTCCTTCTTAGTGTCTCCAGTTCCAGACCCACAGGAGAGATGTCAGGACTTTTCCACCCCATCCCTCATCTAGATGACACAAAGACTGGAGAGCCAGGGCGTGATCTCATCACATCAAGTCAAAGCCACAGGGGGATCAACTTATCTACTAATCCAATGATTCAGCTTGAAAATCAAGCTTCCCCTGAACAGAAAATTTAGAAAATCTTTCTATATTTTGTGAATATGTATATATGTTTAGAGACTTCCTGAGTAAAAAGAGGTCTCGGTGGCTATTACCGTAAGCTAGGATATAGATGTTAGCCTTGCAAGCACCACCTTTTGCACTTTTAATGGTATTTACTTTCTGTCTGCAACATACATAGCTAGTCAATAAGAAACATTTTGCGCTGCCAGGGAACACTACCCAGACTGCAATGTCTCGAATGAGATAGTCCTGATGGAAAAGGAGTGTATTTACCAGACATTAAGTGTAATAATGCCTTCATAAATGTTCACAAAACTGATGGCAGGTAAAGTTTCCCCGCAGTCTGGGACAGGAGATTTCCTCTGAGGTAGTTCTATCCGCACTGTATTTCTTGTGTAATCGGGCTGACCTTTTTACTTGGAGTCCACTCAGAGAATTACATGCACTTCCAATTTCTTGCTATGGTGGTTGAATTGGTGCTAAGTAGCACACATTGTGCAAGCAGGTTGATCTGAAGGAATGTGTTCAGGGCAGGCAAAGTGAAGACGGGGCATAGGAAAGAGTGGGCAGATGCATGGTTGTGCAACATCCTCTTAGACATTAATAAGATGTGATGTGACTTTCCCTGGGAGAAAGTCTAACACACTGCAATGTTCCCATCTTATTAACTGACATGACATAGTATTATATTTTCATGCGATGATGTTCATTGCTCTGGCATCAGGAAACATTTTCTTATATTAATTCAAGTAATTAATTTCAATAATTAATTTCAATACAGATCAGGTATACAGTAAGGAGAAAATCTGAAATGGTACATTTTGACCTCTTTAAATTATATTTCTAGTTTAAGGATATTACGTTGTCTTCCACGTGAACGGTTAAGTTAAAATAAATAGCATGATCTTTGTACATATTTCATACATACATTTTAGTGGAATACTTTCTCTGCCCCAAACATAAAATGTTTGTTGTTATCCTATTAGTTTCACTTTGAAACTCTTGCTTGCAGAGTCCAAAGTATTATCAAAATTTAAAATTATTCTATGACATGCAAACTTGTGTCACATCCTTGCTAGTTTAATTTGGCACATTCTCATCGTAGAAGAAGAAGAAGATATACCAGAAGAGGGATTCAGCCCTGAGGCAGCAGAGCCAGTAAGTCTAAATTCGAGTGCTCTAAAATGCTTTAGTTCATCTAGTGGAGGCCTGGGAAGAGAACAAGGGCATCAAAACAACAATAACTGTCTTTTAACCGTTCCAACTCTGCAGGGATGATGAAACCTAAACTGCCTTTTCTGTCATGGTATAAATGTCCTGATTCCCTCCTCTCAGCCTTGTGGACAGAAATCCTTGGTGTTTTGACTGTGGGCCAGGGAAAAGGAAGATGTCCAAAGTATAAACCTGCACTCTCCAGCGTACCGTAAATGTTGCCCAAAGTCAGAAATTCCCCTTTTTCCTTCATTCCCAATACAGCTGGTGTAAGACTCTGAGCGGTAGTAATAACCACATGCCTCTGCACAGATTGCACATAAGTGACAGATACTCAGTTCATTTAAACCTTAAGACCATACTTAATTCTCCAGGCTCCATTCTTTCACTGATTCATTTTGCTCTGACATTCAGATGCAAGTGAAGTTTTGTTTCTGGAAGCATCCAGTGGAGACTCTCTCTGGAGGACAGAGACCTCACAGAAGTCCTTTACCCTGGAGCAAATGCTACTGGCAAAATCTGTGTATCGGCACACAGGAAGGTCTTGTATGCACGTGCATGCTTCCTTTCTGCAGGTCACAGTGTTACAGCTTTGACATGAAAACAAAGTCAATATAGTTGGACTATGAAAGGATGTTTGACAGAGAGGTTGATATCTCTCTACAGTCATAGCTGATTTGTTGAAATTCCTTGAGTCTGTATAGTTGCAGATAGTGAAGTCACATTAACTTTGGGTTGTTATTAGTTAAAAACAGTGGGTGTCTGTGGCTGCAGTTTTGTTTTCTGACTGCTTATTTTTTCCTTACAGGATTGATTTATTAACACCTCCTTCCCCTGCCAGTAAGTTGATATATATTGTCAGATTTGGCTTCAGAGTCAGTCGGAAGAATAAATTGCTGGATTGAACATGTACTTGTTTCAAATATATTTATTTTGTCACTGAAGAAGGAAAAAATAACTGTTGTAACTAAGACATTAGTCAAGAATTTGACTCTGAGTCTAGCATTTTATTTGCATTAGGGTCACAAGCTTATCAGAAAAACCAGATTACTGAAGTGTGAATCTGAAGACATGAAAGTGATACCTGTTTATGTTACACCCCTCCAAGGCTCCCCATTCTCTTACTCCGTGAAGCCTTTCCAGTCCACCGACTTCTAAGAGCGTTTAAAAATGTAGTCTTCCTCGACAAGCGCTTCTGTTTACAGTACAGCTTTCAAGAGCTGACAGGTATGCCTTAGTGCACTGATTTATTTATCCTATTCACATGCAAAGCTGCACACAGCTTCTTGGCACTGTCTCAGGCTGAGAACTGAAAGCACACTATAGCCAGTTACTTAGCGAATTTTGACATGGATCTATCCGTGTCAACTCGGCTTACAGATCAGGGTCTCTGAGTAACTCTCCCGCTAAGTGCACTACAGACTGTAGGTGATAAGTACACTCCTGCTCCAAAATCACTAATCAGCCTGTCGTTTACTAAATCTTGTTTCTTGCAGAAGGGGTTTTCAGAACACACCCTCAAACTACTTGATTTGATAAAAAAGCAAGTTGACTTCCTGATACTTGAAGTTTGCAAACTTCAGAAGTAATTTTTTAAAGTATTTCCAAAATTAGCCAAGATAATGTTTTCTAAGAAATGTTATAGAAGGTGGAATTTAGCATAATTAGTTTTTCATATCATCACTGATCATAAAACAGAATATCAATCTCTCAATTAAAACCAGAGAAAGTAAAGCATGTGCTTTTCTATTTTTAAAACTGTAAGATTTTGGTTAAGTTCTTCACTCAGGGTCTTAGATTCAACCATCTTTTGTTATAGGTTTATCCTGCCATTACTTGTCTCCATTTCTCTTACACTTACATGTTCACAGCCCTGCCTGATATTTATTCTGACAGCCTCTGCATTAATAATAGAATTCGCAAAAATATTAGTAATCTTGATTGACACATAGGCACAGAAATTTCAGGAAATGTCCACCATGTGCTAGGGCTCCCATTCCAGATACTTCACTTGTCTACTCAAAAACAAAGAAAACCCAAACAATCACTCTAAAATCACTTCAGGAAGGTTGTGTACAGATCATTCATAAGCAAAGTGAAATTCACCTTCAGGACATGGTGTTTTGAAATGTTTTTTTATCCTTGTTTTTGTCTGTAATAGTTCATGAACACGTTTCCTCTTTAAAGTGTAATATTAAAAGGCTCTTAAAAACTCTGCAAAAAGCCAGCGAGATCCCCTGCCAAGACACAAAACAATGCTCACAGAAAGTAAAACTGCTTATTTTACCCTCCTATCTTTCCCCGCCCCATTTCACTCAGCAAAAGCAAGTGAAATGAAACAGGAGACAGCAAGAGCAAGACACCCGATGCAGAGAACAAAGAAAAGCTAGCAGAAAAACATCTGAAGGAAAAGCTGATAAAAAAAATAACATACCTTTCCTGAAATGCCTTTGTCCAATTATTTCTATCTATCCAGTGCATTTGGGGAGGTATATTAATTTGTACTTGGTGTTTTAGGTATGGTTTTCTGCTGTAACTACTGCAACAAAGAACACATTGATATTTTCTTTTAGTAATCACAGTTTCAGCTCTATCCAATAACTAGGAAACCATCCCCAAGTGAATCTGGAGCTGTAATATGTCTTTGTATGCAAAATGATGGTGTATCACATAAACCAGAGAATGGAGGAAGGTCTGCAATTAATGAACTGTTAGTTGCATGTGCGCTTGCCATGATTCAGAATAAAACAAAAACTCAATGATTTTTCTTTTTTTTTTTTTTTATTTTAAAGCCCTTCCCCAGAATATGTCTTCCCTTTTCTTGTTGCTAGCAGCATAAATTGCATAAGAGGCAAAAAACACTGAAAACTAGACCTTGGGAAAGCAACCTCCGAAAGTTGTCTGCCTGCATTTCCATGCAAGTTGGACAAGCGTCCTCAGGGTGTGGAGTGCATCTATGCTGTGGTTTTGCTTCTACCCACTGTCCCTGCCTGTGATACTGAAAAGCAACTGGCCAAGCTCAAACCAGCAGTAAGGTGGGCAAGATAAGCCTCCACTCAGAGTATACTGTCCACTGAGTCCATGAACAACTGCTACAGCCCATAATATGTGCCTTCTTTCCTAGCAGGCCTTGGAAATAGAGGACATAAAAACCGAGTCACGACTTATACACAATAATTCACTTTGTGAAATATAGCCAAGTTTGTTCACAAACTCTGCTCTAGCTCAACAGCTTCTTGCTGCAGTAGGTATGACATGAATACAATGTCCCAGTGAGACTGATGTTCGGTGCCCGTAACTCAGGAGAAGGATGTTGTTCAGCTCTAAAGAAACAGGGACCATTAACCGCTTCTCTGGCCATTCACAGTTGCCATGAAATGGAAGACTAATCTTTGAGAATAACCAAGGTTACTAAGCTGATGTTTCAGCCCTCATTTTTTTTTTTGGCTTCCTGGTCATCTTCATACCCCACCATATAGTTTCACCTGTCATTTCGCCTTGTCTTCAGCTTTCTCTGCTCTTTTTGAACAGTAAGCAAGATTTTGAGCAGAAGGAGCGTTTTACTACTAGCAAGCAGCTTTGTCCAGATTCTGGGGCTAACACCCAAATATCTTTTCATCTCCTTGATGAAAGATTTCTGTGCACCCTTGCCTCAGAAGCACTGTGTAAAAGTAAATAACAGTGTAAGACATGAGACCATAAGACATTTGCAGCAGAGCAGTACACCCCCTATCACATGATCCCCTTCTTTGTTTTCCAAAGGCAATCAATCACGTGTCAGTGAAAAACCTCCCACCTTTCCTGATTTTTTTCTCCTTTGTAGAATATATTAGTTAAACCTTCCACTTTGTCTGCCGAAAGGAAATCAGGCTGAAATGGTGTCCCCAATTGAAATACAAATTTGTCATATCCTTTTAATCCTATAATGCTTATCTCCTTTAACACCTTTGGGGTATACAGACTTTCACTATCATCAAAGTCCCAAGCCCTGTATCCTCCATTTCCCCATTATAATCCTATAAATAAACATTTGAAGAACAAAAAGGACTAGTTTCTGTCTGAGTGGGGGAAGGGATTCCTGGGTGATTTTGAAAGGACGCCACTAAGCTAATCACTCGCCTTGCAGATGTGTGCCCATCTTTTTGGGCTTGCCAAAACTTTCTTTTATTGTATGCTTTCATTTTGTGTCAGATTAACCCAACAAAGTAATTTGACAGCCAGATTCAGATCCAAACCAGGGTTGTTTCATAGTCTGCAAGCTTAAATTATTTCCAGGCTTTTTCATATGTCAGCTGCTGTAAACACGCATGGAGATAACAGTAAATATCAGAAGCTTAACTGAGCTGGCATTGCAGTTCTCAGCACCACTTCTTGAAATGTTCAAAGATATCTTAATAACACAACTTCATCTTTTCCCTAAAAAAAAAAAAAAATTAAAAGAAAATTTGGTTTAATGCCTTGCAGACTGTGAAAAAAAAATCAGAAAGAAAATACTTCTCTGCATGATCATTCACATGAAGCTGCATTAAAGATTAAATGCTGATGGAGGATATTTAACAAGCATGAATCATAGGAAGTTTCAAGTAGCAGGATATGCTTCCAAACTTTTTTGTGCGCTTGAATTTTCCCATAGGTTTCCTCCAAAATCCTGGTTCAGACTTAGTCGTTTCCGACCCTGTGTGGAGGTGCAATGTCTAAATGGATATGCTGTGAAAGATAACCAAGGGTCTAGGGCAAATGCCAGTATTTAGGAGTTCGCTTGTTTCTCTTCACACAGAATATTGACATGTTTTTAACCAAAATGAACTTATTTTTGTGCTGTAAGTCTGGAACAAAACCAGAAATTTCATTCTCCAAAGGAGAAAAAAAAAAGCAAAACCTTTTCGTCTTCAGTGATCTCTGGATTATCTGCTGGTTTTTCTCTGAGACACCAGTGATCTACCAAAGGTAATCCTACACACATAGTTAAAGTGCCATGAGAAACCTGAATCATATTCTGTTGCTCTTAGGCTCTGTAAAACATCAGATCTGAACTAATAATTAAAATACTAGTGCCAAGTGCTTCTTTAAAATGCCTGTTTGTAGTAATTGAAAAGTCTGTGTCTGGGAAGTCTTACTTAATGTCATAACACAAACTTTAAATTCTAGCAGAGTTCTTCACAGACTGTTCACGTCCACACACACATGCACACACATGCAAGGTGTAATCTGGGGCTACTTGTGTCTGAGTCGGGCTACTCGTGTCTGAGTCAGTCTACGAGTCAGGAAAACCAGGGCTGTGTCTGCACACTGTGATACCAGATACACTGCATTACACGAGTCTGTGGTACATTTCAGGAAGAAGTGCAGCTTAAAGCTTTGAGTTCAAATACCTTTTGGAATTTTGTATTTCTCCTTTTCTATGAATCATAAGCAAAATTGATCCCAGAAAAGAGGAGAAACAATGTCATTTACGCAAACTATAAAATTTCCAACCATGTTCCTTTCCAACAAACCTAGGAGTTTGAGAATTAGCTACTACTGAAGAAAATCATGTTAGTCAGGCCAAAGAGAACTTCTTCATACACATTTTAATTTGGATCAATGGAAAGAAACTAGAGATGGTATTATGTTTGCATTCAGCACTTTTCTACAGAAATCTGAAAGGACATTCAAACAAGGTCACTGATCTACCAAGTATAATTCTTCCAATGGAGCCGTTGAAGCTGTGAAAGTTTTCAGTCTCCCTGAGCACATTTTAATAACTTTCAAATTGTCAAAGTAACAGGCATTACATATTTCTGTTAGAAAATTCTACACCAAACGTGTGGGATTTTTTTGTATTCAAAATGTTTAGCACCCTATCAAAGGCTGAAGTATTAGCATATGCCAGAAACAATGTTACGGTAACCCCGTTTGATGAAGAGTGCTTCACCTGCAATGTCAGTTTAAATGAGTGTGTAAACAGGATGGTGGGGAAAGATCTAAATTAGTCTCTAATTTCTGAAATGTTTATTCTCAATGAGGTTAAATCCATTTCAAATAAAGGTGGTACTTCATTCTGAATAATCAAGGGCTATAATAAATTATATGTTCCAGGTTTTATAGACAGAAGTGGAATGTATATATATAGTAAAGCTGAATTTGTATTCTTGCTCTAAACACTTCTGTCTTCAGCACTTATCTCCATTTGAATGACATTTAATTGGAATCTAGTACGTCAGACCAGATGTGTATGGTGGTTCCTTTGTTTTGAAGGGAAATGATTGGCAGAGGTTTTGAAAAGGTTGTGCTTTTTCATTTAAGAAAACAGAGACTACGAATGGGTGCAATTTTAGAATTCTTGCAACCACAAGACTAGAGAGAGAAAAGATCATTAAGCTTAGGAATTTATTCATTTCCAAATTGTATTAACTTCAATTTGTTCCCTGATGTTTTGAAGTGCTGCCATCTGAAGAAGTTATGATGTATCAAGTGGAGAAAGTTAGTATCTTAAGCATTTATAGTTATCCTTAGTTAGCCTTGTGTATTTATAATTTCCAGCTCACTTTAATGGAAATGAACAGCATTAAAACAGACTCAAACTACATCCATGCAAAGCTTGTATTTTTATCAACCAGACTGTATTAGTATCAACAGGACACCTTCATAGTTCAGTGAGGGTCTTGTGACAGCAGTAAAGTCCAAGTATTACTAAGAAACTATATAAATTCCCTTCTTGAGAGGTAATTTTTCAATGGCTTGAGTGTAAATCCACAGAGGCTGTATCATAAATTCCATGTTTGTATTTCATTAAGCCTAGAAAGCCTGGTGACGTCAGACTCACAGTAAAGCATCTTCTGAGCAGGTCTTTTGGTAATTGCTTGAGCAGCCTAAATCTATTTATTGTATGCTTTGAAATGTTTCATTTGAGTGTGGACTTGATTTCTGTAATGTGGATATTTCCAAATTATCTATTTTTTTAATTGACTGAAAATGCAAATTTTTAGTTTGGTGTTGACTAAGAAGAACATCCCAAGAAGAACAGATCTTGCTGCTCTGGTCTAGGGAGAGATTTTTTTTTTCCCATGTAGTAACCCAAGAAGCTGTGGCACAAAGACACACAGTGAGCACAGATAGTTGGGAACAAAGTACAACTTTTTAGTCATTCCTCTGCCTTAGTCACAGCTTGTACGGATTTCTAAAGAAAATTACACCACTGGTCAATCTACTTTTTTTTCATTGACATGTGTATAAAGTAAAGTTGAATTTGTATACTTGTCCTAAACACTTCGGTCTTCAGAAATTATTTCCATTTGAATGACATTAAATTGGAACGTGTTATCTCTGTCCTGACAAAATCTTAGTAGATGGATAATTTACCCTCTCCATGGTCAGAAAGACCAAGTGGATCTTTGAAAAGATTTGTGGCAGACAAGTAGGTCCTACCGTTTGAATGTCATGCTAAAGACCAAAAGATAATGGCAACAAACCTAATTTTTCAGATTTTATTCTGTTGTGTGCTTGTTTTCTACTTCTTAAAATACCTATGCCCTAATTTATAGTAGCGTTGCCTTGATACAGATGATTTGACATTCTATTGGTTATTATTTCTACTATATACATTCTCACTTGCAAGTGTGTCCTTCATGTGGAAGAGCATAAGTGCATCTCTTCCTTCTTACAAGAAATGAATATTGCAGAAATCTCATTTCGCAGTGTTGCCAGAGGATAATAGCAATAATACAAAAGTCTTGTCATTACTTCCTGAAGTAACCAATGGTGTTATGCTATTTTTTACTTTACTCTTTGTGAACTTTGTTATTTTTCAAAAAATATATTTTTAAGTTATTAATTCTCATTACTGTTGCAATAAAAATCTTTTGTATATGTTGTATTTTCATACTCAGAAGTGGGTAATATGTTATCTTCTCTTCTCTAGTCCAGTTCTTAGAACCCAAGGCATGTGGAAGTAAGAAAGCTGTCCTGCTTCACAACCTTGTTCACCCCAGGCAAAGGGAGTAAGAAGAATACAGTGGGATTTACTCTTTATGGAATGCGGTTTTGAGTAAAGTCATGGTGCAGATGGAAGAGGCAGAGGGGGGACAATTGTTCAATTCATTTCAAAGGCCTATTCAAAACAAGTTGACTAGTTAATTAACTACAGCCAGAAGAATTTGTCCCTCCAGTATACACTGCAAGAAGGGACACTCCAAATTCAAGGTCAGCCAGTTTCTTGAAATTACAGCATGTGATTATTACTAGTTCCACACGCATCAGTGCCCCTTTCCTCAAAAGAGTGCAAAGAGCCCTATTTAGATTGGTCGGTCCTATTTATGATAGTTTATATGCTGAATCAGAAAACGAATCTACATCTTATATTTAATGTGGGGAATAAAACACCGTTCTATGGCTAATACTCAACAAGGACTTTAAAAACATGTTAAGCATTAATTATATAGTACTCTTTAGCTTAATTAAGATCTTAAAAATATATATATTTACATAGATAAAATATTACTATTAAACCATGTTAAACCTGTCAGTGGTGTAATGGGCATTATGAAATTCTGAACTGAAAAATGGAGATTCAGATTAAAGTCTGGCTGTCAACAATTCATCCCACCCCCTATACTTGCGCAGAATATAAACACTTAAGAAGAGATATCACTCTACCTTAGTCAGCGTTGGCTGGGAAGATACTTTTCAGGTTTGTTTTTATAAGAACTTCTCCAAATGGCTTATATTAACCACCAGAAGTGCTCTGAACTTTGTGTGTTTATTTGGATAGGCCCAAGTTAATTTGTTCACTGAAAGTACTGGCTGAAAGACAGCTTTAATGGTGGGTTTGGAGTCAGGCAGCCACATGAAAGAATCTATTTCCCTGTTTTGTATTAGAGGTCCTCCACTGCATCCTCAGAAATAAACAATCCTCACATGTGAAGAAGAGAACTAGGAATGAGCCTCAATAGCAGAAACTTTAAATAAAGCTTGTTTTGCTGTGTTCTGAAGGCTGAGAGATGTACCAAGTTCGTCTCTCACCTTCTCCCCCATACCCTGCCCCTAATTCACACATAGATATTCCATCAACAGCTGTAAAATGTTTTAAAGCCTATTGGTATGCGTTCTGCAAGGAACTTGCTGTATAAAGCAACTTATGTGCAGTGTACAGACTGTCTTTCCTTCCAGAGAGACCCAGCTAAAGAAACAGAGTTTGTCTTGTTATCAAGACACAAGATCATTAACAAACTAATATAAACATGTTGAAAAAAACAGCAGAGCTTGTAGAACCTGCATCAAAGTACAACTATATAAGGAAAGTCTGCCCAAAATCTGTCCTATGGAAGACAGATGGAGAAAAACATTTAAGACTTCCCACTGCTCTTTCTAGGGACTGCCAGTAAAAAACTACCTTTGAAGTTTCCTATTTACGGTCAGAGGTCAAGATTAACAGATTTCATTTTGTTTCCTGATAAAGACTTTTGTTGCTCTATGCATTCAGTAGAAATTTGGTAATATCTCAAAGCGAATAAAAACAAAGGCAGCATTGTTCAGCTACATGCATGATTCAAAGGCAGCCAAATTCATGTATTCTCTAGTAGTAGCAGAAGTTGCAGAATTTCAGAAACACCTCTGCTGTGGAAGTCAAGATTTCACTATTAATATCATCCTGATCAGCTTGCTTCAGAGAAATAACTGTGAAGCTAGGCTGAAAATTAATACGTAAAGTCACAAATTTCGTCTTTGAGCACTGATCACCAGCATAATCAGTGATGTGTGGATTTGGTCTGCAGGATTCACCCACAGAATAATCCAGGTCCAGAGCATAAATATTTAGGGGAATCCAAAACACAAACTGAGCCAAATAAGGCCCCAGCAACATCCCTGCACATAGCCCTCTGAAAAGTCATCTTAGAGCACAGATACAGTAACACAAGCTATTCATAACCCTCATTGTATGTGCTGCGATTTTCAAGGGAATATAATGCTGAATCATATAATCATCGAACTCATGGCAAAGTAGTAAAGCATTATAAAATCACCTTTTTTTTGTCTTCCCCGGAGACTGTCTCTTCCCTGCAAACCGTCTTTTTGAATCCTTTCTGCCTACAGAAGTGCTGACATGAATACTTGCAGCTGTGTAAAAACTGGTAGGAATGGCTTAAGCACTTGAAAGCTTTCAGATTTTGCAATATGACTCATATACTTTGATTATTCTAAAAAATCATCATTATTTCTAGTTCATTCTGTTCTAAGCTACTATATGTATATAAAGTAACCAGAACATAAGAAACAAATACAGAATTTTTCTTCCAGGCTCACCTTAAGTGTTCAGTTATCACCAAAGAAGCTATGGCTAAAATGCATTACTTCAATATAGCTTTGCCCAACAAAAAAAACCCCAAAAAACAAAAACCAAAAAAACCCCAAAACAAAAACAGAAACAAAGATAATTTTAACTTGAGAAAATTCCATCCTTATATAACTATATTTAAAAAATATGATCCTAAGTAAGAGGCACCACTGAATTTTACAAATAATTTTGTTCCACTAACCCATTCTATAGCGTTCCAAACTTTAAGATCTCTAAGTTTCTTTGTTTTAGATCTAAATGAATCATTTAATTAAATGGATCTAAATTTCCAGTATTCTGGTTCAGAGCCCCTGAAGGACTTATAGCTTCTATCAGGATAATAATAGTGAGTGCTTTCCATGTTATGACTTGAACTGTCAACAGATTTAAACAATTTATTCAATCTCACTTTGAAACACTGAGGCATATAAAAATATTAATGTAATGGAATGAGTATTCTGGTCTGGAAAGTGTTCAGACTGAGTTTTTTAATCCTGTTATTATGTGCTTTAGTATATACTCTCACTGAAAGGTACAAAGCCCTGCACTTTCTCTTTTACTGAAACTTTTCAAAACACATCTCTATATTTATAGCTGCCAAAGATCTGGTATGGTGAAGAAAATGAAACCCTTGTATATTAATCACAGGAAATGGACAATTCTTAAGGCGACTGTATTCCTGATTACAGGTTTGTAAGCACAGAAATTATACTGGATGTCACCCTGTGCTGCTCAGATGTATCAGCTACTGAACATATTTTAACTAGGAACAAAAAGCAAAGGACGATTTGAAATGCAAATTCAGATCCTGTATATTCCTTCTATACTTAGTATTTAATCTTTCCAAATTGTCTGAATAAAACCACAAAACGTCACAGCTCTGCTTAATTTCAAAGCATCAAACTCCTTTAATTTAAAAGGCAGCTCAATTGTTATTTGTTTATGGGGAATCTACAACGACGTACATTACAGCCACTCACTGATTAAGTTCCAAGCGTATAATTTTGTTTCTATATTTCAAAATGATGAGTAGCCTTTTCTGGCTATGGAGAATGTAGTTCTATTTTGTGAATATTCTCCTTGTTTAGTGTTCCCTTTTCTAGCATTTACTTAATAACAGCTAGTTAGATTCAGCTTAGTTGTGGGTTGCATTTTTTATGATTATTACTGCTCAATTCTGTGCCAACTTGCAGCAAATGTGCTCATATAGCATAGATAATTATGTGTGATTTTCTCCCTTAATGAAAGATAAATAATTTGGCAGTCCTGCCTCATGTATTTTTTCTATTTCTATACAACTCATTGTTTGGATTAGGTCTTTTTTTAATATGGCTTTGCAAGCAGAATAAAACGTGTCTCAGATCAATTATGTATCTTTTAGTGCAAGGTACAGCTATTTGTATTAGAGATTTGCATATGATCACTAAGCACTAATACTACATTACGATTTAATCATAATGAAATAGTTCTTTGTTTACAAACTGAATAACTTGTTATATAGGCAGAACACTGTCAAAAGCAAGAGCAGAAGGTACATTTATAGCAATCAAATAGAATAAAAAGACACTAGTCAGTTCTAATTTCCATTAGACCATATTTCTTCTTGTCAACAGCTCTTAATGCAAAAAGACACAAGTCAGGGAAGGACAGAAAACTGAAGAAGGGCAGAGATATTTGTGTAATGCTATTTTCAAATCAGATTGTATTTCAAGGCGTTAGTCTTACAAATCTCAGGTAGCTGTTATGTTTTCACGCAATACAAAGGACAGAAAAGAAAATTTTTAACAAACTGACACTTGTTCTTAAAACTGTGTTTTCAAGAGTAATCTTCTCTTTTAATTTTTTAATTGCTGGGATGAAATGTAATAATCTGCCAGAAAAACCAGACAGCTCTACTTCAGCATTCTCCAGCGACCATGAATGATGCATAAAGATGTTGAGCATCACCCAGAATGGCCAGACAAAAAAGATAACAATCAGGTTGGCAGTTTTGGTTTATGTGCTCCAGCAATTTTTCTGCAAAACTGGGACACCACGAAACAAGGGAACAAAGAGGGTAGAGTGGCTTAGGCAGGTCAGAGGGCTGGTTTATCATCCCACATTTCTTTGGCTGCTGGAAGAGTGATTTATACAGGAAAAACAAATCCTGAATGAAGTGATGCGGGGAGAGAAGATAGACAAATGAGCTTCCAATTCATCTTTTGTTTAATAATCCTTGCTAAGATAAATTCAGTATAAACAACATTAGGTTCCAACCAACGGTTGGAATACCTACAGTTAAGGAGTAATATGAGAAAATGATAAAGCTAAAACCAAGAAATTAACTGTTTGCAAGTAAAATCTCTTTATGAGGAAATGACAGAAGTTTAATGTCAAAAATAACCAGTGTGGAAATATCCATGAGACCCATATGCTTTGTTTTGATGGTGTGCTTTTCTTTGGTCTGTACCAACTGACACAGGTATCAGCATAATTCTGGCAGCAAAAGAAAGAAGGTGACAGAGTGGATATGCAGCTGAATAAACCATTGGGTTAGAGCACTGCTGTGCAACAGTTTTTATCCATTAAGTCAAACTGTGTTGCTCAGGCTGGGAAAAGGAAATTCCAGACATGTAGCTGCCTGAGGCCACCACTGGAGTAAAACATTTAAGCATAACAAGGTCAAGGAAGAGTCAGGGGAACAAAAGCAGGAATAACAGTTAAGTACTTGACCAACTAATACCACACCAGGCTAAAACTTCTTGGTTCTGGTAGCCAAGTTTAAAGTAGGCTTAGCCATAGTGAAAAGCGATGAGATCAGGATGGACAAGGGAGAAACGAATCAAGCCTGCAAGCTGAATTAGCATTAAATCCAGGTTATGTTTTTGACAACAGGCAAAATTAGCTGTCTTTGAAAGAACTTATTTCTATTTCAAGCATACTTTGTAAGCAAGACATGGTTGCAGAACATGTACAGGAGAAGAGAGGGTATGTGAAATGCTTACAAGTTCCTGTGTCAAGCACCTAGCATAGTAATGAATAGAACATATACCAGATGGAGCTGAAGAATTAACGTAGGTAGAGTTCCTTCTGTTCCAACTCTGAAGTATCTTCTTCCAGTAAAATAAGGTAAATAGAGACTCTATGTTCTAACATATCATCTGGAAGATTATAGGTATCCAGAATAGCAGATATGGTAAATTCATTACTCAAATACTATAGCACAGTTTACGTACTAGAACATGTAAGTATTAGCTGAACATCCGGACAAGCAGATTGGCCATTGAATCACCAAATAGCTAAGAAAGAAAAAAGGTGGTGGGATGGAGAAAGTCAAAATAGATGTATGGTTTGGGTCCTACTGTATCCAGCAATTTTGTTTCTCTTTACTGTAGAGTTGAAACTCTTTGTAATCGCAAATGCTACCTTGTCCTGAAATGTGGAATGCTTTTAAAGAAAGACCTATTTTATCCATGTCATTGAGCTTCTGCAGCACTGAAGCTATAGATCTTTACCCTGAACTTCAGGGAGGAAGAGCCCTTATTTTACATGATTTCCTGATTTTGTTGGTGTCAATATATAAGATTCCATTATTTAGAATAAAAATTTTATAAAGTCACTATTCTGTTTATATGAAAAACATTTACCACCATATTTTCTTTTCCTACGTAAGTAATGCCCTTCAAAATCATTGCAAAATCTTAGTACATCTGAGGCTGAAATGAAGACTGAGAATTGTAGGAAAACAACTAAGAATAACTATGTTCAAATAACTATTTGATACAATAATACCTTGGGATATTCAAAAGCAATTTGTGTTTTCACTGTGAACATGAGCACGCAGATGAGTTTAGACTGTTTCTGTCGTGTCAGTGAATTGAGCAGGTGGACTTATTGTTTTCAAAAGTGGTATTGTAAAAGGCAAATAAAATGCGATGTGCCCCTCTTCCATACAGTGTCACCACTTGTTCCATCTAGCCCATCTGTCTCATGCCATCTTGAAGCTCCCCAACTCCTACTTTTTTTGGAAAAGCCTTCCCACCTGCCTTTCCTTTTTATCTTTTACCCAGCATACCAGAAGATAAAATGCTCCTACAATATTTCACTACAGTAGGTCTTCAGATCCTAGATGGATGCCAATCCCTTTACCACAGCTGCCAAAAGCTGTATGGTGCCTGAAGCAGCTGAGCACTGATTTTGACTGAAACATCACACTGCAACAGCAGCTGCATGGGCTTGTCTACCTCCAGTCCTGATCTGACATGAACTCTGGGACAAGAACAGCAGTAAGGCCACAAATATTTTCTGTGATAAGCTAAAGGCATGGTAGATTGTAGTCGGCAATAACCAGGCAAGAACACTCATTATTTCAGCCAACATTTAAGGAGTACTTGGATCTTGTGCCAGTTCTCTGCCCAAAAGCAAATTTCGCCTGCAAATTAATATGAAAACAATTGTGATCTGGACAGGAACATAAATCTCCCATTATCACTGTGAGGCACAGCTTTTCATTTAGTTTAAAAGAAAAGGGAAAAGTGAAGGTTAAAAAAAAAAATGAATGTATGTTTTTTCTAAGATATAACTTTTCTTTTCACCCTTAAAAGGAGAAGAATGTGAAACGGTATTTGCTGTACCAGAATGAACCGCTTACAATTGCAATTCTTAAATACTTAGGACATGTTTTAAATTCAGAAGATTTAAATCCACAATTTGCAGATTGTGGACTATAATATACTAATAATACAGAGGGGATCTACTCCTAGCCACAGACAGCTTTGATGCTACAGAGGAAGACAAACAAGGAAAGAGAAAGAAATCCAAAATATAATGAACACAGCCAATTCTACAAAGCTCTGGGAGGAAAGCACATTGCCATATACCCCGTAGGCTTGAAAAGTAAAGATGATCTTTTCTGTTTTGATATAAAACAAGTAGATTTATAGGGACCAGACTGCTACTTTCAAGATCAGACAAATATGTTGTTTAAAAGTGTCATTCCAGAAAGTGCATCAGGAAAACCGTGGCTCAAAGTATTCTTGACATTCTGTTCTTCATCCATTTATGTGGGCAGATTTTTCTCTTCCCCACTCTTACTCTTCACAGAAAACTAAGCTTTAATTTTAGACACCCAGGATACAGAGGACAAGCATGGGAATATCTTTGCCCCTCTACTGCTCCTACGACATCAAGCAGGAACACTGCTAGATCTAATCTTAAATTAAAGGGTTATGTTTCTACCTCCTTACTCATTTTTGAGTCAGAGCTCTGAACCCATATTTTTTGTGACAATGGAAACTGGTTAAAATTACTTTCAGGGATAACCTGGTTACAAATCATCATCTTTGATCAACTTTCATTCTATGATCTTTACCTTGTGCATTCTTAATTTTTTTAAAATGCTTTTTTCCACCTGCTTCTCAGAAAACTCCAAATCACTGAGAACTCCCTGTTCTTACAGTATGTTTCAAGTTCAAACACTTTTGAATAAAAATTCTGAATAAAAACTAGTTTTACTGTAATAAGAATGCATTACTTTAAAGATTGACATTGTTTGCAAGTGACCTTGGGAAGTTTCGTGTGGCAGAAAAAGAAATTTCTCTGAAGATACCATAAATGGAGTTCCTACACAGATATTCATAATGTTGTTTCTCAGACTCCCAGTCAAGGAGAAAACAAAACTTAACATTGACAAAGACTTACTTTTCATAGCACATTTTTTTTATGATCACTTAGTTTTACTGTGTTTTAAAAAATCCTTACGTTTTTATGCGTCAAACAGTTTTAAGCCTCTGTGCATTGAGCAAAGAGGTGTAAATGGAAGAAAGGCACAGACTCAGTGATTGTGCTTGAGAGAGACAAAGACCATTATTTGGTGCATTTAGAGGACTGCTAACCACTCCTGGTGAGGACGAAAATTACTCAGGAGAAAGAAAGTCACCATTTCAGCTATAGTAAGCTATCAAATCCAACTCTGTGTAGGTGTGCGAGCCTTAGTAGCCCAAGTACACTGGAAATATCAGGAATCATGTCATTCCATAAACCAGAGAGGAAACAGAAATTTTAATCTCTAAAGACTGCAGGAATTCCTGTTTTCATATTGTAACGGTAGTCTATGGCACAATGCTTTATTATGTTATAGCAAGATCTTAACCATACTACTAACTAATTCAGACTTTTACCATTATGCTTTTCTCCATATAATCCCTTTATATTTCAAGAGTTTAGATCCTCAAGTTTTATTTTTTATTTAATCATGCAGCTACACACTTCTTAAAAACACAGGAGGAAAATTCTTATATATTCACTTAAAGTGTAGATTTTCAATTAAGTAATTCAGTTAAATCAAACTTCCTCACAACACTGCAATACATCGTTCATCACTATTTTCCCATCTATTTTTCAGTCTAAGCTGTTTTATCTGAATGAGGATTTGCAAAAGAAGACATTATATCTTGGAAGGAAATGGAAAAAAAAGAAGTGTTACATAAACACCCTGAAAAGTATTGTCTCACCATTTCTGGACTCAGGAAAAAAAAAATCCAAACTGGTTTTGCTCAATAAGGTACAAAGGGTAACTTTTTTGACAGGATCTTGAGCAATTAGAGAAAATGCATAATAATCAAATCAAAATTCTGTCACAAAATTGTCATCCTATTCCATGCCGTTAAAGCAGTCTCACTTTGTCCGGCGGGCTGTAAAGGAAGGATTTAGTTGAACGGTTTCTATTTACTTATTTATTATAGCCATTGTTTCCAACTATGATTGCTTTCCTCCTGCATCTCAAAACAGTAGTTTTCCTTTTTTTTTTTTTTGCCTCCTAATTGCTGAAAAATATGACACAAATAACCTAGAAGACATGTAAGATAGAGAACTAATGCACCCAAAACAAGATGGAATACAAAAGTTGCAGATCATACCTGACAAGACTCAGAAAGCTCTGACAGTACATGTTATTTGAGACCAGGGTGGGGGGAGGAAACATGCCTTTTTCATCCCTTTCAAGAAAACACAATTTTTTTGTACACTGTGTAAGCCACATTTACAATGGAGTACAAAATTTTCATGAGTTATAGCTCCTGACAAATTTATATATTCAGAAGCTAATTGATGCAAGGTTATTTTGCAGGTCATTGTTTACTGGTGCATGTATTTTTTTTTTTTTTTTTTTTTTTTTTTTGCATCTAGAATAGCTCAGTCTCAGAAGAAACTGTTGTCTTCTTTCTCTGACCAATTTTTAAGATGGCCATCTGTTCTTTCACATAAACCAGAGAAACTGTAGTTTTCCAGTAAGGGAAAAAAATTCTTTCTCCTATCGATGGTAGTCTCCAGCTGGCAGAGCAATGAGGTGGTGGACCACCAGTCTAGAACAGGTCTTTTTGAAGGAAGAACATTAAAGGTGGAAAAAGACAGCCAGTACTAAGCTCTAGCAATCCTCAGGCGATGATTAGCAGTGGATGTATGTTGCAAGGGCTGCAAAAATGATAAAGCTACACCAAAGCAAGAACTGGTGACCAAAAAAATCCCAAACAAGACCAACAGCCTTAGGGAATCACAAAGAGCTTTTCTGTGGAGGTCTTTCCCTATTACTCAGGTGGCCTCTTTTCTTACTATTGCATCAAAGCTACACCTTTGACCTTAATGGACAGAGGACAAGACCCAATAAAGATTTCCTCTCATAAGTGTCCAAGTAACACTGCTACTGTTCCAGTTGTAAGTAAACACAGCAGTTCCCCTCAATGCATTTCTCTGCCACTTTTAGTGAATTAGTTTTTTGTGGTTTTCTGTGCAGCTTATGTTTGAGTATATCATGAATGTCATATTGCCACAACATAATTACAAATCAGTAAACACACTTCATTCATGTTTACATGTGCAACGGAATAAAATGTAGGCATATTTCTGATCCGTTACATCTTCTCCCATCCCAGTGAAGAAGAAAAGCGTTTTGCAACACTGGAATTGCATGGCTCCTGGGCAAAGACCATGGCTGCAGAGAATTAGAAAAGCAAGAGTCAGAAGAGTCAGTCAACTCCTCAACAACAACATCGATTTTGTGGACCTAAGAGACTTAAGCTACAGGAACTAATTTCATTTATGCAAATTTAAAGAGAAAATTATTTTATTTTTCTTTATTAATTTCTTGAGATATAAAGAAAGCCACCTTACACACACATGTTGAAACGCATTGACAAAATGGGATCATACTATTTTCTACCTCAGGTATGTCATAAGAACAAGCTTTCATAGGGGTATTAGCAAATTACGTATTTCCTTAACAAAAATCCATTAGATTAGTGCTTCACACGAGAATATCTTTATTGTTAAGACAGTGATAGATGAACAGAAACCTACGACAGAAAAACGTGGTTAGTGTTATTTGCATTTGTATTGTGAAGTTTTCTAACCACTTTCTGTGGATGTAGGTCCTTTGTTTTTTTAATCAGAAGTACCTTAAACATTTTAAAATGTGTTTTTCCACAGAATAGATTAAAGTGTCCAGATTTTATAGGGTTTTTTCCCTTCAAATTTGTAGGAATTCACCTGCTTTCAAAAGAAATTATGCTCCTCACCCAAGCTCAAATGAGTGCAGTATGTTTAACCTTAAAGATGCACAAGCTCTATGAATGCAAAACACAGACTGAAGGTGTAGGATCTCTGAATACAAATTAAACAGCATCTAAATAAGGGCTTTTCTCATCTTCCTAACAAAGCACTTCGGTAAAGGAAATTGTGAAATACAAGGTATTATTGAACACACTAATAAAAATCCAAGCAAATCTTTCTCTAGGTTGTGATTTTTTAACAAATGTTTCTTGTCTAGAAAACCATTTTTAATATATGGATGAATTAATAAAAAAATATAGGTTGTTTTCATCTAGGATCCATCCACTATGCTTAAAAGCAAAACTGTGTGTACTAAAGTAACATAAGATTTCCAGGTGGTCACCTACAAGGAAATAGCCTAGGCTCTTGTCACACTTTACAACTTTTTTGGGGTTTTTGGGGGGTTTTTTTTGGTTTTTTGGGGTTTTTTTTGTTTGTTTTTTGGTAAGTGTTTCAACCTAGGAAAAAAGTTTTCTTCCTATCCAAATAGAGGTCAATGTGAGGTGAATTTGTGCAGGCCAGACATCAGTTATTTATATGGGGACTCTGACTTGTAACACAGACAAGGCAGGATGAAGTTGATTTAGTTGTCTGATAATATTAATAAAGAACTTGACCAATGGTCAGATTGTGTTGAGAACAAAAGCAAGCTTCTTGGTTTCCATAGACCAATTTATACAATACTCATAACAGTTCACATCCATTCGCAAGTCACAGGATGAAGTAATAAAAACCTAGCCTAAAATAGAGGCACAAAACAGCACACTCAGATGAAACCATAGCTGACAGTTTTTGATACCACTTACTCTGCACAGATCATCCAAAGAAGGAAAAATCATGACAGGAAATAGGGAAATTAATGTTCAGCCCTGCGCCTTAGAGAAATAGCTGTTTAAAAATTTGAAAGTGAGTAACATGCTTACGAGGATATTTATATTTCGTTCATATTACCAAACATTAATCAAACCTCCCTGGTACTACTGCAGACACACACACACAAAAAAAAAAAAAAAAAATCCCCACCAAAAATAGAAACAAAAAAAAATCCAGCCTACAAAAATACCCCACAACAGGCAATAATCACATTACAAATAAAATGAAGTTTTCCATATTTGGGCTCACTTCTTGCATACTTCAATAATTTTCTGTACATTTTAAAACGTATTCTGCTTTCCAAATCATTCATAGAACATACATTTTATAAGAATGTTGTTTCTTAAAGGAATTCAAGGATGCAAGTTTCGTTAGCCGTCTACTTCAGTTATTGGATGAAACACATATAAAGTTAAAGAAGTTTCTGCAGCTAACAGATAGTCTCTATTTGAATATTTACTTATCTTTTTTATCATAGAAAAGCAGAAGGATGACAAAGGCTGACTATAGGATCGACAGAATTACTTCCCCTTTCAGGGTAGTAAATTTGCAACTCTTGCAATTAGACAAAAATCTATTAATTAAACCTACATTCTTGAAAGTGTCTGTACAAGTCAAACCTCTATTGTACAATAAAATATATAATAAAATATGAAAATAAATATATCACTATTCTTCAGTGTGTTAATCATTGTTGATTTAAATCCAAAAAAACATTTCAGCACCAAAAGTATTTCACAAATATGATTCTGAAGTACTCAGGCTAAATACATGCTAACCCTGGTATCTGCGTTACAGGTGACACGTATTTGTTCAATCTGTTCATAGCATATAGATATCTGATTTTTATGTTATAGGATTTTTGACCCTACATACACTTGTGGTTGTGTACACCTATATGTAAACACATATACACAACCACATGTGTATGTAGGGTTGAAAATCCTCCCAGTCTTGAACATTAGTACATTTTTACAATGAAGGGTTTGTAGACTCTGAATTAACTTTAACCTCAGTAGCCTGAGTACAGACAGCCTGATAGACTTAGCAGTAAATGTTATAAAACCTCCCCCAGGAGATGGAAACATTATTTGGCACCATGTAACTTCAGTCATACTACTAGTAATATCAAGTCTGGCAATGCAAGTACAGGCTTATGTGGTTCATTCAAAAGTCAGTTCACACACAGATTTCTCAGACAAAATGCTACACGCTAATTTTTTACCACCGATTCATAACATGACTTCTGTCTGTGAAAAACAAAGAGAACTGAAACTGTAGAGATAGGAATTCTTTCTAAATTTTCCTCTTTATTCGTAACTTCTGCTGACTTTATAACCTCCATCAACCTTATTACGAAACTGCTTGATGTGAACACACAGCTTGATAAAAACAAGACTGCTTAAATGTTTGAAATAGAGAGCTAATTCCAAAACACATAAACTCCATTTACAGGTTTCTGTGTCTTGCTACAGGAATGTTTTTCTATCTCTCAACATTCACATTAGCAGTTATCAATTTCACATAATTTTACCCATGTGGGTTGAAAAAAAAATGTGGCTAACCTGCTATTGGACCATCCCACTGCCTGCCCTGAACCTTCAAAACTGGGTAGCCTCACACAACATTAATTAAAAATTAATTTAAATTTCTTAAAATTTCTTAATTAAATTTCTTAAATTTCTTAAATTTCTAGTTGTAAGTTGGACAGGATTGAGATTTAGACATGGGATGTTTCCTTGAAACGTATGAACATCCCAACCTAAGGTGATCTTATACAAATCTATTACAATATTATTTTTCTCCCTTTGGCTGTAAAGAAAAGTTGATAGCAATTTGCTGAATTTCCTATTCTGGCTTTTTTAGTGCTCTTAATAGTCCCTGCTAAATCCTGACTGGCTTCTTAAATCGCCAGTGTTAGCACAATTATTGCCTTTTCCCATAGCATTTCATAATAAGCGTAGCAAATTTTTTTGTATAATTGATTAAAAGTATGAAACAGAGTATTCTAGATTATATCTTTAATGATATCTTAAGACCACATTTCTCATTAAATACTGTGAAAAGGGCTTTCTTTTGGACACACCATGGAACTACTTTGCGACAACAGAGTAAACATCAGTGGAAAAGCAGCAACGGGATCACTGGGTTAGATAAGATGGCTTAAACTTAGTTGCACCTTCCAGTAAGGATGTGTCTTATCTTCTTAACTTTTCTCTATGTATATCTGTTAATAAACTAGGTACAATATACTTTTGACAGACTCAAGTCCTGGGAAATGAATACTCAGCAGACTGGTGACTGCGGTCACCAGCACTATTAAACACTGCTTGATATCTCTGGCCAAGGTAAGGAAATTTGACTAAGCACTGTAGAAGGCAGGCTGACATCTTAGGTTGTAAGCTATGTTCTGAAAAGATTCTTCAAACGTGAAGCAAAGAATGATTCACTGACATCTGTCATCCTCTATGACTAAGTGAAAAACTGTCTGAGAGGTGCAAGAGCTTGTATTTGCCAGCTAGATGTCATTTAAAGAAGTGTTCTAACTGGTGTTTTCTAACATCAAACTGACCTCCCTGGAGTTTTTTGTTAATGCACACACAATGAACACAATTATCCCCATTGCAAGTGAAATAATGAAATGTATTCATGGGGTTAAAAGACCAGCAAGCCCGGTAAATCTGCTCTTTGACTACCTGGTCACAACACAACAGATGTACAATGATGAATAGACAATGCAGAGAAGCAAAGTGCAGCAGTGGTAATGGGGGGGGTGGGGGGGTGGGGGGTGGCGCGGGGGGTGGATTGGGGGCGGAAAAGGAAACGCTCTACATTTCTCTTCTCAAAACCTGAAATTCTCTGTCCTCTCTTGAAACATAATCTTGGGACTGAAAACTGTGATTCTCAGCCACATCGCATTGTCCATAAATGCATGGAGTCCCTCTTCACTGAGGACTGACAGTTTGGGAATGTGGTGTCACAGAAGAGAGTGTAATCACTAGTGACACTCTCAGCCACAAGGAAAGCACTGCTCAGCACTTCCCTTCTTCCACAAAAAAACACTGGCACTAGAAAGAAGCAGCTATCAAAAGCAACAAATATGCATAATAACTTCCCTTTCTATTCCAATATAATTTTCAGCTGACTGTAGTTTAAAAATTCAGATTAGACACCTATTTTGTATCTTACCTTTTCATTCTAAAGAGAAATTTTACTTTGCACAGCAGTCAGCTTAAATACATGTAAATACACCATAAGCTAGGAAACATTTGCAGCTATTGGGAAAATGCTGTGCTTAAAACTGAAAAATCCTGAACATTGCTATTTAGCAAATAGATTGGAGTTGTTGTGGACCTGTATTGGCAATTAAGTGCATAATATAGACACTTTTAAAGAGCTGACTAGTTAGCTCTATACCAAGAGTTTTTCCAGTCTCTCAGTACTTGACACGAAATCTGCAAGCAACATTCACAAATAAGCATTCGGGGTGTGTAGTACAATCCTTTAAAAAAACTAGCTCTCCAAATCTGTGTTTGGCAGAATAAAACTAAGCACAACAGGAGCTAGCTGGTTAGTTGCTTTCCCTCTGTAAAAAAAAAAAAAATGCATCTGCTCTAAAGTGAAGAAAAGAGAGCTTCTCAGCACTCATCCACGTTGAAACACATCAGTCGTCACGTATAAAAGTCAACCTGCTGGGCTTAGGTATAGGCAAAGACTAAAAAGATGGACCCAGAGTATATATGGCAGCTCAAAATGATATTTGCAGGACAAAAACTTCTGTTTTCCTGCAGGCAAGATCTTAATTTCTAGAAAATGAACACTTGATTAGTGTAGGATGCAACATTCACCAATTGACTATGTGGTTTAGGAATGAAGTAATTACTACCAATTAAGGGAAGTGAAAAATATGGAAAGTACATGCAATAGTCACAGAGGTTTCTCAGCACCCCAGCCCAAATTATGCAAACAGGACATCATTACTTCACTGCCTCAATCACAAACTTTCTCTAGATGAAATACACTTCTCTGATCCTGTCTTCCGTAGAACAGCAGATATTTAGTAGTTTCTACACATAGAAATAAAGACATTCTTTATCTTGATTCAAAGATACTAAGGTTCTATAGTAACATGGACAATGTAATAATTTTGAGAAAGAAAAAAATCCATATGAGAACTCTAGTCATTTTTGCAGTTTTTTATAAATAAGCCTTTTACTGTCAAATAAGGTAATATTTCTATATGCAAATAAGTGCTTAAGGCAGGCTGTAGGGTGTATTTTCTACGCCTCTTCAAACAGCAAAGTTGTTTATATAAAGCTTTTTTATCAATTTGATGCATTGTACTAATACCTAGCTTTTGTGGTGTACTGATCGATTGATACGTGGTTCCTTTAATTTAACAAGATAAGATGACGTGCAAGTAACAAATGTAAAATTCAAGACTACAAATCCTACCCTAGATTTAAGAAGACAAAGTTTTAACTGGGTGCAAAGGTAAACAGTAGCTGTATCTAGTACCTCCTTTAACTTAAGAATACGCAAAAATTGCAGTGGTATTTGACCATGAGGATTTTACAGCATGGTAGGAAACACGGCAGTAAATTCAGATACATATCCAGGCTTGCTCCAGGTTTGAGATTTACAGATTTGTCACAGCATCTTGTGAAACCACATTAATTAAGGGCCAACTAAGATATGGAAGATACGTGAACATATGAAAAAAAAAAAAATACAAGCACTAACGAGAGTAAAAAATGTGTAGTAAAAACTTTCACTAATAAATAAAAAAATCAAAAATATAAGGATCATGTCATGTGGAATATTGAGTCTAGCAAAATGTTCAGCAGAGAGAATCTGTATTTGTACCTGGTTCATGAATCTTAGACCAGACAGAAGAAAATAAGAAATACAGACTTTTAAGGTAGGAAAGAAGTTTCATTTCTATTTGTATTAATTATTGTTAAAAATCCAGTTAAGAACTAGATCATAAAATAATACACTGAACAATAACAAGTGTTGTCATTGTCAGTCCTTGTAGTTTCTTGAGTGTATATTAAGTTTTATAACTGTATATTAGAAGACCTGAAACATGTCTCTCACATATCAGTCTTTAGATACAGACTTGAAAAAATATGAAGTAGAAAACTAATTACATATGCTAACACCTCAGTGACACCATACTTTCAATATTTTACTGTTAGACTTCCGATAGCAGGAAATAAATAAAGCAAAAGTAGTTTGGAGTGCAAAAAATCATAGATGCAAGCTAAGGAGAGAGTCAGAGAATCACAGACTGCAGAGGCCTCCCTGGCCACCATCTCACTAACCAGTGAACTTCTGTCACATTATCGTTCCTACAGAAACTCAAAGCTGAAATTCTGAAAGAAAATTCTGTAACATACGAGATGGAATTATCAGATAACTAACAATTTTAGGTGTTCCAGATCTCCAATATTGACCAAGACTCAGAATAAGATTCTAGAATTTAAACAAATTATTTTTGACAGGGTTAACTGGGAAAAAAAAAAAAAAATCTCCTTAGCATTCAGCATTCCTGCAGCAATGCTTCTCAGAGAGGCACAAAAATTATGCAGAAAATATAAAGACAAATCAAATCATGGCTCCATTGCAGGCTGTCGATATTCAATTCCCAATATTTATTGCAAGGCAACCAAATAAAGTTCACGAGCTTGATGTCAATTTATCAAGGTTGAAATAGCCTGAAAACGGCCTTTACGTTTTATCAGTTTGTCGAAAAGGGGAAAAGGCTCAAGAAATAGCAACAGAACTTAGGCTATATGAAGACTGGTATGGGAAAAATCCATATCATGGATTTCCCATCTACCACCGCACAGTCTAAGCCTGTAGCTATGGTGAACAGAAGGAAGATACTCGAAGAAAGTCATGTAAGAAATGTGATCCTCTAGTGCCTGTCTTAAATGTCTCTTATAAGGTAGAGAGAAGGGAATTAACAGGCTTAAGCAGTAGATCATCCAGTAATGACACCTAGTTCAGGCAGTCATTATTTCTTACAGAAAGGCAGACAGAAAAATAAAAGGATCTTCTCATAACTTTTTACAGAAGGCTGATGCTCCACTCTCAACCTCTTGGGCGAAAATGCTGAGCTGCAGGGTTACATACAATGATGATCAACCTGAACAAATGGGAAGACTGAAGAAATTATTTTACTGGAGCTTTAGCCTTGAGCTTCTGTAAGTAAGTTTGTTGACATGACTTTGTGCTATTATATTTTTTCCATATACCTTTTCTATTAGTCCCAATTCTGATGTTTTGTACCCTCTTTTCAAAGCTTATTGTAATGCACTTTTTTTGTATTGGCCCTATTTCTCTCTCTGTTCCTCTGCAAGTACTGTATCTGTTAAAACCAAGCAAATTAATAATTGCTAGTGCTGCTATGGCATGCAGTGTAAACTCAACACCAAATCTACAGGCATGCAAGCTACTGGTCAAAGTGGAAAGTTATGACTATTATCTTTAGGTTTGCATTAATCAGTTTTATTCTGATCTGACTTTCTGATTTTCTTTGTTTTATGATGGAGAGCACATGTCCATCACACATGTGGACTGTATCTTCAATATATTTTTCCTGATGAGGTTTGTAAACAGTGATAATTCTACAGGCTAAACTAGATTGGATAAGGAGTTACCTCTATAACTTATTAGCTTAAATACATGTAAAGGATTTATCAAGCTGTCCTGGTTTGAGTTAGAACAGAACTAATTCTGTTCAGTGATTTCACTTTTCGGCTCAGTCTTTTCTAAGTGACTGCACTGTCTGAAGGTAACGGCATATTTTGCAGACAGTAACTGCTTCTAAGAGTGGTAACACTTGATGTTTACAGTCACAACCAGGGATTAGTGTGCAGAAAGGCTCTTGCTTATACTTGTTCCTATGGAGACAAAGGTCACTTCAAAATCCTGGATACGATATTGGGGGTGCAGTAAGTTACAGGCCACACCTGCAGGGAGGACCAGATGTGACAGGTGACCCTAAACTGATCAACAAGGTATTCCATTCCATAGACGTTATATTTGCAATAAAGTGGCAGGATCACTCGGGTCAAGATCTCTTCTTCAATGGCCGGCACCTGAGGAGGACTCTCTGTTCTGCCTTTGATCACAGGCTGTGCATACCTCAATTCAGTTCTGGAATCCAGCTCCTGCGTCCAGTTCCCATCTGCTGCTGAGCCCAGCCTGGGCCTTCCCCAGTGTCTGCCCACAGCATCAGTGCTGATGGTGATGTAATTGCCATCAGTGAGATAGGGTTTGGTATTGGTATTGTATATATTTGTATATATATGATTTTATTATTATTTTCATTAAAGCAGATGTAGTTTTCTTTTTGAATCTGTAAGTGTCCCTGCCTTATTCCCTTTCTCTTCCCTTTTGGGATTGGAGAGAGGTCAATAGAGAGTATCTGTCACTCTTCTAGTGGCTGGTCAGGCCCTAACCCTTGACACAAGCAGATGTAGCTAACACAGGAAAAGTCACTGTGTTCTTAAAAAGTTTGGAGAAAATCGTGTTGACAAAAAAACCAACCAACCAAACAAACAAAAAAACAGAAAAAAAAATCCAAAACCAAACCTTCCTGTTTCTTACAGTCTTCTCTTGATAGCTTAAATACATGCATAGAGACAACATAGCTGTTCCAATACAATCAATCCTAAATTTACATCTCTCTAGTTCACCATTTTTACGAACAAGTGGCTTGAATGTAGCTTTATCATCACTGTCAGAATCTGGATAAAACGTAGTTGTGCAGTTAGAAAAGTTAAGTATCTTAAAAGCAGAAGCTATCACACATGTACCCTCCCCCCCCATTGTATAAACATGTCTTTTTTAATATACACCAGCATATTAGTATTGAAAGTTTTGTTGAATAACACAGAATCACAGAATGACTGAGACTGGGAGGCACCTCCAGAAGTCACCTGGTCCAAAGCCCTTTCCAAAGCAGGGCCAAGTAAAGCTGATTGCCCAAGATCATGTCCAGATGGCTTTTGAATATCTCCAAGGATGGAGACTTCACAACCTCTCTAGGCAACTTTTTCTAGTGTTCGCTGACCCTCACAGTGAATAAGTGTTTCCTGATGTTCAGAGGGAACCTCCTGTATTTCAGTTTGTGCCTCTTGTCCTGTCACTGGGCACTACTGGAAATAGCCTGGCTCTGTTCTCTTTGCACCATCCCTTTGGGTAGTTATATACATTAATAAGACCCTCCTTGAGCCTTCTCTTCTCTAGGTGAAACAGTCCAGATATCGCAGACTTTCTTCATAGGAGGTATACTTCAGGACCTTCAACATATTCCTTGCCATGATTGGACCCTGTTTAATAAAGTTTCTTTCCAGCTGGGTGGCCCCTAGCAGGACTTTGCACTTCCCCTTGTTGATCTTCATGATGTCGTGGTCCTCCCATTTCTCTACCCTGTGGACATTCCTCTGGATGATAGATAACCCTTTGGTCAATCATTCATTCCTCCCAGTTTTTTCTGTAAACATACTGAGAGTACACTCTCTTCCATCATCCAGCTCATTAATGAAGATGGTAAACAGAACCGGTGGACCCAGGACTGACTCATGAGGTACACCACTATTTTCAGCATCGCAGTTTATCACGTTGGTCAAGCATGACTTCCTTTTGCTGAAGCCATCCTGACTACTCCTGATTATTTTCTTGTCCTTCATGGAAGGAAACGGTCTTCAGGATTAGCTGCTCTATCACCTTTCCAAGGGTGGAGGTGAGGCTTACCAGCCTGTAGTTCCTTGGGTGATCCTTCTTGCCCTTGAAGAAAGGATTCACCAAGATCAATCAAAGATTATCAAGAGTGGTCTTGCAATGGCATCTGCCAGGTCCCTCAACAGTCATGGTTGCATCCCATCAGGGTCCATGGGCTAAAGTATATCCAGCTTACTTAATTATTCCCTGACCTGATAACACTCTTCCGTCAAGGGTACAACTTCCTTGCTCCAGCCTTTCCCTAGTCTCTGGGACATGTGATTCCAGGCCAGTCTTGTTAGTAAAGACAGAGGCAAAGAAGGTGTCTTTTCCATGTCTTGTGTAACCAGGTACCCCCATCTCATTTAGCAATGGGCCCGCATTTTCACTGTTCTTTTTGTCAGCTATGCACTTGTAGAAATCTTCCTTCTTTTTGACATCCTTGGCAAGATTCAATTTCACTTGGGTCTTAGCTTTCCTAATGCCATCCCAGGATGTTTGGATATTGACTTTGGCTAGGAGCTCTTTATTCATCCAAGCGGGCCTCTTGTAGTTTTGCCTGACT